>CM026390.1:101357067-101440803 GCA_014843695.1 Archivesica marissinica | reverse complement strand
CTAGTATATAACAATATACATACATCAGCTGTATATAACAATATACATACATCAACTATATATAACATTATACATACATCAACTATATATAACATTATACATACATCAACTATATATAACATTATACATACATCAACTAGTATATAGCATTATACATACATCAACTATATATAACAATATACATACATCAACTAGTATATAACATTATACATACATCAACTAGTATATAACAATATACATACATCAGCTGTAAATATAACAATATACATACATCAACTATATATAACATTATACATACATCAACTATATATAACATTATACATACATCAACTATATATAACATTATACATACATCAACTAGTATATAACAATATACATACATCAACTATATATAACAATATACATACATCAACTAGTATATAACATTATACATACATCAACTAGTATATAACAATATACATACATCAGCTGTAAATATAACAATATACATACATCAACTATATATAACATTATACATACATCAACTATATATAACATTATACATACATCAACTATATATAACATTATACATACATCAACTAGTATATAACAATATACATACATCAACTATATATAACAATATACATACATCAACTAGTATATAACATTATACATACATCAACTAGTATATAACAATATACATACATCAACTATATATAACATTATACATACATCAACTAGTATATAACAATATACATACATCAACTATATATAACATTTACATACATCAACTATATATAACAATATACATACATCAACTATATATAACATATACTCATCACTAGTATATAACATTATACATACATCAACTAGTATATAACAATATACATACATCAGCTGTAAATATAACAATATACATACATCAACTATATATAACATTATACATACATCAACTATATATAACATTATACATACATCAACTATATATAACATTATACATACATCAACTAGTATATAACAATATACATACATCAACTATATATAACAATATACATACATCAACTAGTATATAACATTATACATACATCAACTAGTATATAACAATATACATACATCAGCTGTATATAACAATATACATACATCAACTATATATAACATTATACATACATCAACTATATATAACATTATACATACATCAACTATATATAACATTATACATACATCAACTAGTATATAACAATATACATACATCAACTATATATAACAATATACATACATCAACTAGTATATAACATTATACATACATCAACTAGTATATAACAATATACATACATCAACTATATATAACAATATACATACATCAACTATATAACAATATACAACATCAACTATATATAACATTATACATACATCACTATATATGACATATACATACATCAACTATATATAACATTATACATACATCAACTATATATAACATATACATACATCAACTATAATAACATTATACATACATCAACTATATATAACATTATACATACATCAACTATATAACATTATACATACATCAACTAGTATATAACATTATACATACATCAACTAGTATATAACAATATACATACATCAACTAGTATATAACAATATACATACATCAACTAGTATATAACATTATACATACATCAACTATATATAACAATATACATACATCAACTATATATAACATATACATACATCAACTATATATAACAATATACATACATCAACTATATATAACATATACATACATCAACTATATATAACATATACATACATCAACTATATATAACAATATACATACATCAACTATATATAACAATATACATACATCAACTATATATAACAATATACATACATCAATGTATTGCAGTTGCAGGTGCTTTTTGTGTATATTTGATCTATTCTTAATTAGATTTTTAAGTAGAACGTATCCAATTAGTGGTGTTATAAATAGCATAACTCTTTGAAATTCGAAACTGTTAGAACAGGTTTTGTAATGAAACTAGAGAAACTAGATTACACATCATAGATCATAAGATGGAATTGTGTTATGGAATGTTGTTTTATTTATTTTTGAAGTAGTATAGTTAGGTTGTGCTACATACAAAAGATGCAATACTTTACTTCCTTATTATATTTCTGGTGCTCCAATGGTTAGTGTATCAACCAGTGACACAATTACATGATTGATTGATTAGTGTATCAACCAGTGACACACTTACATGATTGATTAGTGTATCAACCAGTGACACAATTACATGATTGATTAGTGTATCAACCAGTGACACAATTACATGATTGATTAGTGTATCAACCAGTGACACAATTACATGATTGATTAGTGTATCAACCAGTGACACAATTACATGATTGATTTTTAATTTTGTGCTACTTAGAATGTTTTGTATTAGATCATCAACTGTTATCTTTATACACAGATTTGCTACCATGGTGCGTATGTTACCAGATACACAGTTTCTATGTTGTGTTTCTTAGATAGGATATCATTTACTTCCTGTTCAAAACCTGTTAATCATACACGCACAAACATGCACATAGATGCACAAACATGCACAATTATGAGTTTTAAGACATTTCATATTAGTTTATACAAATTTATTTTAGCTCGATTGCGAAACAAGTTCTTACAACTTACATTAATCACTCTTGAGACCTCATTCCTGATGGAATCCATCGCCACGAGGGAGAGAGAAGAGGCAACATGGAATTTAAATGCCTTACCTAAGGGCACAATCCTAATGGTCCAGCGAGGCTCGAACTCCGGGCCTTTCGCACCCGAAGCGGATTCGCTACCACTGCGCTATCACGAATTCAACTTTTCATATTATGTAATATATTATCCTCAAAAGGGAAAACAAGACAACTTCCACAATTTTCGTTTACTTCATTAAGCAGAGATGGTTATGCATATAAAAAAATATACCTCTGTATAACAGATCTGATGCTGCAACAAATGCAAACACTGGTGATGCTGTTCTGTTCTGTTATAACTACTATAGACTTCCCACACAAAGTGCAATCCACCATAGTTCAAATAAGACTAAGAATGCTACACTATGCTAAGAATGCTAATAGATGTTAATGTTCTGGTACTATTGCCCTTAACTGCTACAATCCATGGTATTGATATGTGTAAAATGCTGCAAGTAAAACCATGTTGTAATGAAGATTAATGTGTGACCTTGAACATGAGGGAGCTCTCCAGTTGTCAAGCAGAACGTTACTGCCCCTGCAGTCCCGTGTGACCTTGAACATGAGGGAGCTCTCCAGTTGTCAAGCAGAACGTTACTGCCCCTGCAGTCCCGTGTGACCTTGAACATGAGGGAGCTCTCCAGTTGTCAAGCAGAACGTTACTGCCACTGCAGTCCCGTGTGACCTTGAACATGAGGGAGCTCTCCAGTTGTCAAGCAGAACGTTACTGCCCCTGCAGTCCCTGCTTGAAAAACACAAACAGACATTATATAAATAAAATATTTTTCTACATAAAATGTTCATGTAGATGTGTTTTATTAGAATTTGTCCTATATATGTCCTATGTATATTCTTTATTTATAATCTCTTTATTGTAGTTAGTGTCCTATTTATTACAGATATTTTAAAGAGAAATCCGTCCTTTTTACTACCGTGACTATGGCCGCTGTCTCATCAGTTTTAGTTTGATCATGTGCCACAAGTTTTGAACATCTATGTTTATGCAATGGAGGTTGCTAGTTTGATCATGTGCCACAAGTTTTGAACATCTATGTTTATGCAATGTAGGTTGCATACAGAAGATCTCATATACTATTTATTTTGTTATAAATGCAGTCAAGTATTACAAATATATAAGCCAGTGTTTCAACAAACCATTCTTCCAGCATGTTAGCTGTTCTGTTTAATTACACAAGGCTGTGTCAAATTAATTGTTTATTTAATCGAAATTTTTTATTTCGAATTCGTGTACAATGTACCGTTACACACAATCGAATTATAACAGATTTATCAGTAGATTTTGTTAATTTATATTACCTAGCAATGCAGATTGTCTTGTTTTTGACAATACGATAACATAATATATAAAAATAAATAGAATGTATAGTGTATTCTATTCCATCATTTGATTGTGTGTATATTGTGCTGGATAGGTCAGTATGTTCTGGTCACTCCGGATAATAACGGCCCAACTGTACAAAAATAGTTATTGTATTAAAGAAGATTAAATATTCTACAACACATTTCAGTTGATTTCCTCTATTAAGACTTTTGATAAAACTAATTCACTGGTAGGTTACGAATGTCAAAAACTACTGTGAGGAAAACCTCGTTACCAAAGTTACAATTATACTGTATTGAGTACAAACACCCAGTTAATTATCATGTTTTTAGTATTTTTATGAATATAGTAATACAGTAGTTGATAAGGCAATTAATGGAAAGGATGTGTATTTTGTTGATATGACATTAATTAGACATGGTTGTTGCAGGTATTTAGTATGGAAATGATATACATCCAATTTGTTATATAGGGATTACGTTGCGTTATCAAATCATCTTTACTATTCTGTGCCAGTATCTCAAAGGTTCTTTATTATTTAAGATATTTCTGTTTTATTTTTATATTCTTACATTATGCTGTTATAATACTGTCTTAAAGCGACATTACATCGCAGAAAGCCAAATAAACGCCAAATAAACACATTTTCTCACGTATATAAATGCGTTGCTACTACAAATTCTTCCGAATACAACCAAACACTAACATTGAATCAATAAACAGTGTTTTTGTGGTCTAAACACTTTCAAAACTGAAATTAGGATTTCATATAACGGTCATCTACGCTCCTGAATTGGTGTTTGTTTGTCAATACTAAACATGTGGTACTGTTGTTTAGAGATATTTTAACTAAGATTAATCTACAAATAAATATGCATAGGTACACGTGTGAGATATAACGGTAAATTTGTACCATAAATAGTGTTATTCATGACACGCGCATTGCATTACGCATGGATGTCGACCCTATTTACATTATTTTGTTATGTCAGCAAACCGCGTATATGACGTTTGTTTATTAATTGAAATACTCAGTTTTTGAGGCATAATTTTGGGAAAAAATTATACCATATACCGGTAATAGGAAAATACATTTTGTAGAAATTTGCATTTTCACCGATGTAGTGTCGCTTTAATTACACTGTAATCTCATACAAGTAACTCTGGCTTACACTGCCTGACTGGCTCGATGTTAGCTTATACACTCGCATACATTTATTTGCTGACATTACTAAAAATATTATTTACAATTATATCTGTTTAAATTCTACAATTATTTATATATTCATTAGTAACTTATTAAATGAAAACCAGCTATCATGAGTAATTAGGCATAATACACGTTTAATCATATTGTGTTATTTGTAAGCTGTAATCATGTAATATACGTGTATACATACACTAAACATGTAATATACGTGTATACATACACTAAACATGTAATATACGTGTATACGTACACTAAACATGTAATATACGTGTATACGTACACTAAACATGTAATATACGTGTATACGTACACTAAACATGTAATATACGTGTATACGTACACTAAACATGTAATATACGTGTATACGTACACTAAACATGTAATATACGTGTATACATACACTAAACATGTAATATACGTGTATACATACACTAAACATGTAATATACGTGTATACGTACACTAAACATGTAATATACGTGTATACGTACACTAAACATGTAATATACGTGTATACATACACTAAACATGTAATATACGTGTATACGTACACTAAACATGTAATATACGTGTATACATACACTAAACATGTAATATACGTGTATACATACACTAAACATGTAATATACGTGTATACGTACACTAAACATGTAATATATGTGTATACGTACACTAAACATGTAATATACGTGTATACATACACTAAACATGTAGAATTATACATTCCTAGATGACATGCTGTCTACTCATATTCACAGTATTTGTTTTGGTTCTAATGATAATTAAAACAACTAAACAGTTGCTGGTGTTTATTACTTTATTATACATCCCACACTCTCCCCTCCACACTCCATTCCACACCCACCCCTCCACATTCTTCCCTCCACACCCTCCTCTCCACAACCTCCCATCCACACTCTCCCCTCCACACCCTCCCCTCCGAAGAAGATGGACATAATTATATTGGTTTGTTTCTATCTAATGGTTGAGGTCATTGACTTCAAATCACTTGCCCTTCGCCGCTGCAGGTTCGAATCCCACTGGGGTGTCCTTTCCAGTGAGGAAGCTATCTAGCTGACATGTGGAAGGTCGGTGTTTCTCCCTCCACCAATAATAGCTGCAGAGTCGCCATATGACCTAAGCTGTTGGTTCGACTTAAAACATAATGAATTTTCAAAGCTCAAAGACTATAGAACGGTGTTGCCTACCTTCATCACTTTGGTAGAGGGGTTGTGTTGGTGATCAATATTTGACCACTTTTGTGGAAGTCTCTGATAGCGCATTCGCATCAGGTGCGAACTATTTGGAGTGTGCACCCCGCTGGAGCCGTTTACGATTGTGCCCTTAGGCGAGGCATTTAAATTTCACATGTCTCGTCTCCTTAATGGCAATCAGGAATGAGGTCTCGAGAGTGATTCATATAAGTTGTAAAAACTTGTTTCGCAATCGAGCTAAACTATATTTGTATTAACTAAATTAACCCATTTTGAGTTAAAGTGCACAGCAGGTTCTTTTTGATTGACAATCTAGGTTCCTGGTCAAATTTCGATGAAATATTTTCTGCTGAGGAAATGGAGAACGGTTGATTAATGAACCAATGGTTGGAGGTTGGTGGTGACCTTTAGCCAACCACTATTGCGTTTAGAAGGTAGTTGCTCTAACGTCATAGTTACATTACCAAGGAAGCCATTGAAATGATTCAGGGTCGCTCAACTGCTAGTCATTGAAACTTGTTGTCACAATGACTGTCATGGCGTTCATCTTGGATTTCAGATCAGCAATATTGTACATATTTTTTAACTGCTATTAACCCAATTTTCAGTGAAATATCAACTTTCAGAAGGGACTAAGGTGACAATAAACATCGTGGCAAGTGATCCGAAGGTAAATCATAAAACTGCCATGAACCTTTGCAGACACAGTCGAGTACTAAATATCTTCATCCTCAGTAGGATCCCACCCCGATAGTGACCTTGAACTTGAATGTTGGCCACACATAATCTGAATTTAGAAATGATCTATGTGAAAAAGAAATCACACGTTATCATTTCTCAAAAACTGTCAAAGTTATTGCATTGAAACTCTCTACACTTGCATAAGTCCCAACCCACAGTCCTTGAACTTGTGTGTTGGCTATTCGATGGAAAGCATAACATACATTTTGTTTATTTTGCTGAACCAGAACGTTATTATATCTACTGAATATGGCAATAACTTCAAATTAAAAGCATTGTTACCCGTGTTGACGTTTTGCCTTTAATCTAGCTAGGCAACAAGTGCACTCGGAAATATGTGGCATATCCCAGTCGCTTGCTCATCAAACACAGTACCATACATGTACGATACTATGCTGGGTCCGCCTCCGTAACTTGCATACCACTGTAACCTATCATCACTGATGGCCACGGATTCGAGCCCCGCTCAGGGTATGACATCAACCACGCGTTTTGACCCTAACCCAACCCTAACTCTGGGCGGAGCAAGTGATGAAGGCGTTCTTTATGCGTGGTTGATACTATATTCTGATCGGCTGGTTGAGATAAAGATGTTACGCCCGCTCAGGCCGTGTCTCTTTATATATAAAAAAAATGGTGCTAATGAATACGTAAAACCTGAACTAAACTGGACTAACTATCCGGTATACCGGGTCTTCTTACTGAGGTTCTGGCTGAATTCATTTGACCGTTACGTCCGCGTGATGACACATCTGCCTGTTTCACACTGTTATTGGTAGCAACACTGTCACCAGCTAATAATTTATCTCTCGAGCTTAGCGAGAACCCGCCACGCGATTTCACACTGCCGTTACCGGGTGTTGTGGAATCAGTGGATTGCTGATCAGAAAAGTTGTCTATACGGTCTGTAAATTGTGAACTCCGCGTAGTTTTAGGTGTTGGTTTAACTTTCGTACGTGACGAGCTCACAGTGCGCGGGTTGACATTGCCTTTTCCTGCAGTTGTGGAAACAGTGGATTCCTGCTCATAATTTGAATCCACATCATCTTTGTGTTGTGTAGTTCGTGCAGTTACAGATGTTAGTTTAGCTTTCGAAAGTGACAAGCTCCCTCTACGCGAGCTGGCATTGCTTTTTCGAGCCGTTGTTTCCTGGTTAGAAACGTTTGTTCCAAGTGCACGATCGTTAGATTGTGAACTTCGTGTAGTTACGGATGCTGCCCGATCTCTCGAACGTGACAGGCTCCTGTCACGCGGAATGTCGTTGCGTCCGACAGATGTTGACTCAACGGGTTTATGATCAGACTGGTTGCTTGCACGTTCTTTAGATTGTGAACTTCTCACAATGACAGCATCAGTTGATTGGTCAAGTACTACGCTCTTCAGTTCAGTACCAGTTGACATTCGTGTGATGTCTAACCTCGTCATTCTCTCGTTTTCTAGCTGTGGTTGATTGTCACCAGATTTGCTCACGATTTCTGGGATATATTCTTTAGTGTCTGTTGTATGATTCACCTTCGGGTCCCTTTCCACGATATCTATTTTCACCTTAGTACCTTCTGCTACTTGTTGAACAGAAGGGGAAGTTAGTTGAAATACACTGACGAATTTTGACCTATGAGTTGTCATAATGATTCGCAAATTATTCGGGTCGAAGCAAATTGAACGTGGCTTCTTTATTCCTTGTGACAAAACAACGGCGATTTTATTTAAGTTACACATCTGAATGACATTTTTGGACATTCCATTGCAGATCAATGCATTATCGGATCTGTCCACACATATTCCACACGGCCATGACACATCCTTATTCGATATGACGGATACAACGTCATTGCCATAGGTCAAGGTGATCACTCCCCTTTTACCGTCAGTTACATAGAGTATTTTACCGTCCGATACCACAGCTACTGCTATTGGACAAGCGAATATTCTTTGTCCCGCGTTATTTGTTTCTATGGTTTTAACAAGCTCTCCTGAGATTGTATATATAACTAGTTTACCATAGCCTTCGTTTTTAAAACCACCACACACTACATATATGTGACCGTCGTAATACGCTATACCCCGGCAATGTTCTTCTGTGTTGATTGTTCTTATTAGAGACATTTTCGGGACTAGGTTAATGAACTGAACAATCTTTTGCATTGTCATGGAGACTGCCGCCTCTTCCGGGTTAATGGAACATATGTCGTCAGGGTGACCCGGAACAATGATCTGATCTACGACATTGAACGCTGTGTCTACAAGTTTTACCTTTTTATTGTTCCAGTCTGTGAGCATTAGCCGGCCGTCGCTTAGGAGCGTGGAACCAAACATATCGCATTCTTTGAATTCGTCAGCCGTGCTAACGTCATGTCTTTCTAAATAGCTTCCAGCGAATACTTCTTGTTGGTGCGAGAACATACCCAGTACTCGTATACTTTTCAGCCAATTATCTATCCTGCCATCAGGCAAATATTTAATGGGATTTATAGAAAGTGTGTGCCTGACGAAATTAAGAATCCTTTCCCCCTCTTGGATTGCTTTATTCGCGCGTTTCGTTCCAACAAATATGCATGTCTCATTATCTTTAGCTCCTTTTGACTCTGTCAGCATTCCAGAAATTGCATCAAGATTAGAAAGGCGTTCGTTGTACATATTTATGTCTTCTTGCATCTGCTTAGATCTACGACTGCAAGTAGTTTCTAGCTCGTTAATAGTTGTCTTCTCCATGTCATCCAATATCTTTTCAATCTTTTTTCGACTTTCCATTATTCTATTAGTGATTGTTCCTTTTTGTTTATCCATCCTGGCAATATCTTTCTCGGCTCGCTTCTTCATGGTCATCAAATCTTTCTTGACCTTTCGTATGTTTTCTTTGGCTTCTTTAAACTCCTGTCGTTTCGTTATCCCTCTGGCAGCTATTTGTATGAGCATCACAGTTTGGCATTTCCTACAATATTGTCAGAAAAAAACGTGCTGCATTTTATTTGAGAAAATTCTCTCGAATGCATACGTACACATACCAGGACATGTACACTAGACATCGGGTTTGTGACGTTGTTTTCCTAAACTAGTATCTTTTTCTAAATAACCGTTGCATTGGTAGAATTCACTGTTATTAACATTTACAAAAATCAGGAATTTAAAGATTTTGGATTAAAATGAAATAACTACTACCACGTGTCTGTAGTAATGCAGGTGAACTATGTTGACCATTGAACATTATTTAATGTTGTATTGCAGAATAAATGTACTATAAGTATGACAAAACAACATATTAACAATTGTGCAAGGAAAATGAAGTGTAAAATGTACCTGTGAGATAATGCAATACAGGCGCCACACCAGACCTCGTTGTGATCCGCACAAAACATATCCGCCATCTTTCCCGGATGCTCTGTACACTCCAGTGGGTTATTCTTCGGTACATGTGCAATACCACTGCTTGATCGCCTTTCAGATTTTCCAAGAATCTTGTGTCCTTTCATGGCTGCAAATTTCATATGCTGCTTTACGCACTCGGCACACAAATTATCCCCACAGTCCTGGCAATAATTGGTGGCCTCCTCATTGATATTCACGCGCATGCACGGGTTACACGGGTACTCCAATACAGTGCTTGCAGAGGTATTGGTGATCTTCGAACGGTTGGTCCGTCCAGAACGAACGCTCATTCCCGTTGTATTTGTACGTCCACTAGCAGCCGATCTAACACGGCTCATGTTGACTCTCTACGTCAACTCCAACAATTGATATATTAAAAAAAGTTGTAAATAGATAATTAAAATCTTATATTTTCGAATTAGCATGTACTTAGCTCAACACTCCGTATTATAAATCACATGGCCCCACCAATATTATCTACACGCGTAAGTTGACACCATAGAACGACGGGTTTGTTTCAATACACCAATTTAATATGTAACATACACTGAAAAAACAATGACCAGGCTAATACTTAATTGTCTGTCGTAGTTAACGTTCGATTTCTGGATTTATTAAAAACAAAAGACCTACATGTATTTGTTATGTTGACCTGTTAACTGAGATTTCATTGAATGTGTTAATTTAACCGTACTGTTTTGTGAATTGAAAGTTGACTATTTTATTATTAAATCCGGATTAAGGTTTCGGATGGCAAACTTGGGCTGCGAATAGTACTCGAGTACCCGGGTACCGAGTCGGGTATCGCTATTAACAGATAGTTCAAATTCGTTGTCCGTTATCGGAACTATTACTAGTCACCATAATAACCATAAATGCTAATAAATAAGTTATATTGCACGTCTGTTACACCCTTTAGTCGAATAAATGACAGAATCATAATAATTAGATTACACACATTTCATATTATGTTGGATACGTTTGTTTATCGGTTAATCGGGTCGACGTCTCAGACGTATAGTCGACGGGTCGACGTCTCAGACGTATAGTCGACGGGTTGACGTCTCAGACGTACAGTCGACGGGTTGACGTCTCAGACGTATAGTCGACGGGTTGACGTCTCAGACGTACAGTCGACGGGTTGACGTCTCAGACGTATAGTCGACGGGTTGACGTCTCAGACGTACAGTCGACGGGTTGACGTCTCAGACGTATAGTCGACGGGTTGACGTCTCAGACGTATAGTCGACGAGTCAACGTCTCAGACGTATAGTCGACGAGTCAACGTCTCAGACGTATAGTCGACGGGTTGACGTCTCAGACGTATAGTCGACGAGTCAACTTCTCAGACGTATAGTCGACGGGTTGACGTCTCAGACGTATAGTCGACGGGTCGACGTCTCAGACGTATAGTCGACGGGTCGACGTCTCAGACGTATAGTCGACGGGTTGACGTCGGGTCGACGTCTCAGACGTATAGTCGACGGTCGACGTCTCAGACGTATAGTAGTCATTATATGTTTTTGGAGGATATTGTTAGATACAGAAGACATTCCAATTATAGAAGCATCCCCGGTTCTTTTACATGCCCGGTGTATAGCACCGACACATGATACCGCGGTATATAGTCCCACTGTTGATATTGGTCAGACGGGGACGCGACGTCCAACGTGTTAACCACTGATCTGCCTATGATTTCATATTGCAAAAATAAATGAGGTAATCTTCACGCAATGGTACAAACTTTAAGTCTCTGCAAAATTAAGTCGTTGATTTACTTAACATAATTATACATATAAATGTACAATGTATGGTGAACATGCATCACTGTCTATGTCATAGTAAACATGAACATATATCTCTGAAATGTACTCATTGATGTATTGAAGGAGAGCTATGACCTGGATGTTATTGTAAACCTCATGTATAAACAACAATGGATGTAATGGCATAAGTAGCCTACTATTTATAGTTCATTTAAGAGCATTCAAATATACACATAACTAAGGTGTAATGTAATATACAATTAAGTTTCTATACAACTACCGTATACTATGTTTTCTATGCCTGTATTTCAGTGTAAGTACTATTTGCACAATAGCATAGCTTAGAGAACTCCATAATTAGTATGTGCTCAATTTTATAAACATTTGATCTCTTATAGTAATACGGTTTTATAAAGTGTCTTCCACCTGCAATAAACTGCATACATTTCAGTTGATAATGATGTTCATCCCCTATTTCTGTTGAATTTTGTACAGCTGCATACCAGTCATTTATGGAATGATCTTTTAATTTCTGATATACTGTCAATTTAAGCCACTTGTGGTTTGCAAAGTTTTACGATTCACGATAAAGTTCTGGGGTCTGAGAATTTTTTTAATTTCTGAATTTCATTATATTTGAATTTGAGTTAAAATATGTTTCAGTCTTTTTGCAATATTTGTTCTCCTTTTGAAAACTGAGTTTTGTTTATCCCAGTTATTTTACATGCATTTTGCAAGAACATCTATTCCCTTCTTAAATAATTATTCTAAGCAATATTCCAAATCAATGCCACTCCTAAAGTATAAAAAACAAGTCTCAGCTGAATACCGATCCCAAGGCCACTAACTGAACAAGTAGTATCGGTATGTCAACTTAGACTAGCCTCCCTTTGTGAAATGAAAATATCGGACACACATGGACACCAAATACGGTTAAATCGTCCCAAACATGACGGCCATGGTATTTCGGTCAGTTCAAATTACATAGAGAAACTTCTCACTAACCTGTACCAATAAGGCTAGCGACCAACCAACCATACTTAAAATACTGTCGAAATTGAGGTTACATTCCAACAATCCAATAATGAAAGAACACTGCCATCCCAGTGGATATATATCAGCACAATGTTACTCCCATTTATGAAAGAGGCGACAAGTCAAACAACGTCAACTATAAGGCAATCTCATTGATGTGTGTTCTATGCAAGGTAATATAATATAATATAATTATTTCCTCGTCCGTAGGCAACACTTCACAAACCACAGTAGTCTAAACCACTTGCAACATGGTTTTCGGGCAAAGGGTCACTCATGCAGGGTACCCACGCATCAGGGAAAACAGGGAAAACAGGGAAAATGACCAAAACCTGTTCCCTGCAGGGAATTATCAGGGAATTTTAAAAACATGAGAATATCAGGGAATTATCAGGGAATTTTATTTTGTCATCCTCGCACGCGCGCGTACATGGTCGTCCGCGACCATTTTGTCGTCGTCCGCGCATAGTTTGTCATCTATGCGCACACGTGTATTTGGTCATGATTGAGTATTTCGTCATCTAGATGCGAACGAGTATATTTGATCATCTTGAGTATTTCGTCATCTAGGCCTATGTAAACGCGTATATTTGTCAGGGAAAATTGGAGATTGATCAGGGAAATATCAGGGAATTATCAGGGAATTTGTTTCCTCATATCCTGTGGGTACCCTGCTCATGCATGACCCAATTAGTAATGCTAGTTAATGACGTGATTACCTCAGTCTTTAAAAAGCAGCAAGCAGGGATCTTATACTGTTAGATTTCAGTAAGGCTTTCGATAAGGTAAATCACGAGAACTAACTACTAAATATGCATAACTATGGAGCCAGAGGTGAGACATTAAAGTGGATTCCATTACTATATTCTCCGAAGTTCTGATGGGATCCCTACTTAGCCTATATAAACGACCTCCGTCATCGAGACAAATGAGTCGATCACGCTCCAACACGACATTAAGATGTTAGAAGAATGGGAGTTCGACATGGATTTAACCCCTCATAATGTCCAGTTATCCACGTCACTAGAAGGATACATCATATTCCCAGTGAACATAATCTTGATGGAGTCCTACTTGAGACGGTTACCTTAGCTAAATACCTTGGCGTGTATACCTCAATTAACCTGTCGTGTGACACTCACACTAATAGGTCAACAAAGAAAGCAAACTAAACATTGGAGTTTCTACGTAGAAACATCAAGGTCAAATCCGAACTCTTTAAATGCATGCATTACCAGATTCTAGTGGGACCCCAGCTGGGGTACGTCTGAGTCTCAATGATTTGGCCGCTCCATAGCCAAGCACTGAAGGCGTCCAGCGACTACTTCAAGTTTTCAAGTTTTCCAACTATTTTCATATGGAACCATTGCATCTCCACCCTGACATTGCCCATCTCTCTACCATATAGCATATCAATACCGTATTGATCAAGCGTGCCTAGTTGTTATGTCTAGCCGCTTATAACCTTCAACCCAACAGTTTTTTCATTGCTATCTTATATGTATCTTTTAACTTATCATATTTCTAATAGTTCTGCTGTTTTACCCACGGTAGATAGATATCTAGAAATCACTGTCCGATTAGCGCAGTGATAGCGCAGTGGTTAAAGCGCTCGCTTTTCACCAATGCAACCCGGATTCGATCCTCGGACCGGGAAGTATGTGAGATGGTACGGTGGTCGCCATATCGGATAGGTGGGTTTTCTCCGGGTACTCCGGTTTCCTCCCACATGAATTACCACATATACGATTTCATCCGCGCCAACGTGAATGATTAATATAAGTTGTTAAAACTTGCTTCGCAATCGTTGTAAAATAAATAAAGTTTAATGAAAATAATCACGAAAGGGCCTTTTTATATTTATTTCATTACCATGTTGCATTTTTGCAGTTTCTTTCACACAAAAGTACTTTAATAAGTCAACGTTACACATGCAGTAATATACAACACTAACACATTTACATGTCCAGTTACCAGGCAGATCACTAGTACATCGTCCATTTAGAACATACACAAGAATACATATGACAATTAACATTGCCTTATCCATACCCATCGATGATATACTGGTGGTACAATGTGTGCGGTTGCAGTCAATGCAAGACGACCGGAGTATGGGTGGGATCCCACATCCTACACAACATGTCCCTACACGAACACTATTCCAATTATACAGTTATATGGCATAGTTATGAGTATGAAAATAGAGAGAGAAATGCTATTGTACAAGATAAGTTATGTGGAAGTCATGATAGCGCAATGGTAGCTAAGCGCGTTCGCTTCAGGTGCGAAAGGCCTGGAGTTCGAGTCCCGCTGGAGCCGTTACGAATGTGCCCTTGGGCAAGGCATTTAAATTCCACGTTGCCTCTTCTCTCTCCCTCGTGGTGATGGATTCCATCAGGAATGAGGTCTCGAGAGTGATTAATATAAGTTATAAGAACTTGTTTCACAATCGGGCTAACATAAATGTGTATAAACTAAGATACGTTAGAAAAACATGAGGACAAATGGATATGCTTGCTTGATAACCATACAAGTGTGTGTGGACGAACTATAAATATGCGTTTGTTTGTTTGTGTTAGTAGTCTTTTCGTATATTCTAACTTGTTCCATGAGAGTGATGCTAATAGTGTTAACACCTTACAATGGTGTGAATACTTTGATGAAGTCATATTTGTTTGTTGTTACGATTAGTCTGGCTCCCACAGGCAAGAAGCATATTGACATGGGATCCAAGAGACCGTCCTCTCCCTTCAGTATTGCTGCTATCTTAGCATTACCACGCATCTGCATCACATTATTAGAACTGCTTCCGCAAATAAACAGCTGGTCGTTGTTGTCAACGCATATACCCCAAGGCCATTTCATCTCCGGGTCTCCGAACGCAGGCATTAATTCTCCTGATTTCTTCAGGGTAACGAGACCCTTCTCACCGTCCGTTACGTATATTTTACTCCCGTCGTTTGAAATTGCGATGCGCATCGGAGTAGAAAATATCCCTTCGTTTAAATGGTCGTGTTCTATGGCACGGATGAGTTTTCCTTGTACGGTATACATCCGTATATGGCCCTTGGCTTCGTGCTCTAGACCGCCGCAAATAATAAACAATTCTCCCGCCCAGTATTCCATTCCGCGACCCTCTACACCAATGTCAATCTTTTCTGCAAGTGTGAGATTCGGATCCAATTTAATCAATTGTAAACATCTCTCATCCGGCAGGCTAACCACGGCCTCATTAGTTGAAACATGACACACGTCGTTGGGTGCCGATGAAAGGCGAATATTGTCGACAACGGTGAAGAATTTGTCGAGAAGCTTGATCTTCTGGTTGCTCCAGTCTGTCATTATGATTCGTTCATCTGCCGCAACAGAGGTACCATTGATGACACATGTCTCCGTGTCGTCTTCAACTCGTACATGCATTTCATTGAGGCGATACTTGTAGATAAAATGTCCAAGAACACCGTCCATCATGTTGTGCAGCCATTCTTCTATATTTGGTTCAACGACGAATGAAACTCTCTGACCTAATGTACCTCTTTTTATCGTCGCGTAGAATTGTTTGTTCTCTTGTAGTTTACCCCGTGCTCGTTGGGTATATATGAAAATGTCCGATTCTGTGTTCGTTGGACTTATTGGTTTGTCCAGCTCGCTCTCAAGTTGGCGTAGTGATTTCAGGACGGCTTCACATCTAAGCAGATCTTCATTAATCTGTACAGAATTCCTCGAATATACATCCTTCAACTGCGCCATGCTTTTCTCTTCCATGTTATCAAGTAATACATTCACTTTCTGTCTCAGTTCTTTCATGGTGGCTAAGACTTTATCGCATTGCTTTGCCAGATTATCTAGATTTGTTTCTACGTTTGTTTTCAACAGCTCAAATTCTTTCAGCATCTTTTGAATATTCAATTTGGTGTCTTTGTATTCTTTGTCTTTCATTATATTCTTTCCCGCTTCACTGACAAAAACGATATTAGAACAGGTCCTGGAAATAAATATGGTATTATTTTAGCGTTAGTAACACGGTATTACTCTAAATCAGGTATTATTCGTGGTGTTTTTATTTTCGCTATTATTCACTAATGAACTACATCGCAAATTCATAAATAGTTTAATTTAATATATATAGTACCATGACAATAACGGATGTTTTGGGTAAAATATAAATACTAATGTGTGTGTGTTTACAAAAATCGAAATAGTCGTTCAGAAACGATAACATTCCAATAAATTTAAACCGTCGTATACGCGAATTTATTTATCAACACACGAAATTTAAACACGCACAGCGCGCATGCGTGAAACAACAGAGGGTGTAGTAAACAACGTATATATTTTGAACATGAAATACTATCTATCTAACTTCCTCTAATGTCGAACCCTCGCGGGGATGTAGAAATGTCCCTAAAAGACTTAGCTAACAGAGATATGAATCCACATATCAAGTAATTTAATAAAAAAAGACGACGTAGGACAAATGGGGTCGCTGCATTCTGAATGTAAACAAGTGCGGACGATGCCTTCCGGTTGTAAACAAGTGCGTGACCGATCGACTCGGAAAGTCCTACTTTTGGTTTCGAGTTTGTTTTATCGCAAAAAAACACTGTTTACCAAATGAACATAAGCATACAAAGTATAATGTTAGAATGTGTAGCAGCATTGCTACCCATACGTAAAAATTGAATTTTTCTAATATATTTTATTTCATACGATGTAATGCTGCTTTAAGCATATTAACTATAATATATAAATACTTACTAAAATTTAATAAATACACACTTATTAAAGCGAATTCATATAATATATACATGTACAGTCAAACCTGTCTATAAAGACCACCCTCGGGAAAGTAAAAAAGTGGCCTTTGTTGGCAGGTGGTCTCTCAATAGAGGGTTAAAATGCATTGAAATGGCTCGACGGGAGAGAAAAGTGGTGGTCTTTAGCGACAGGTTTTTCATATGCGGCCTTTATTCGGAGGTGGCCTTTAGCACAGGCTTGACTGTAAATAATTATTTTTTACCAGTTTAGCTTCAAACAATGATACTTTCAGTCAGTTTTATAATTCGAACATAAAATTGTACATACGAAGAAAAGTGACTCACTTGTGGTATATGGCCATACAGCCACCGCACGAGACCTCGTTATGCTTGCGACAATACATGTCCACCATTTTACCAGGGTGATTATGGCACTCCAATAGGCTTTCTTCGTCTACCACGTCGCGGTTTATGTTCCGACGAGCTGATTTCCCTAGGATCTTATGGCCTCTCATTGTCGGGAATTTCTTATGCTGTCCTACACAAGTCGGACAGAGGTTGGCATCACAATGCACACAGTAGTTGGTCGCCTCAGTCTGCTCGTCATCGCGCACACAAGTTGTACATTGATATTCTCCTAAAAATGCAGACTTTGTCACCGGAACAGTGCTAGTCGTTGCCGACTGAGACGTCGTCACAGCGTCTTTCTTTCCCATTGTTTCGATACTATGCAGCTAAATTATACGTACAGCATTCGTGTTGAATACATACAACATATTCGATATGCGTTTCGTAACTTAAATGGCTCGTTCATATTTAAGAAATTCTTTTGTCTTATTTCTATTGTTTTAAATAATTCTTGTTACCGTTGACTGATCCGGTCGCTGAACATGACAAGGTGACACACTCATTTTGTAAAATATATCAACGGAAACTATTAAAGCGACACTATATCGTAAAAAGCCCAACAAAAATGCATTGTTCACGTATAAATGCATTGCTACTATACATTCTTCCGAATACATTCGAACACTAACATTGAATCAATAAACAGTGTTTTTTATGGTCTACAAAATTTCAAAAGTAAATGTAGGCTTTCATATACCGGTCATCCGCGCTCCTCAGTTGACATCTCTTTGTCATTGTAGTCAATACTAAACGTTTGATACTGTCGCTAAGAGATAATAAATTTAACTAAGATTAGTCTACAAATAAATATGCATAGGCACACATGTGAAATATAACGATAAATCTGTACCATAAATCTCGTTATTCGGGATACACAGGTTGTATTACGCATGTTTGTCGACCCTGTTTACATTATTTTGTTATGTCAACAAACCGCGTATACCACGCTTGCTTATTAGTTGAAATACTCAGTTTTTGAGGCAAATATTTGGAAAAATATTATACCATATAATAGGAAATTACATTCTTTATCAATTTGCGTTTTCACTGATGTAGTGTCGCTTTAAGTATAAGGAACAGAACAGAACAGAATTATATTTTATTTTGGACTTAAACATAACAGTTTATCATCCATAACATACACGTGTTAGACAAAATACAGTCAATGTCAAATACATATAAAATGAACAAAACCAGTTCACTCATATGGAGGGTGATTATGTAGGATTTAGCATTTAACAGATGTGGAATCCATCGCCACGAGGGAGAGAGAAGAGGCAGCGTGGAATTTAAATACCTTGCCTAAAGGCACAATCGTAACAGCTCCATCAAGGTACGAACTCCGGACCTTTCACACCTTAAGAAAAGGCTCTACAACTGCGCTATCACGACTTTCACAAAGTTCCGCAATGCTATCAGTCTAATTGTCTTTTGTCAAATAAAGCAAACTATGAAATTTTACTTTCTGTCTAAAAATATCAAAATCAATAATAAAACACAGTAAAACAATAACAATTAGCGTTGTTGTTTGTCCTTTGTTTTTGATGTTCACTATCCGCGACAGTTTGTGTGAGTTTATGGGTTTAAAGTCTCTCGGTCATATAGCGACTCTCCAGCACTTATTGGTCGAGAAAGATCACGAATGACCCTACGAGCAGTAGGTCAAGCACGGACAGGACCAGTGACCGTCCGTACACCTGTTGGATAGCTTCCTTACTCGAATGAATCCGACACCCCCAGTGGAACGCGCTGATATGGGCAACCAGTAGCGACGATAAATAAACGTAAACAAACAGAACATACAGTGGTGAGGGACAAGTGATTTGAAGTCAACAAACATAACCACTCGGCAACGGAGGACCCTTCTATCCACGACAAACTGGGTTTTATTTGAGACTATACACTCTCACATAGTTTGTGTTTTTACAGGTGACCAGAATTCTATGACTATTCACATCATAACAGACCGATCTTGGGTTCCTCAGTCCAGCATTCTCTGATAGAACTTCACCCAGTAACATCAAGTTTCTTCCTATTTGCACAAGGTTATGTGACCCGAATCCACAAGCAAATAATTGGTCATTGTTCACAATAGTAACACCATACGGGTATTTTAGTATTCTATCTTCTAAGAATACTCCGAGAACATCACCGTTTTCATTAAGTGAAATAACACCCTTATCTTCGTCGCCAACACAAATATTACCAGTGCTATTTAAGGCTATGTACAATGGTCGCGTGAATAGTGCTTCGCCTGACGAATCATTGATAATATTTCGAATAAAGCGTCCATCCAAGCTGTATATACTGATCTGGTTGACGCAAACAACGTATATCTTGCCGTTGTTGTATGCCACATCACGACTAATCTCTGATATCTTCAGAACCCTACCCTCCACTAGCTTGTTCCGATAATCTATCGTGAAGAACTGCAGTATTTTCTTGTTTGTGATACTTACTGCCCCTTCGTTTTGATTAATGCAGCAAACGCTGTACGGACATCCCGAACATTTCAAATGATCTATTACTTTGTATGTGGAGCTTAACAATTTCACCTTCTTATTTTCCCAATCGGATATCAAGGCTTTTCCATCTGGTAGAAAGTTCGCACCCAGGAGTTGGCAGTCACTAAGGTCAGCAGCCAGGTGTACATCAAACTGGCCAATAAGACTTCCGGTCATGAGTCGTTGCTCTGAGGCAAATACACCAAGGGTCGGGAATCTATTCATGGCATCATTAATTTGGGTATCTGGTAGAAACTGTATCTGTTGTGTTCCTTTTGATATTGCTAATGTATCAACTGTATTCTCGCCCATTCTGGCAGTCTGGTTCGCCCGTCTCATTAAAATAAACCTGTTCGCATCATCTAATTGTTTCTCCTCGGTTAGTTGTCTCATTAGAGATTCTAGTTTTCCAATAATATCATCACAGGTTGCCACGTCTTTATCAACAGTTTTGTTGTACTTTATATACTCTACATCTAGCTTATCCAGTGTTAGCATCTCCATTTTATCCAGGTACTTGTTGATTTTCTCACGTACGTACTTGATTCTTGTGATGGCATCGTCTCGTTCTTTGACAAGTCTCGTGTTGTCTTCCTGTCTTTTTACTTTGGATGTTTTGAGTGCGGACTTCACGTTCACCAGATTTACAATAACGTCTTTATACTCTTGACTTTCCGAAATATCTTTAGCTGCTTCCGGAAGGTACGAAACTTGCTTGCATTTTCTGAAATAAATAATGGTATACTTTTCATGCAGTTAACTCGAAATTAATATGCAACTACCATAAACATACATACGGTAATGTACTTCAGATTGGGGAAAATGTTTCAATTTCAATCGGAAACAATGATGGTCACGGCCTATATTCTCATAATTATCATTTCTGAAGCGATATTCTGGAATACGAGGTGTATGAGTAAATAGGAATGTTGACCATATTCATAGACGCAACTCCAACGGCAAGAACTTTATTCCTATCTGAAGAGTTATTTAGCTTCGGCTACATTATGAAAGAAATGTAATGAAGTGATATGAATGATATGATTATAATGAGATCGGTCTATGTGTGTACTCCTGAATGGCAGTATCAGAGTACAGTACATTGAACAAAGATGAATAGAAAGTTTAAATTGCGTATTCTAGATTAACCAAAGGGCTGACAGCCATAGTGTCTGTCAGGCTGGCAGACCTGACGTAAAGCACATCTTAACGACTTTGCGGCTGACACTATTTTGACTGTTATAACAAATATACAGCAATGTAGAGTTCGTTGTCAATCATTTCATAATGCAGAGCCTCCGTCTTAGGTTCGTATCTCATTGGTGATGCTGAATTATTTCACGTAAATCAGCTAAATTGCGGAAGATTGGTGGATCTACCCCCACCCCCAAACCGAAACAAAAACAAATGTCATGATGTAAGACGGTTGTATGTTTGGCATGAAATATTATGATAGTTAATAGTGGTTCATCGAATCAACATAATTATTCTCGCTCTGATACTAAATTCACCAATCAAATGGTTCTAAAGGTTACCTGTGGTGAGTAGCAATACAAGCAGCACACCGCACGGCATCATGGTCGTAACAGTACATGTCCAGAACCTTGCCATTGTGACGCTCAAAGTTTGCCAGCTTTAACGGAACCACTGCGATTGTTTCTCCATTCTGTCCATGAATAACGTGGTCCTTCATGGTAGGAAACTTGCTATGCTGACCCACGCAAGTAGGACACAGGTTCTCTTGGCAATTGTCACAAAAGTTAGTCGATCCGACGTGTCTATCTTCCCGTAGACAGGGTGCACAAAACTGAAAAGTTTTTGTGTTGTCATGACGTTCTCTGCTCGAAACAGAAGTCAGTGTTGGCTGCGGTCTGCATTCATTTACATCATTATCTATAGTTGAGGACGCCATTTTTTTCTTCCTCTTCAAATTTGATTCATTTCTTTTCTTATCACTACTGTTACCCCTATTCGACACTAAGGCGGCGTCAGCCATTTTATAGAACCATCTCAACTATGTTTCCATTATCTGTTCTCTAAAGAAATAAACTGTACGTACGTAATTTGAGGACATGCATATATGACTGATTGACAATTGATATTACCTAATCTGAGAGCGTTTCGTGACTTTATCAGCGGCGACTTATGATACAATTTAGTAATTTTGGAGAGAGAAACACAAGGTTTAGCATTCTTGTGTTTGAAGTGTAAGCAACACCACATACCTTTCATAACATAATTTGATATAATATGGTATACAAGAATGCATTCAACAACACCGCCCTATTGATTTCAATAATAAGCCTTTATCCAATCTGTTAAATCAACTGTCAAGTTTCTTTCTATTTAATATGTGGGTCATTGTTGAGCTACCATAAATCCATTCAATGTATTCACTGGATGACTGAATGGTTAGCTAGCTGGCTGGCTGGCTGGCTGGATGTCTGTATGCCATGTCGATGGCTGGCTATTGTCTACGTCATGTATTGTTAAATTCCACTGTGTCTGAAAAGAGGCTACGTGCCGCAAGATGATTTAATTACAAACCATGTGTATATGAAACATACGATAACAATTAAACACGTAACACAGTACATAAGTATTTCATCTGTTACCTGTGAAATAGAATGCTACGCGTGACCCCACTGAAGGAAGTTCCGTGTCGTTGTAGTGCCTAGAAAGTAAGTAGTTTTGCAATCAAGCAGACCATAATTTGATGATGCTTTACTGTAGAACCAGAGACTGTTTGCATTTCGTATTGTGATTATGGTGCATCTGTGGCATTTAGGTTCATTTTTGAAGAAGACCGTTTGTGAATTTATTTCAGTACTACTTGCTCGAGCGCATTGATGAGTAAACATCCCTACATCACAGCTAGGAGTATTTTACGTTTATTTATCGTCGCTACCGGTTGCCCATATGAGCGACGCCTCCTGAAGATATTGGTCATTTTAGATTTTGGAGAATAGTGCAATTATACAGACAGAGACCCATTCCAGAGTCTCCTCTAGTTCTTTTACGTGCACGGTGTAAAGCACGGTGTAAAGCACCGACACGAGACCTCGGTGTAACGTCCGATCTGCAAGACTGTTAATTTTATTAGAGTCAGACGGGGGATCGAACCTGCGATCCCTGGATTACCAGTCCAGCGTGTTACCACTGGACTATATATCAGCTAGGATCCATACGCGTTCCATTTTGAACCGGTGTTTGTTTATATTGGGACACTGTGAAAAACACCCATGGTGATGCCATGACTTACTGCCTTCTAACATCAAGCAGAACAGTCTTCCCGAAATCCGTGGGACCGCCTGACATGTCAGACAAAAAATCCTTCGGTCAGACAAAATATATTGAAAGTTTAAGTGCATTTTAATCATTTGTCTGACCAGTGTCAGACAAACTCTGGCAACGTTTCGTGAAGACTGGCAGAAGCCCTAAAGTTTACTGAACTGCATGCGTTATAAGTGCATTCTGGTTTGAAACTAAGAATGTGACTGTGTGTGACAGTTCATCGATTTACCATAGCACGAAGGAGAAAATACAATGGTGTGCATACGCTGACCAGTACGTATTGCACCGTGCAGGATTATAAGGCGATTAATTTAAATTGCACGTGAACGTAGCTTAACCATTCATTGCGAGTTCTCTACCGGCAGTAGTTTGACAACTGCCCGATCGATCATATGCTTCTGAGACCAGAAACCGAGTGTTTGTTCTGATTAATCATACGCGAGTAGTATTAAACAATCATTGCGAGTTCTCTACCGGCAGTAGTTTGACAACTGCCCGATCGATCATATGCTTCTGAGACCAGAAACCGAGTGTTTGTTCTGATTAATCATACGCGAGTAGTATTAAACAATCAGCTTCTCATTCCACTTACCTTTACGTCTGTTGTACTTTGATGCAATGCATTTTCCTATACAGATTCCCGACACTCGTTAAATGTGTGTTTTCTATAATACATCATCAGTACGCGAGCATGCACGTGCCATATCTATCATGAATGTACTACTGAATATTGTATTGTATATATAGTGGATAATATATCAACGAACATTCTCCAATAAAAGCCTTTAAATGCGTCTGGCGATTTGGTAATCCAAATATTTACAGCTGGGCAAAGGTCATCATATCAATGCGTATATACTTATATATCCCATTTACCACTCTTTCCATCAACATCGATTAAGTGGAAATAATGACTCTACATGCATACAATTATAATATATTCGTAATTACTGTAATCTACATAAGAAATAAGACTGCCTTTCTTTGACATTTATTTATGTCAGGATATATTTTCGTGCGTGCGCATTTGCTCTTCATAGTTTTATCATGTCTTTTGAACACAACAAAATAAAACATGAAGATATTCAATGTGATGGATTATTGGATACATATTTAAGTATGTCAAGTGGCGGATGTTATACGACACCGTGAGTACGTGGCATTCAACGCGCCGACGTGACACCAGTACCTCCATTATATAGTGAAGGACAATAACATCTTTTTAATTCAAAGGATTAATTGATTTATACATAGAGCTGCTAAAATTTGAACAAACAATCGTACTTCGATATTTATTGAAAATAACTAAAATACGTGGATCTAACTTCTGGTAGAAACATTGAAAACATTGTATGTACATGTGTTTGAACGGTTCGGATCAAAATGGGTTCATATAATTTAATGCCCGTGTTTATGCAATGTATATAGATAACAACAGTGTTTCCAGTTGCACATAAATCAAATACTGGGATGAACATAAATTAACTTATAAGACAATATGGACACCAAAAACAACACTCAATTTGAATGGATTAACTGTTTGAAAGACGATGATTTTATTATATTTTCATACGTCTTATTTGCTGTTATTTTCTTCCCAACTGTATTTGGAAATGTATTGATTCTTGCAAGTATCATCAGGTTTCGACAACTGCGTTCCAATATGCACATTCTTATTGGAAATTTAGCGGTGTCTGACCTGCTCATTGCGCTGTCCATTGTATTACAGTTGGCCGGAAATGTCCGTGGTGACTTAGTCACCAATAAATACTTGTGCTTCAGTCAAACGGCAGTGTTTGTGATTTCTTTGGGAACATCTTCCTATACCATGCTTACTATATCCGTTGAACGATTCGCTGCTGTAAAGTTTCCTTTAAAACACAAAACTATGTTTACAAGAAAGACAACGTATATTTTAATAATTATATGTTGGAGTTATCATTCTCTGTTTGCTATTTTACCATTGATTGGTTGGAACAATGTACACGATGAGGAAATAGTGTGTGATACTGATTTAGTGTGGACAAAAGAATATGATCTGCTACTCTTTGGTGGACTATTAGCAGTTGTCATTATGAATGGTATACTTTGTGGATACATGATGAAGATTATTGTAAAACGAGGCAAACTAATTCAATACGATCACTCTAGTTCGTTCAAAAACCAAACGATACGGAGCCATTTCAGACGCACGAAAATGACGCTTATTATATTTGGTGTGTTTGCAGTGTGTTGGACACCATATTTGGTTGTTTCGCTGGTTCTTCATTTTGACAATCAGCCGTCTGTTAGGTGTGGCAGACAATGGTCTATTTGTCTAGGAATCATTAATTCAGCAACAAACTGGATTATTTATGGTCTGGCGAACAGAAACTTCAGAGAAGCTTTCAAAGCAGTTATATGGGGGCCACCATTTTGTACAGCCTAGAGGTTCAGTTTCACAGTTTTAGGACCGTATTCCACTATATTGTCAGATAAATAATATCTCCAACAACCTATTCCATGGACCGTCAATACACCCACTGTCAGGGTTTTGACAAGGGCTCAAACACTAAAAGGGACCACGGCATTACGCCGTGCATACGTTCAGTTACATGGGTTTTTAACTTTTTAATATATATATATAATTATATTGTTAAAAAAAATATATATATATATATACTTATATACCCGTTATGCAACTGGAATAACATGTAGTTAGTAGTAATTTGGAGAACAAAATTTAACCTGAAACATGCCCTTGGTTTCATTACTAGAACTGGTTGATAGCGTGTAGAGGTATTGCTGATATGTTAAACTGATTGGCTTATGTTTTGACTTCATGAATTTTGTCTAAATTTAGAATACTGGGACCTATCAGGTTGTCTACAATTATGCTTGTGAAAATTACGAAGTCTAATATCACGCCAACCGTTTCAGCTTATCTCTGCAAACCCGGTACATTGGCATTGAACATTGTATTCACCTGATTTGTTCTGCATATAATGCGTTATATATTTCTTTCTTTTATTACTGTTTAATAATATATGTATGAATATGTCTCATTTGGTTTTTGTTTGTTGGTTTTTGGGGTTTAAAGTCGTATCTTGGGTCATATCTCCAGCTATTAGGAGGAACCCCCCCCCCGAGTGCCCTTCCTAACATTGTATCAGGATGTTTATCGAGATCAAATATAGAGAGGGGAAGTGAGATATCATTATTATCTCCAAGTAAGGGAAACATGTGATATTTGCTCCTAGCAGATACTGTTGACTAGCTGTAACTTGATAATCAGTGTTATACATGTACTGTATTATACACACATATATACTTTTTCGTAGGATTTTTTCGTTTTAGGTTGTCCTAACTGAGGTAGATCTATAACATTGGCATAGTCAAAATAATGTGTATGAAAAGAAAACTTGTATCTTCTCTATCATGGTATTTGGCTATTCCAGAATAAAAATGGCAAACATTGTCTACGAAGTCATTCAAAACATAGTACACAATTCCTGTAGCTTCTGGGACGGCTATATTTGTTAAAATGAACTTCGTGATAGCGCAGTGGTAGTGCGAGAGTTCGAGCCGAGCTGTAGTTACGAATGAGCTATTGAACAAGGCTCTTAACGAGTTTTACGGTAACGCGAGTTGAGAAAAATATTGAATCTAACAAATAATTTTCGTTTCCCGGAAGTTCGATTTGCCGGAAATTACTACCATATATATCTTTATTACCTCCACTGACGGGAGAGCTACACAAAAGCACATACAAGTGCAAAACATATAGACATTGAAATGACAAACATAAATGACATATATTGTAGTATAAACATAAATGAAATAATTACATATTTATCATTAAGAACTATTCAGAGCTATTACATATGTACGTATATTTCACAAGACGTTCTCCAATGCATCTTTGATAACCAGCAAAAATAACCTTGACGAAACGAAATACAAGAATTATTTAAGGAATCATGTACGAACAATTGTAATATGTATTGTGAAAACAATATTACAGATTGCATGTGAATTAAGTGTATGAAATACAATATATCAACGTTATTATGTACTTAATTACATAATGTTATTATATGCATTCAACAATGTATTTGTATATGTCCAGATACAGTCATGGATATACCGGGTGAGCATAAATATTTTCGGGCTAACATAAAACATCCCAATTGAACGAATTTGAACCACATTGTATACACTGGCTGTTAGAGGTGATATACAGTTTATGTTTGGTAGTCTTGTATTACATGTATAAAATATATCACAGTTGCGTTTCATAGCATTTCATGGTGTCAGAGGTAAACAATTTGAATGCAACAAGTACAGTCTAATAAAAACACAAACTGGCAACGACTCTATCACCACCTGAATAAAATGTGTTTAAAGGTACATTTAAAAGAGAACTATAGAATGTTCAAACAACAGTTCACAGTAAGTGACAGCAAGTTGTCGGGATGGAAAAGACACAGACATCAAAAAGCTGTACGTTATTGCATATAACTGGGACTGAATCATTAGACATTTACTTGGGATTTAGATCGTGATGCAAAGAAAATATATACAATTTCGGAAAAGTTGAAGCATGAAGCATACTGTAGTCCAAGAACAGTACTTGAACGACATAGACTTAAATGTAACGTCGCAAGGCGAAGACAACGTAGATGAGTTTGTAACTGAATTGAGGGTTCTAGCAAGCAGTTGTGAATTTTGAATCTGGTCCGGGACAGAATTGTTTGTGGGACTAGTAGTAATTGTTTGAAATAGCGGTGTTACTATCAGAGACTGATCTCATGTTAGAAAATCCTATTGACATATGTAGAGCATCGGAAGCATCCACATCCCAGATGAAAATAATGGCATCACCCTCGATAGAATCAAACGGGTGGATGACGTGAAGAAAAAGGCCAGAACAATCGAAACATTGAGGTAAGCTTCGTCTGCAAAATCTACGAAACAGAACCAACAGAAAGCAAAGCACACTGTTCTGTGTAGAAAATGTGGGGTCAGACATATGCTAATGAACTATCCTGCAAATGAGCACACGTGTTACAAGTGTAAAGGCAGAACATAGTGTACTGAAATGAAGCAAACCGAAGGAACTAATTTTATCTGGTGACTTTAATTGTCCAGATATCGATTTGGAACAACTTACAATCCATACAAATGACGTACAAGACAAGTGTGTTCAACAGCATTTAATTGACATTGCATCGGATGACAATCTCACCAGGTCCATAATGAACACACATGCCAGGGAATTCTCCTCGATTTAACTTTTGCGACACACCCGACACACCCATCAGTAATAACAGTCTACTGCAAATGTACCAGGTTATATAAATAGCAAGCCGAGAAAGGTGTCTAAACACTCGGTTAGAAATAGTGTTAACATTGAGGACATGTGGTCTATCTTCTAAAATGGCATCCGTAAAACTATTGAAAAGAATGTTCCATCTAACATGCATAACAATAAAAGAAATATACCATGGTTTTAATAGAGAAAAAAAGAAATCATTAAATAGGAAAGCACTACAACACAAACAGGCGAAAAAGACGGTAAACAGGGCTAAATTCAGACAATACAAAGGAGTGTGAGCGTGAAATGTGAAAGGCTGAATGGGTTAATAAAATAATAGAAGAAGGGGTGAACAAGAAAAATTCAAAACCATTTTGGAATTATATTAAGTCGAAAAAATAGGATAACATTGGAACTGCCCTTTATATTAGGACACTTATATGCAGATGGGAAAAATAAAGCAGACATTAAAATTTATCAGTTTCAGTCAGTGTTTACAAAAGATTTAAACACAATAATTCCATGTACCACCCACTACACAATCTATCCTTCAATACCAAACTTACAAATACATCCAGCAGGAGTGTTGAACAATTGATAAATAGTAACACAACCAAAGCAAACGAACATGAGAACATCCCAAACATAATACTGAAAAACTGCGCTAAAGAACTTGGCATATGTGAACTTTTCCAACACTCAACGGACAGCGGTGAGCTACAGAAGGACTGGATACATGCAAATGTCACACCCGTATTTAAGAAAGGAGACAAACACTTAGCAGAAAACTACAGGCCGCTGAGCATCTAATATATTGGAACACATCATATGTAGCTACTTATTGAAACACTTTGAAAAAACACAATATTCTTATTAATCTAAATTATGGCTTCCGTTCTGGATTCTCAACAGAAACACAACTTTTAGTCATCATGCACGATCTACTTACTAACAGTCTTCGACGTCGATGTGACAATCTGGATTTAAGTAAAGCCTTCGATACAGTGCCCCATGACCGTCTCCTTCATACAATCGCAAACTACGGGGCGAAAGGCCAATTGCATCAGTGGTTATCTTCATTTCTGATATACTGGTTAATGAATGTTGTTGTGGAAGGGGAAGAATCAAAAAGCGTCAGAGTCGAATCCGTGGTCCCACCGGGTACTGTACTGGGGCCACCGTACGTCTCTTTGCAGAGGATTGTCTGTTGTATAGATAAATCAAGAACACACAATACCACATCCAACTCAAAAAAGAATTGATACCACTAGAAAAGTGGGCTGCAGCGTGGGGCATGGATTTAATGCCATAAATGCTACATTCTAAGCATCCGGAGTAAATCAAGTCATATTTATGAACTCGACAAAACCATACTGAAACGAATGGATTCCAACCCATACATCGGAATTTCAGAAGATCTAACGTGGTCGAGTCATATCACAAACATCTGCAAAAAGACTAGCTCCACATTAGGATTCCTGAGAATAAATCTGAAGCATTGCCCTAGTACATGGAGAAAAACAGTCTACATAGCTTTGGTAAGATCTAAACTAGAATATGGTTCAATTATTTGAAGCCTCTATTTGATAAAAGATATCGACAAAATTGAACGCCTACAACTACTTGGTGCTCGCTATAGACGATTATAGAAGCAAAGAAGGATGCACTACACACATGCTAACATGCCTGAAACAAGAACGCCTTGCCTGACAGACTTGTGATTCTGTACAATATAGCAGGGGTATGGTGCTGGAAGTGGATCCTGAACATTACCTGACAAAATAAAGTTCACGATAAGCGATCTGTGAATGCTAAACCAATCAAAGACTTTGATTCAGTAAATATCGTTGATCGAAGAGTATCGAAACATTCACGCTCATATAGTATTCCATTTGCTCCCACAGAACAGTTCAAACATTCATTTGTGTGTGAAAATGACTAGAGTGGAACCACCTGGATGATTGTATAGTGCATGCAAAGACAGTAGAGTGTTTCAGGTTAGCGATTTCACAGCGCTATTAAGACGCCCGCTTTCGTAGCATCTATACCAGTAGTAATGGTCCTGCTACGTAATTCAAAAGATACGTATACAATGTCGAAACGAAACAGTAAATTTGTTTGAAGATGATGACTCGGAGGTATGCATAGATACAGTAGATACTCATAACCAGAAAATGAATGGAAAATGAAAGTGAAAATAAATGGTCAAACTGTTCAAATGGCATTAGATGCAGGAGCATATCGTAATGTATTACCTAATGGAACATATAAATTGATCAGCAAGAAAAAATTACAGAAATTAAAGTTGTATCATACTCAGGACAAGAGCGATTATCACAGCGTGGAATTAAAATGCACCGTATGAAATAATTGCAAAAATTGCCTTAGTCTTTTATAAGTTACATATAGTTACTATATAGTTTGGTTCATATGGCTTCTGGAAGTGAAATTATTGATGTGAGAAAAGCATTGTTTACATCACCTGGTGTTAATATAAACGAGACAACCGGTAGGTGAAAGATTAATAAATTAAATACCCGATTATTGTGGAACGGTTTTTGACCGTGCAACTATTTCGGATTATGATCAGCTGATTATTGAATGAAACATTTTGTTAATTTTACTAAGCCAGTTTTTAAAGAGTTTTAATGGACAGGGTAGTGTCAAAAACTGGAATGTATATCATGTGTCTTGAAGTGGTTCATCTACAGTACAGATTAAGATAATCCGTCTAATTTGACGATACTTTAAGTATCCTTGAATACCGAGTTCCGACGCATCTAAGCGAAGAATCAACAATGACTTAACATAAAACGAATGAACTCATGTAAATAGTGTAGTATCTGTATAAATAGATCCTTTTCTACATATTCAACGCGAGAAATTATGCTTATTACGCTTATTTAGTGTCAAAATATCACATGGACTCATGCCGCTATTGGGATTCCTCTGAGCCGAGAAACGTCTATTACGACGCATTTCATTGGTTGACTAATGTCGTTCTAAATATAGTTAATTCACTCTCCTGTATCTGCTCTGCGCATTACATGTATTATACGTCATCTCAAACTAGCCTGAAAATTAATTCTGCATCACTAAATTACATTAAAACTGAGTGTACAACATGCCTTTATTTAATTATGCTAATAAACAGGAAAAGTGTCCCTGGTTTGCCGTATATAAACTATAACTATGAACAATTTGTAAATAATAACATTTAACTAGAAATTATGCCTTGCTGTTGTCCTTATAGCACCCCCAGTAGTCTGTACATGCATAAAAACAGTGGTCATAGAAGTTGCTGCATACTGTTTATTCTTGCGTTTGTGAGCCTGCACAGATATTGATTAGTTCGAGATCTATTTTACTATCACAGAGGGATCACAGCAATAACGTATATAACGCATACATCTTTCCTGACAGTGAATCAATTGTCACGTGACCTACTGATACGCAGAGCTTAGCTGAGCAGACAGACCACAAATTGTTATGTTTGCAGTAGCATATTGCAAAATATTAGCTATTTAATGTAATGCACAAAGTTGCATTTGAATTTTGCTGTTAAAACAGACCGATTGCAATAACATTGATATAAAATTATCTTGTAATCTCTCACTTTCCACATTTAGTCTGGGGAATCCCGTATCATGTTTACAACCACTGCAGGTGAAAATAACGTCACCGGATATTGTGAATATTGAAAACGAGGTCAAAACATAAGCCGCATCGTTTCATGTGAGCGTCGTTATAAGGAGTCGGACGATACTTATAATTTTAACGTTACATGCAAGTCGAGAAAAGTAACATATATTAAACATAGTGACACAAATAGAAAGGTAGAAAGACTCAGTTATGTCGCATAATTTATGTAGAAAAAAGTCTAACCCAACTACCCATTGGAGACCAGCTGGTTAATTACTTAAACCATGTAGATCTACTGCTATATATTATATTAATTAACTAAATGAATGTCACTACTTGTAAAATATTGATGTGTGAGACACTGAATACCAACTATATTGTTAAACAAACAATATATTTCGTTAATGCTATGCTTACTCACACCTTATATAATATCATGCTTTTCTGTAACTTTGTATATTTTTAATGTAACTGCCGAACATGTTTCTTGGCAATGGACAAGTACATGTTTATGCCAATAAAAACTTTGACTTGACTGACTAAGTTGTGACAGTGTTGGAGTATTCTTGTATAATTATACGAATTGTATTTTGTCATGAAAGACTGGAATCCGGGTATAATCTTGCATATGTAAGTGGTCAAATGGTAGAGCCTCGGATGAATGGTCCAGGGTTCCGATACTCGGTCATGGCTACGTATATGTATGTAGTGTTATTAAACAATGCACCTCAAACGCATTGCTTGGTACTGGTTAAGCCTGCCCAGGAAAACATGTCTAGGTCCACACACACACAACACACACACACGATACAACAAAATGGATACAATGTGAAAAATGGATACAATAAAAGTTAAAACAGAAAGGCCAACATTTGGAAAAACCACTGCAATTCAACTTCTGCAGCAGAAGTTCTGCTATTTGTATTGATTTTCATATATATTCCATTGTATCAACTTTTCACTGTAAAGTCACTGTTATAGCATGTGCGTTCTGTACCTACATGTATATATAAATTATAATGTATATGTATGTATTGATTATATTTCAGATGTAACTACCAGCTCCTTAAACAATCGTTTGCAGATTGAATACGAGACAGATGATCAATACAAGAAATCTCAAAAGGGTAATTGGCATATAAACTACAGTATAACTATTCATGTAGCAGTGTTCTCTGCATGGCAGCGTACATATACTTGATATAGCGTATATATTTACTGCTTACATGTACTTCAAAGCTATCCCATAATAAAGTTGATACATGTATGTTTTCAATCTTTGGACAGATTTCTAAATATGTTTGTTTCCTATTATTGCATGTGTACACCAGATACGAACTATATGGGTGCTATGTAGAAATCCTGCATGTCTCACCGTTTCTTGTCTGGTCCATATCTTCTAAACGCCAACATGTACATGGAATTTCATTAAACTTGTACACCCCATTGAGATGAAATGCAGAACCCATGTTCATCCAAGGTCGCGGGCACACTTTTGAGGTCAACAGTCAAGTGACTATATTTTGTGGCCTGTTCATATCTTCAGGAAGCTAGATAGATAGATAGGGATTTCACATGCGCTATATACACCAGACAAATTAATTTTTCTCTGCCATAGATAACAGGACTTCTCATATAGATAAATTATCGGCATTTATCTATCTGTTGGTGTAGATAAGCGCATTGTCTTCAATAATAAACATATTAATATTATGAATGTGCATAAAAGCATGTAGAGAAAGCCATTGCATAATTTGGCTATGAAATTCCAATTGAAATTACTATTGGTATCTAATAAAAAGAGATTAACTTCTAGTGACTTTTTCTGCGAGAAGGATGAATATCATAAAATCTTGACATGGTCCAGGACTAACGAGATTACCCCACCGTGACATGAAACTGTCAATCAAAAATATTCTGATATCTCTAAGACTGCTTGAGGAATGTTTAATTAATTTAACACAAATGTTAATTATATGAGACAATATGTAGAGCGGTGACGGTTTCAACCAAGTCGTTTTAAAACCAAGGTCATGCTTGGAACCTAAGTGTTCAAATGGCTATTTAAATGACATGAAACTACCTTCAACTGTTCACCTCATCAATATGGCATGCAGTGGGCAGGTTTTACCCTCATAGATTCATTCTAAATCAAGGTCACACTTAACAGGTCAAGGACAACCATGCTCTGATCAGCGTACAATGTATATAATACTTACGGTAATAGACTGCACTGCCATAAAGCATTATTCCACAACATCAGACCACATGTCAATTCTCTACAGTTCTTTATAGTTTTAAACTTTATGATCAACAAACCATCACACTGTCTAACATTTGACCTGTTCTGTAACAAAGTGGTGTCTGTGTGTATTCACCACCATCACCTCAAGTTTCTACAAGAAATTGTTAGTTAAGCTTAGAACTGGTCCACCATTGTTCACCAATATGTACTGCCTTACTGCCTCTTCGATCGATCACTGTGGTTAGCAATATTGTCTTAACACCAAAATACCCCTCTCCCACACCTCATCGCTGCTCAAAATGAAACCTGCCTCTTTTCTGACCCACCCTGCCCTTTTTTCCACCCAACAGTTTGTGTAGAAATACATTGTAATTGTATGACTTTTAATACTTGTATGTACATGCAATACTGACAACTGTTTCAACTAGAAATAGTAAGTTTTAACTGCGTGTGTCAGAAGTACAATGTATGTAAGATATATACTTCCATGATTCCATCACACGTCATGTTTAAGATAAATCCTTTAAAAAGACAAATAATTGTGGAAAAACGGGAAATTTTAATTAACTATTTCAACTACAGTCAATAGTTTCCCACAACTGTTTGCCATTAAACACAATTGTTCGTCGCCTATACAACATGTACGACGGACAGTACATACTATACAATTACAATATAATACATGAGAAAAGCATGAAAACAGAATTAAAATAAATGGGTATCGTAGTTTGAAAAATATATAATGAATATACATACGTAAATGTGTTCATTGACAACTACCCTCTAATAACAGATGCTTGGTAAATATATTTTGATAATTTTTTTATAATACTACTTTGTGAACATTGTAACAATGACTTAAACTTATTCAAGTTAGGCCAATGACAATAATAATGTGGTAAAACAGTTGTTTCTTACTTCTCTATAGAATGGACATACTAATAAAAAGTGATATTCAGTTTCAATACAATTCATATTGCATTTCGTACAAATTCTCTGGTTTCTATCAATATTTCTATGACGACCTTCTTCTATGAGTAAATTATGAGCAGAACATCGCAATCTAGACAAGTTAATTCTATAACTAACATTTTTAACACAGGATATATAATTTTATGAAAAGCATAATCTCTTTGGCGGTTTTTGGTTTGCCCAGATATGGCTATCTGAAACAATCTGTATTAGCCTTGGGCAAATCATTAGCAGTAGTTCGTTTTAGTATAATCTGTACGTACTACATTGTAGAACTACTGTTGTAAATATTTATTGTTTTCTGACATTTTAATAAAAATGTCATTTTCCAACCATTCAGGTTTTATTGTTTCATTCTCCCATCAGAGTTCCACTGAGCCTATCACATCCTATGCTAGACAACGAGCAGGACATAAATATAATTTTATGAAGAGCATAAAATGTTTTATGTACGAGAGTCATTATTTACAGAGGCCGGGACGTCCCCACCCTGGGTGATTATGTAAGGGAATTAGGCATGACCACGTTCCATCCAATCAAATGTAATTGCGGTCACATGACACGTCCAGGCCAATCACCATCTAGGTGGGCCATTAATTCTTATATTTTGAAGAAGACGCACTTACTGCGAAAAACAAATAGTTACCACCACCACCCCATCCACCAACAGGGTTTTGTGCTTTTACTATTGTTGTGTTATTACTAATTGTTAGTTCAATAGACACCTGCCTTTAGACTCGTGTCATTTAGATTTTACTATTGTGTTTTTATTTGCTTCTGCGGTGTTTGGTTTGCCCAGATATGGCTATCTGAAACAATCTGTATTAGCCTTGGGGGCAAATCATTAGCAGTAGTTCGTTTTAGTATAATCTGTACGTACTACATTGTAGAACTACTGTTGTAAATATTTATTGTTTTCTGACATTTTAATAAAAATGTCCTTTTCCAACCATTCAGGTTTTATTGTTTCATTCTCCCATCAGAGTTCCACTGAGCCTATCACATCCTATGCTAGACAACGAGCAGGACATAAAAATACTTTTCTGGTTGGAAATATGTTTTAAACATGCAATAGGTTTCAAGTTTATGTAGATTTCTAAGGTCTGAGAACCACTGCTGTAGATATTGATCATGTATACACTTTATTGCACTCTGTATTTGTACATTTGTTACAACTGCACTATTCCATAAATAGGAAAACCCTAGGTTGTCTAAGAGTGTTTTAACATCGTTTGACCATTTATTTATATAATTACCATTCATATCACGCATGTTATACAATTTATACACAAGACAATTTGGACATTTAGATATTTTATACCAATATCTAACTATTCTAACCTTACGAATTACAGATAATGGAACACGTCCAAACTCGCCATATACTGTTGCATTTGTTGTCTGCTGTCGCACTTGTAATATTTGTTTAAGAAATTTTAAATGCAAACGTTCGATGTCAGGAGCTTTATGGAAACCCCATACTTCACATCCATAGTTTAGAATTGAGACGATCATGGAATCATATAACTTAACTTTTTCCGACAATTCAAAAGATAAAACACCAAACAAGGAATTAAGAGAAAACAAAGCTCTCATTGCTTGCTGTGAAAGCGCTTTTTGTGTTTGGTAAAAACTACCATTAGCAGATAATGTTACACCTGTTTTTCCAAATTTGTGATATTTATGTCTATAACTAAGACTACTATTGGAAATATTTATTCACCTTGGCAATTGATATATTCTGTTTTGTGCTTTTGTTTTGTAGCCTCATTTGTATGTCTTGTTTATTGTAAATACCTCATATTTGCATGTTCTGTACATGTATTGAGTGAAATAAAAGAGATGTTCTGTTCTGTTCCGGTATGTGAATTTTGTAACAATATTTAACTTGTAATTATTATATCACACTACAATATGTTCAGGTCTGTTGCCCTTTTTAAACACCATAACAACAGTTTTATCAATATTTACACTAATGCCCCAATTGTTGCAATACATATGTAGATTATTTAACAAACGTTGTAAACCTTCTTTAGAATAAGACATTAGAACAGTATCATCAGCAAATAATAATAACAACATACGAAGTTCATCAATACTAACGGTGTCTATTGTATAATCGTAAATTGACTGGTACATATCGTTGATAAAGAATAGAAATAGCAACGGTGATAATGGTTCGCCTTGCTTTACACCTTTGACACAGTCAACATTGTCGGTGTAAGTTCCATTAATACGTACACATAATTTTACACTCTCGTATATTTTTTGCAACATATTAACTAATTTAGTTGAAGCTCCATACTGTAATAGCTTAAACCAAATACCGTTTCTGTACACTACATCGAAAGCTTTACGAAAATCAACGAAAGCACAATAAAGTTTCTTCTTTTCTTGAGAAATAACTTTGTCTATAATCGAGGTTAAAACAAAAATACAATCTACAGTGCTTTTGTCTTTACGAAAACCAAACTGAAAATCTGATAAGAGTTCATTTGCCTCAGCCCATTTTCGAAGACGTGTATCCAGCACAATTGAAAATATTTTCGAAAAAATACTGGTAAGCGTAATACCCCTATAATTATTTACATTATTTAGATCTCCTTTCTTAGGAACAGGAACAATAACACCTCTGGTCCAACTAACTGGATACATACAATTTATATACATGTGGTTAAAAAGCTTACATAATAATGGCGCCAGTGTATCTTTGCATTCAATAAACATTTCAGGAGTTAAGCAATCAATACCTCCACTTTTACCTTGCTTTAGTGCAGATATTGCTTTATAAATTTCATCAACGGTAAACAAATTATCAAGTTGATCGACGGTAATTAAATTAGTATTTAACAAATCATTGTCTACATCATTATTAGAGAAATCAGTATTATCTGAAAAAACATTCTTAAAATGTTTAAGAAAGTTATCTGAACTTATAGTGCTTCCTTTTTTCTTATTTGATTTTAATTTTCTTATTTCTTTCCAAAATTGCTGTGGTTGTGACGAAGCTAAGCTATGCATATTATTTCTTTGTTTGGCCTTAAAAATACCACAGGCTTTTCGCTTAGCACAACGGTGCATGCGGCGTTTGTCGACTAATAGATCACCGTTATGACTGGAGTTGTTTTTCCTATAAATTGCCTTCGCTGAGCGAAATTCACGTCTATCCGTTTCACATTCCTGTGTATACCAAGGACTTTTAAATTTACGTTTACTGTTAGGCTTCGTCAAATTTATAGACCTACCAAAAACAGTATAAGCATTTGTATATATGATATTGGCAAAACTATCTACACCTGTATAAATATCAGTATTAGATAAAATAATGTTATCAACAATAAGCAACATTACATATGACAATTTTTAGCATAACACATTTATATTGTATATAAACAAAATCATTATTGAAACAACACATGCATCCTGAATTAATGTGTTGGATCAATGGTCACAGAATTAATGTGTTGGATCAATGATCACAGAAATAATGTGTTGGATCAATGATCACAGAATTAATGTGTTGGATCAATGGTCACAGAATTAATGTGTTGGATCGATGATCACAGAATTAATGTGTTGGATCGATGATCACAGATTTAATGTGTTGGATCAATGATCACATAATTAATGTGTGTTGGATCAATGACCACAGAATTAATGTGTTGGATCAATGACCACAGAATTAATGTGTTGGATCAATGATCACATAATTAATGTGTTGGATCAATGATCACAGAATTAATGTGTTGGATCAATGATCACAGATTTGCTGTTCTATCTCACCATTTGCATAACTGTTTTTGCTAATCTGAATTACATATGTCTAACGAGTTATCATATCATTCCCAATAACACCATTTACAGATGGAAACATTCGAAAAAAATGTGTAATTTATAAGTGAACAATATGTTGTTTGTGTGATACAGTTGTATGCCACTTTATAATCCATGTTCATATCTTCTTCAATATGTTCAAGGTTGTATTCATGTGTTTTCATTTCAGATGCACATGAAAAAAGAATGAAGAAATTCCGAAAGATGGCAAAACAATTAGAGGAAGATGATTGGCTGTATTCATCCATTGAAAAACTGATTGGATTGAAATGAACAATGATATAAACTTGTTTGTTGAAGACTAGGAGCCATTGCTAACATACTGAGACAGTGAAATATACATTTCTACAAGGATCAAAATGAACAAATACTGAAATAATTTGTTGAAAGGCGGCAGCATTGTTGAATACTGAAGTGTATTTCATGAAGTGTATTTATGTACTGTAAGAATAAAGCACAATGCTGAGATGGTAAGAATAACATATCTCAGTGCACTCGGGTGATTTATCGTTGAGACATTACCCGTGAAGATTTTCCAAGAACACAATTTGTCAGGACTATTAGATGTATATATCTAGCAAGCTTCAATGTTCAGCTCTACTGAACTGACCAAGTTTATTATAGTCGTTCATACATGTATCAGCGTCATGTTCCACTCAGTTGATGTTTTTGACGAGTTATTGGCCTGTGATGTTCTTAAAGAACAAAGTTGTTCTGACCAGCTAAACAGCGCTGGCTAAATTTCAACAGTAGGTCCAGAGAATGATCGGTAGAAAGCAGGTTGTTTTTTTTTAAGTCGCTACCGGTTGCCCATTTGAAAGACGGTCAGTTTACCTAACAACACCTTTCCTGGACAGGCTCCAGCGGTTAAGCAGTATTTGGTGCACCTACCTCTGTAAGAAACTGCCAACTTTTTCATATAAAGAGACACAGTATGAGAGGGACTTGAACCCATGATCATCAATGATGATATGTTACAGTGGTATACAAGTCAGCGACTGTAACCATACGACCACAGAGGCGGACACCTACTACGCTAGGTATCCTGCAAATCCTCGATCAGTTGAAAGCCTATGTCTCCCACAAATCCTCATTGATCAGTTGAAAGTCTAGGTCTCCCTCAAATCCTCAATGATCAGTAGAAAACCTAGGTATCCCACAAATCCTCAATGATCAGTAGAAAGCCTAGGTATCCCGCAAATCCTCAATGATCAGTAGAAAGCCTAGGTATCCCGCAAATCCTCAATGATCAGTTGAAAGCCTAGATCTCCCGCAAATCCTCAATGATCAGTTGAAAGCCTAGGTCTCCCGCAAATCCTCAATGATCAGTTGAAAGCCTAGGTCTCCCGCAAATCCTCAATCCTTCCGAAGTTTGCTTAATATTATACATCTGCAAGTAATCAACCAGGGTTTAGTAATCCAGAGATCGCAGGTTCGACCCCCCAGATTGGAAGGTTTTACGATGGTTTCAAAAGAAAACAAAGTATCTGATTTTACGACAGTAATTCAGGGATCGCAGGTTCGATCCCCCGTCTGACCCTAATAAAATTAACAGTTTCAGATGGGACTTTGAACCGAGGTATAGTGTCGGTGCTGTGCAACGTGCACATAAAAGACTCTGGAATGGGTCTCTGTCTGTATCATTGCACTATCCTCCAGACATTTAAAATGACTAATCTCTTCAGGAGGTGTAGCTCATATGGGTAACCGGTAGCGACGATAAATAAACGTAAAGCACACAACCAGGGTTGTGATAACTTACTCTTGCCTATCAGTTGTATTCACACCACTACCTGACTGACAGACAGACAGACAGACAGACAGACAAATTGTGTATGTGTATATCATTGCCATGTTCCAAATGAACACAGCTGGAAGCAGACATTTGTTCCGTAAATATGACCTAGTTTGCTAATGACTTGCAATGTATTGCAATCACAGGCCATTAAATGGCTTGTACTTGAAATGTGCAATAATTGATAAATGTTATTACAATATTTCTTTGTGTGTACCTTTAATTAAATGTAATTAAATATGATATGTACATACTATTGTTTGATTTTATGTGGGTAGCATTAGCGATGAATCTACCAGGCAACTATTATCCATCATTGTATTTATTGTACTTTGCGGAATCATTTGTACCATGGGGTAGTCGGTCATCTAAGTATTTTTGGTGAATAGCTTCTAGTCATGTTGATTGATGTTAAGTTCCAAAAATGTAATTAAATTAACATAGGGGCATAACAATAATTGTTATTTGCAGTATAGTAATTTAACAATTTATATTTACCTTTATTTAAAGCGACACTACGGTGAAAACGCAAATGTCTGCAGAATGTAATTTGCTATTATATGGTATAATTGTTTTCCAAATATTTGCCTCAAAAACTGAGTATTTCAACAAATAAAGAAACGTCGTATACACGGTTTGTTGACATAACAAAACAATGTAAATACAGTCGACATTCATGCGTATACGGTAATACAACGCGTTTACCCTGAATAACACGAGGTATGGTACATATTTACCGTTTAGTGTACACATAAATGGGATTAACGAAAACATACACCTTTAACAGACATTGGAAATAAAATGTGAATATTTACCTGCTTTGAAAAGGAATATGGTGAACCACTGAAACAAATCTTATGTTTTTGAAAGCGATGATGTCATTCGGGTTCCAAAAGTAAATAAACAAAGGCCGGAAACAGGCAGCAGACGAATCAGGGCACTTGCCTGGTCTCTCCCATATCAGAGCTCGGCCTCCCATATAGGAGCTGGAGGTGAGACTAGACTTTTCCAGCCCGGTGTTGTAGTTTATCACTGAATGAATGCACCAGGAATATCATCTATCTCCCAATGAATACACCAGGAATATCATCTATCTCCCAATGAATACACCAGGAATATCATCTATCTCAATGAATACACCAGGAATATCATCTATCTCTCAATGAATACACCAGGAATATTATATATCTCCCAATGAATACACCAGGAATATCATCTATCTCTCAATGAATACACCAGGAATATCATCTATCTCCCAATGAATGCACCAGGAATATCATCTGTCTCCCAATGAATGCACCAGGAATACCATCTATCTCCCAATGAATGCACCAGGAATATCATATATCTCCCAATGAATACACCAGGAATATCATCTATCTCCCAATGAATACACCAGGAATACTATCTATCTCCCAATGAATGCACCAGGAATACCATCTATCTCTCAATGAATACACCATGAATATTATATATCTCCCAATGAATACACCAGGAATATCATCTATCTCTCAATGAATACACCAGGAATATCATCTATCTCCCAATGAATACACCAGGAATACCATCTATCTCTCAATGAATACACCAGGAATATCATCTATCTCCCAATGAATGCACCAGGAATATCATCTATCTCCCAATGAATACATCAAGAATATCATCTATCTCCCAATGAATACACCAGGAATATCATCTATCTCTCATGAATACACCAGGAATATCATCTGTCTCTCAATGAATACACCAGGAATATTATATATCTCCCAATGAATACACCAGGAATATCATCTATCTCTCAATGAATACACCAGGAATATCATCTATCTCCCAATGAATTCATCAGGAATATCATCTGTCTCCCAATGAATGCACCAGGAATACCATCTATCTCCCAATGAATGCACCAGGAATATCATCTATCTCCCAATGAATACACCAGGAATATCATCTATCTCCCAATGAATGCACCAGGAATACTATCTATATCCCAATGAATGCACCAGGAATACCATCTATCTCTCAATGAATACACCAGGAATATTTTATATCTCCCAATGAATACACCAGGAATATCATCTATCTCACAATGAATGCACCATGAATATCATTATCTCCCAATGAATGCACCAGGAATATCATCTATCTCCCAATGAATGCACCAGGAATACCATCTATCTCCCAATGAATGCACCAGGAATATCATCTATCTCCCAATGAATACACCAGGAATATCATCTATCTCCCAATGAATACACCAGGAATATCATCTATCTCCCAATGAATACACCAGGAATATCATCTATCTCCCAATGAATACACCAGGAATATCATCTATCTCCCAATGAATACACCAGGAATATCATCTATCTCTCAATGAATACACCAGGAATACATATATCTCCCAATGAATACACCAGGAATATCATCTATCTCTCAATGAATACACCAGGAATATCATCTATCTCCCAATGAATGCACCAGGAATATCATCTGTTTCCCAATGAATGCACCAGGAATACCATCTATATCCCAATGAATGCACCAGGAATATCATCTATCTCTCAATGAATACACCAGGAATATTATATATCTCCCAATGAATACACCAGGAATACCCATCTATCTCACAATGAATGCACCAGGAATATCTCCTAATGAATGCACCAGGAATATCGTATATCTCCCAATGAATGCACCAGGAATACCATCTATTTGGCAATGAATGCACCAGGAATATCATTATCTCCCAATGAATGCACCAGGAATATCATCTATCTCCCAATGAATACACCAGGAATATCATCTGTCTCTCAATGAATGCACCAGGAATATCATTATCTCCCAATGAATGCATCAGGAATACCATCTATCTCCCAATGAATGCACCAGTAATATCATCTATCTCCCAATGAATGCACCAGGAATATCATTATCTCCCAATGAATGCACCAGGAATACCATCTATTTCGCAATGAATGCACCAGGAATATCCCCTATCTCGCAATGAATGCACCAGGAATATCATATATCTCCCAATGAATACACCAGGAATATCGTCTATATCTCACTGAATACACCAGGAATACCATCTATCTCGCAATGAATGCACCAAGAATATCACCTATCTCCCAATGAATGCACCAGGACTATCGGCTATCTCCCAATGAATACTCCAGGATTATCATCTATCTCCCAATGAATGCACCAGGATTATCATCTATCTCCCAATGAATGCACCAGGAATAGCATCTATCTCCCAATGAATACACCAGGATTATCATCTATCTCCCAATGAATGCACCAGGAATACCATCTATCTCACAATGAATGCACCAGGAATATCATCTATCTCTCAATGAATGCACCAGGAATATCATCTATCTCGCAATGAATGCACCAGGAATACCCATCTATCTAATGAATGCACCAGGAATATCGTATATCTCCCAATGAATGCACCAGGGATACCATCTATCTGGCAATGAATGCACCAGGAATATCATTATCTCCCAATGAATGCACCAGGAATACCATCTATCTCCCAATGAATGCACCAGGAATATCACTATCTCCCAATGAATGCACCAGGAATACCATCTATCTCGCAATGAATGCACCAGGAATATCATCTATCTCCCAATGAATGCACCAGGAATATCATTATCTCCCAATGAATGCACCAGGAATACCATCTATCTCTCAATGAATGCACCAGGAATATCATCTGTCTCCCAATGAATGCACCAGGAATACCATCTATCTCCCAATGAATGCACCAGGAATATCATCTATCTCCCAATGAATACACCAGGAATATCATCTATCTCCCAATGAATACACCAGGAATACTATCTATCTCCCAATGAATGCACCAGGAATACCATCTATCTCTCAATGAATACACCAGGAATATCATATATCTCTCAATGAATACACCAGGAATATCATCTATCTCTCACTGAATACACCAGGAATATCATCTATCTCTCAATGAATACACCAGCAATATCCAATTCAATGAATGCGTGGTACAATGTATATGTTTAGTGCCATCAATGTGCTTTAAAACAATTATTATCCACCGCATAGTGCATCATAGTATATACTTTGGTAAGTGCGTAGCTCCAAGGTACATGGTATTATGATATGTGACTGTTAGAACAATCAGTTTCTCGCCTCATCGGCAGTAGATATTGGGCTAAATTTGCAAGCGTGAATAATATACATATATGATTAAACTAAAGATTGACTGTTACTGCCGCTATTACAGTTCATTGCATTGTTTTCTTTCAACAAACATATCCTCGCTGAAAAGTATTATTATTTTAATGGCACTCATAGTAATGTTAGTGTCTGCTTTATTCATCTCCACCAACACCTGTTTATAAATAAATGTACACATAAAACAACCGGACAATGTTTTGTTGATTGCAAGCACTTTTTATTGACATACCTATCTATGTTCTTGTTGACGGTAAGTATACCTATATTTATGCCAAACAATGTTGTTTTTGTTTGATTGTTTCTATTGTTATTCTCATTACGAATTGGAACGTGATTTATGAATATTCATGGAACAGTTGTCATACAGAGTATTTCAAGAACAAAACAAATCAAACATACACGCATATATATCTGTTTCATTTTGCCCGTATGATGCTTAAACTGCTGCTAAGTTCTTCCAATTTCATCAGCTTGTTATCATCGGTTTCATTTGCCCTTTTAATAGCTTCTTTCTTTTTCTTTCTCTCCGCCCTCTCCGAAGCCCATTTATTTGATTTTGCGTCATGGAACCTTTCAATCATTGCGCCTGTTACTTCAGTGTCCTTAAATCGGCTTCCTGTGTCGTTCTTGTGTGCTTCATCTAAAGCTGCTCGAAGTCTGTTATTGGCTTCATTAAGGCGTATGTTTTCAGCCATTGACAAGCTCAGTTTTTCTTCTGTTGACTTGTCACCACTGTCAACGTAATGTGCCTTTATGTAGCCTGGCGCGTCCTGGTTTGCAAGCTGTATGTCCCGCGCATTAATTTCATTGCGTAGCCGATGATTTTCTTGACTCAAACGCTTGTTTTGGTCTTGTAGCTGTGGATTTCGATGCATGCTCTCTCCTATTGATATGATTTCGATCTCTTTCTTTAGTCTAGCCACTTCTGATTTAAGTGTATCACGTTCATCATTAATTCGCTTATATTCAGGCTTAGATGAACTGAGCTGGGCTTTGCTAAATTCGATTTCGCTATCGCGTCTTTGCAGTTTTGATATTAGTACTTTTAATTCCTTTGTCAAGGCCTGTGCTAGCTTGTCGCCTTTCATACCCTTTGTTTCTGAAATGGAACATTAACACGGTAATATAATATACTATTATATATTATCCAGTTCAGTTACTGTTAAGACAATGTTTATGTGTCATTACTGGATACTTATATATCTCAATCAAATACTACCATATACTTCTATTAAAACGTGTGCAATCAGGCGAGACAAATATACTTCCCGGGTCCTATGAGCTAACCGGACCACCTACATACTACGTAACATAATGGTTTAATACATACTACGTTGCAAGTGTAGTAACTTTATTAATTCATTTGACATATAGATGTATATATATATATATATATATATATTTATATTACATAATTTAATTCTTGGTGGGTGGGTAACTTACTTTGGATAAAGTTCGAGTATCTTAGATCTGCTACCAACTCTGTGTCTTCCTTTGTTATTTCGGGTAGCTTCGTCAGTGGTTTAATTTTCATCCGTTTCCCTACATGTTCTTTGTCACTGGACGTAGGACTTTCTGAGTTCTGTTCACGTTCAGCGCTCTCTGGGAACAACATACTTCTTCCATTAGTAGGACGTTTCAGGTTATTTGATTCTACATATACTGCGGACGTGGTATTATGTGAGTCTCTGTACGTTGCTGACAGAGATTTGGCGTTATTAAAATTGCTTTTCCAACCGCCTCCTTGCATCTCTAGTAGGTTCCTAAGACGTTGATTTTCCTCATACAAGCGTGTCGCATTCAGTGTTGCATCCTTACGTTTCCCTTCAGCCGTTTCCAGTTCTCTGAGCTTAATAATAAGGTCATTCTTCTTGCTAATGTCAATTTTGAGTTTAGCTAATTCATCAATAAGACGTTTATTCCGAGCTGTAATATTATTCGCTCTATCTTTCTGAAGCTCTATTTCACGTCTCAGTTCTGCTTCTTTCACCTGCAATGTATTTTTAAGAAGCGTAGTTTCTTCTTGATATTTTACTGACGTTGCTGCCGCCGATCTTTCTTGATCTCTGGCTTTCGTGAATTCCGATTTGTAGTCTCGTGATTTCTCAATGGTATCTCTTAGTCTCATGTTTTCATCGTAAAGTCTTTGGTTGTTTGTTGCAGAATCCATATACTTCGCCTGTGCTGTTTCTAATTCTTTAAGACTGGCAATGGCGTTGTCTTTCTGCAACATATCATCTCTTAAACGTTGATTCTCGGACATAAGTCTCCTATTTTCGTGTTGAATTCTGTATATGCGGTTAACTTTTAGTCCGATTCTGTTTAATTCCCTTTCCTTTTCTGCCATAGCTTGTCTGAGATTTGCATTTTCGACAGTAAATTCGTGATACTTTGATTCTATTAATTTAAGTTTTTCATCTTTTGCCTGTATGTCTTTCTTCAGATGTTCTGACTGGCTGCCCTCAGCCAGAGCAAGAAGTCGTGTATTCTCTTCTTGCAAGCGCTTATTTTGTGCAATTAACTCATTGAATTTGTTTTTCTTCCTTGTCCATTCATCTTGAGCTTCTTCTGCAGCACGTTTATCTTCAAGAACAACTAACAATCTACCATTCTCTTTTTTTAATTTCCGTATTTCAGTTATAGCGTCCTGCTTTATTTCCAATTCCATTTTGTATTTTTCAAGCTCGTTTTGTTCTCTCTCTGCTGCACGGATGCGATTTGCTAAATTTTCACTTTTCATTTCTTGAACTACTTGCTGTAAACTCAGGAGCTTTTCTGTAGTTATATCTTTGTTTCTCACTTCAACTTCCTGGAGCTTTTGCACAAGGTTTTCGAAGTTACCTTCCATGATTTGAATTCTTTCTTCAAATATTTTCAGACGAGCTACTTCTGCCCTGAGAGCTACACTTTGTTCGTTTAACTGTCGTGTTTCAATCTCACGCTCTTCTTTGAGTTTATCCATCTGTTTCAGAAGTTTACTTACTTGATTTTCCCTTTCATTCTTTGCAATTTCTATCTCTTGTTTTGCCAGAATAAGCCCAGTCTCTGAAATCTTAAGCTCTTTCTTTATTGTCTCTAATTCCTCTTTGACGACCGATGTTTTTGTAGAACTGTCTCCAGATACTTTATCTATGTCAGTCTGTAGATCAGAGATTACTTTTGATTGCCTTTCATTTGCTTTAACGAGTTTAATGTTGTCTGATTTGAATTCATTTTTCTCTTCTTGAAGCATATCTATTCTAACTTTGTTCTCTGCAAGTGTCATATTCATGAACTCTTGATTTTTATGTAGTTCATCTAATTCATCCTCTAATTTCAATCTTTCGACTTTGAACTTATCTTCCAAACCATCAATTTCCCTACTCAATGATGCATATTCTCTTTGACTGTTCAAAAGTTTACTATGAACGTCCTTACTATCCCTCAAGTTTTCTTTCAATTTCTCTAGTTCATTTCCTTTATTTTCCAGTGTTTTTGTCAGAGCTTTGTGATCTCTCTTTAGTTCATCATAAACAGTTTGAAGATCTTCATATTTGGGTGTTAATAGTTGAAGTTCAACGTGTAGGCTATTGTTCTGATCTTTCAGCGTTTGTATCGTTTCTGTCGTTGTAGACGTTGACTCCTCCATGTTGTTACGTAGAAATTCCTTTTCTTGTAGGAGGTTAGCATTGTCCTCTTTCATGGCATTTAGCTCCCCTTGTAGTTTCTCTTCCACATTGACGCATTCCATTTTAAGTTTGAGATTATTTTCGGTAAGAGTATTTATTTCCGCATTCTGATTAACAAGTTTCTCGTTAAGATCTTTGATTTGCACACCTCTTAGATTGGATTGCTCGGATGATATTGCCTTAGAAGCCAGGGTTTGTGACTTTGCCTCCATTTCTACTCTCTTCATTTCTTCTTTTAAGTCATCATTTTCAACTTCTAACCGTTTGACCTTTTTATTCAAGTTTTCAACGTGCATGTTTAGATCTCTCATTTCTCGTTCAGATTCCATTTTTCTCCGAATAGAAGATGCTGTTTCTCTTTTAATTGTTGACGCCTCTTCAAGTCTCTTTTCAAATGTCCCCTTCTCTTTTTCCAATATCAGAGTTCTTGTTTTTATTTCATCGTTTTCATTTTTCAATTTTTTTATCATTTCGGCCATTTCTTCTAGTTTTTGATCCTTTATGATAGAAACTTCAGCGTTCCTACGTTTTACACCTGAAGGCGTCCTCTTACCATTTTCTTTTGCTAATTCGAATAGACGTCTCTCAAAATCAGCTTTGTCATTCTCTAGCATATCATTTCTTGTTTTCATCTCAACGTGAACTTTTTCCAGTGTATGCAGTTCTTTATTCAGTGTTACAATGTCTTTCTTAAACTGAGCATGTTCCTCTCGTATCGTTCTCTCTTCCTCTTCTTGGCGTCTTGTTTTTTGTTTTAGGTCATCCCTCCACGTAGAGTCAACGCTTTGACCAAGCGCTCTGAACCCTCTTTTGAGGTCTTCGTTTTCTTTTTCTAGCAATGTATTTATCTTCTTAAATTCGGCAATTTCCTCTCTTAATTTGTACATTTGATTGTCAATTGTATTATTCTTTCTCAATAGATCGTCTCTTTCATTGCCTAATGTCTTTACATTATTTCCCAACAATTTACACTTCCTTTCTAATAAATTTATCTTCTTAGTATCATCTGACCTATCAATAGAATTCAGCCGTTCTTCCAGTGTGTTTGATTTCTTTCTAAGCCGTGTATTTTCAGCATAGACTGATTCGAAAGTCGAAAGTATTTCTTTGGCGTCGCGCTCGAGCTTGGTTATTCTACGCTTGTATGCACTTTCAGCCTCTCGTAATATTTTCCTATCGGCATATACTCTTTGGTACGATTCTATGTAGTTATCCTCACTTTTATCTAATTTATCTCGGAGTATATTATTTTCTTTATGTACTCCTTCATACTCTAATAGTAGATGAGTATACATCTCTTCCAGCTGCTTGATTCGATCCCTATGAACAATGTCAGATTCCAGCAAAGCATCTCTTTCATTTATTACCACGTCGTAAGGTTTAAGTCTTACGGTAATACCACCGTCTATGTTTGCAGTCACAACCGGATGATCAATGCTATCATCTTGACTATTTATTGAGAATGCAACTGATTGTTTTCTTTGGCCACATCCCTCAGATCTCTTCAGAATACCAGGTTTATCCCTCTTTTTGTACGTATTCAGCGTTCTACTGAATATTGTGTCACCTGGAGGTTGCGGTTTGTATTTGGTAGCAATGGAAGCTTGGAAAAGGTCGGGGCTCTCTTCTCTTATATGAAGATCGTCATTTGTGAACGCCGGTTGAGTAACAAAATTCGGTGTTTTGGATGGAACCCATGCCCGTCCTGGGACCGTGGTCCCAGTGTTACTCATTATGTATTTGTTCCACTGCTCTCCTGGAAAACAATTTGTATCGATATATATTGTAAATATAATAATGATGTGATATAATACATGCTAACACAACTACAACATAAGTCTGGCAACAGCACTTATATTTATATATGATACATGAGATGATACGTCAAGTTTTAAAGTGTGCTATACATATTGCTTGAATAAGGAATTAAGTGTGTGCACATATCCGTGAATCCTCATGTTTGAAGAGCATACGTATATAAGTAATGTCATTAAAACATATACATATAACAGGCGGATCTGTAGTCCAGTGGTTAACACGTTGGACTGGTAATCTAGGGATAGCAGCTTAGACCCCTCGTCTGACCCTAATACAATTAACAGTCTTTCAGATGGGACCTTAAACCGAGGTCTCGTGTCGGTGCTTTACACGGTGTACGTAAAAGAACCAGGATCTTCTCTGTCTGTATCATCTAAAAATCTAAAATGACTAATCTCTTCAGGAGGCGTCGCTCATATGGACAACCAGTAGCGACGATAAATAAACGTAAAACATCATATACATATATATTATTATAAGATGCATATTACAGACGAACGTTTTAGCTATCGTGGTGAAGACCATCCACGAACGCTGTTCGTCAACAAGTACGTCCAAACGACGTGTTCTCGTGGAGCAATGATTAGAATGATTCCAAATGTGGTATGTGTAATTATATAGCCTTGTCACAACATCTACAAAGTCTGTTCAAATGGCATTACTTTGGTCAAAACCTAGGTCATTATAACGAGAACATTTTGAACCAACTTCTCATGAACTAAAGGACAGCATGTTATCAGCTACTAAGTACATGTACCTACAAGAATAGTACAGATTAAACACCAACCTTCAGCACCATTAACAACATATTATGTTTCCAAGATCACTGGTTTACTTGAAGCAAATACACTGCAATTAATTAATGCCACTCGTTCGTTTCTATAGATGTCTCTAGGTTTCTCAAGATTAACTTGTGGCTCATGATCAGTTGTACCAGCATTATCCATGCTTATAGACATTGATAGCACTATGATCGAACCTTTCCTTTTGTTACAGAACTTGTCGCTTGGTCAAGTTTATTATTTCCAATGTTATAGATTGATCACTAAATTCAGTGTAGTTTATGATCCTAATACGGGGAAATGTAGACTAAGTATAACCAGTTGTTAACTGGCCACGTACGTAATGGCCTCTTTGTAAGTGTTAGGTAGCCGAATACACAGGAGCAAAATAGACGTGTTTATTTGTACGCGTTGTCAAATACATTTGTGTATTTGTACGTAATGGGTAGCCAGATATACGTGTGTATTTCTATGTATTGGATAGCCAAATACACCTGTCAATGTGTACATATTGGGAAGCCAAATACATCTGTCTATTTGTACGTGTTAGGTAGACAAATACACATTATGTATGTGTACGAGGTGGGTAGCCAAATACACCTGTATATTTGTACATATTGGGTGGCCAAATACTTCTGTCTATTTGTACGTGTTAGATAGCCAAATACACTTGTTTATGTGTACGTGGTGGGTAGCCAAATACACTTGTTTATTTGTACCTGTTAGATAGTCAAATACACCTGTTAATTTGTACGTGTTAGATAGCCAAATACACCTGTTTATTTGTACGTGTTAGATAGTCAAATACACTGCTACATGTATATTTGTAGCCAGACCAAAGCGGACTACGCAACATACATTATTCAGTATTAGGCGGATTTTGGTTAAATTTTCGCAAATGATCAACAAATCATTCGCAGCTGTGTGTATGGAGGAGAATTCTTTATAAATATTATGTTACTTTGTAACATTTCATAATGGAAGATCCTGTATACCATACTTAATGAATGAAGTACAGTCTACATCCGCTATGTCAAAGTCAGTTATGTCGAATTCTCCGGTTATCTCGAAGCCGGATCAAAGTCCTGTTTCAGATACTGTTATTTTACATATAACTGGCTGTTTATATAGAATTTCGTTAAGTCAAACATCGGTTTTGTCGAAATATATTGTTCGGTCCTGCGGAATTCGACATAACGGATATACAATGTATGTTCAAAGGAGACCATTCATCATGCATAACATCACTGTGGCTCAATGCATTCATGTCAATAACTAACTTGTATTGTCAAAACATGTCACACTAGGTAACAATCAAAGAAACATTATTTATTAAATTGAAAATTGAAAAATATGGCGCTGTTCACAATTCATGTGGGTTATCAATGTACAAAGTAATTAAGAACGTGTCCATAAGACACACGTGTCACAGCTTCTTCTTTTGTCTTTTGAATACTAAATGTATCGTGTGCATTTGAGCTCACCTGATCACAAAGTAAGCTGAGTGCCAACATTTCATAAGTCTCCTCCGAAATTACTGACACGACTGTGATACAATTTTGTGTGGAGCATTATTCAATGATAGTCTCTAAGTTTACTCAAGCCATATTATTCGGCAAAGAATATCGCTACCAACGCATGGGTCATTTATTTTTGTGCTCTATAGTAAATGTTTAAAATTCTTCCTCTCATAAACCACAACGCATAGACCTGTGATATTTTGCATGTTGCATTACCTAGTACACGCCTACTAATCAGGCCCAAGTTGTGACCAAGGGATCCTATTTAATCCCACTGTATGGTCACATCATTTACATTCAGAAACCACGATGTCCAATGTTCTAATATACATGTAGCATCACCTAGTGGACTAAATACAACGTTTGCTCAAGACACACATTATTTTTGTTTGTCCTCCTATGGTCATATAGTAATTAATGATTACTGAAGGCAACCAACGGAAATGAAACATGCATGCAGAAACGTCGACGAGAAACTAGGTAAAATCGTCCAGCGAAAACGACAACATTGCATTTCCTGCTGTTCACGATCAAACAATGTGCCATTCTGGTGTTATTTGACCGATCTCCATGAAATAAAAAGTATTTGTTGATAGATTAAGGTCTTCCGGCCGGGACCACAAGGGCATATCAGTGATCTGGTTGATTTGACATAGTTTCTCATCGATGTTTATGCATGCATGAAACAAGTGAAAGATTAGCACATGCTCACAAAATGTGAGTATGCTTTCCAATGAAATATAGACATGTACTGATAAGTGAAATAAAATGTGTTATTGCACTGGGTGGAAGCAGGAGAACAACACATGTACTCTCACTGCTTTACGCTTATTGTTCCCATCTAATGTACCTTGAAATATGATCAACGTGAATATAATGGAATAAATACTTAATGGCATTCTCCAACTCATTAGTATACAGTTTCAACATAGGCAACCGATTGCATAGACACGTCCTAGGGCAGCCGATTGCATAGACACGTCCCAGGGCAGCCGATTGCATAGACACGACCCAGGGCAGCCGATTGCATAGACACGCCCCAGTGCAGCCGATTGCATAGACACGACCCAGGGCAGCCGATTGCATAGACACGACCCAGGGCAGCCGATTGCATAGACATAACCCAGTGCAGCCGATTGCATAGACACGTCCCAGGGCAGCCGATTGCATAGACACGTCCCAGGGCAGCCGATTGCATAGACACGACCCAGGGCAGCCGATTGCATAGACACGCCCCAGTGCAGCCGATTGCATAGACACGACCCAGGGCAGCCGATTGCATAGACACGACCCAGGGCAGCCGATTGCATAGACACGTCCCAGGGCAGCCGATTGCATAGACACGACCCAGGGCAGCCGATTGCATACATGGAGACACGTCCCAGGGCAGCCGATTGCATAGACACGTCCCAGGGCAGCCGATTGCATAGACACGCCCCAGGGCAGACGATTGCATAGGCATGTCCCAGTGCAGCCGATTGCATAGACACGACCCAGGACAGCCGATCGCATAGACACGACCCAGGCACCGATTGCATAGACACGACCCAGGACAGCCGATTGCATAGACACGACCCAGGGCAGCCGATTGCATAGACACGACCCAGGGCAGCCGATCGCATAGACACGACCCAGAGCAGCCGATCGCATAGACACGACCCAGAGCAGCCGATTGCATAGACACGACCCAGGACAGCCGATTGCATAGACACGACCCAGGGCAGCCGATTGCACAGACACGCCCCAGGGCAGCCGATGCATAGACACGACCCAGGGCAGCCGATTGCATAGACACGCCCCATGTAGCTCTGACATTATATGTACGCGGTCAACCCGTATCCTAGTCAACTCGACTCTCGATCTCTTATAACGCTGTAGTACCCCTGGCCAGTGTACGCTGCTATTTACGATTTAGTACAATCAAAGTCTTTTTATCATTTTTAGACAAGGCTTTTGCTGATATTTGAACAAACTAGTATACTGCGGGTCATTCATTAAATTCGAAAATCGCCGCGACATGTCAGAGCAGCCTGCATGGGGCGTGTCTATGCAATCAGCTGCCTATGAATTTCAATAGATGTTAGTGTGCATGTGCAATTTGAAAACAGGTGCGATTATTTAAATTGTTTTAATTAATTCGTTAGAAAATACTCTTACCGTATGCTATAAATTAAATGAATTATTATTTATTGTCTATGTATTCGCAATTGCAGTTTGTTCAAGTTGTATGGGCATAGTTACAATCATGACATATCCATTTCCGAGTGTAAAACAATACATTGACGTTCAAATGACTGATTCTGTTCACGTGTTGATAGGTATTAGCAATTATATATTGGCATTTACGCAAATATGCTTGCTTAGTGTTAGTTTCGGCGTTTTGTTTGCAATATTGTAACATAATTTGCGCTACAGAGCGGCAATGATACCATTGCATAGCTTTCGTATTTCATTACATTATTTATTATATATTATGGATAATTATGCAAATGGGCGAAAATAAATCCTTCCTTCCACAGGAGTAGCCGGCGACAGTATGTTGTTGTTAGAATGGTGACTATATACACTAGTTAACATGCAGCATTTCACAATACAGATTTATAATATAGAGTTCATCTGGGTTAGTTTCTAGCCAGCTGGAATGCTCAAGAGTGTTTGCCTTTACATAAAATGATGTGCCATCATTCAATTTCATACCTAATTCATTTAATGATTTTATTCTCTGAATATGAAGATTGTAGCATAGATATCTGGAGCCTGATTATATTATGCACATCACGGTGGTCGCCAGCTCGGACAGGTAGGGTTTCTCCGGGTACTCCGGTTTCCTCCCACACGAATGACCACATTATATGCGCTTTCATCCGCGCCAGCGAGAGTGATTAATATAAGTTGTAAGAACTTGCTTCGCAATCGTTGTAAAATAAATAAAGTTTAAATAGCGGACAGGTTTCTGCGGTTCACAATTAGTGTAAAAATAGATCTCGATTACAGTCCATGCAGCAATCCCTACTGTGCTAATGTCGTTTTAGTGTCGCAAGTGGTTCTTCATAGGAACAATATCATCGAGTTTCCTTTATGCGAATGCGGGTCTGTGGAATCAGTTGGTCACTTCCTTATGCACTGCCCAGTCTTCAACGTCGGCAACACCTATCTAATCTTCCATGTGCCACAACACTGGTGATTAGCATCTCCCTCCAGACAGTAACACAACATTTTACCTGAATGTCCAGAGCTATGTTGCAGCAGCAAAAGTTTCGACACCTAGGGGACCGTGGGGGTTAAAATCTCTCTGTGTTGGTCCCGGTCCGTCGTGTGACAAATCCAGAATCATTTTTGTTAGTTTATACATTGTATTCGGATTTAACATTTCCTTATCGCTATATTAAAAATACAATAACGTGACGTCGTAAATATATGTGAACGTTTAGTTACATCACCTCCAAGCATTTGTATTATGTCACTGCTGTTTAAGTATTTGAATAGTTACTCCACAATCTATATCTACTGCACACATAAACACGGCATTACTATTCGCCTAGCAATTTGTACCCTTTAAACGTACACCAACATGAAAAGGGATTCACATAAGCATTAAACCTGTTTCTCAATCCATATCGATTGCAATGCAAAAATAAAATATATTGTGTTTATATATCTACACACGTATTTGATCCGAATAGATATGTTTTAACTTATTGGTTCATTCCTGACAGTGGCTAGAGTTTGTGGACATGTTGGTAAAATGTGTGAAATGTGTGGCGTCTCCCCTCGTCGGCTCTTACTCTACGTCTGGTCTATTTACGGCTCTTTCCTAGGTTTAAGCTATATAAACTCTCTGGTCGGTTGTCTAGGGGTATTTTTCATTTCTCGATCAATTCAATAATAATGTAACACACACAGTTCTTTTATATCTATTTTACTCTATCGTCTCTTTTTATATTATACTATTTCGTTTATTCCCATCTCGTGAATATCTGATCTATTATCTATATAATAGTCACTTCAAGCCTCATTAATTTCTAGTGTCTTTATTAGATCACCGCCCTGTCGATAATTGGATTACATCTTTAATCTTCAATATACAATCAGGAAATTTCAATTAGACTGTCTACGTTGATCAGCCGCTCGCGTCTCTCAATAACTTCAGTATCTCACAGTACCGTTCTGGTATCAATTTATTACCGCTATATATTAGAGATAATTTGTATCTCTTATCTTATTATATTAGCTATCACGTATTATATTCAAGCCATACGGTGCTACTTAATCCATCGCTGCCCAATGTGTCCGTAACACTTAAGTTCAGTTTATAGTTCGTTTTATAAGTATATTAAATTAATATACTGAAGACATCTCGTCTGTTATATTAGCTATCACGTATTATATTCAAGTAATACGGTGCTACTCACTCCATTAATATTCACTGTGTCCGTAACACTTAAGTTCAGTTTATAGTTCGTTTTATAATTATATTAAATTAGTATACTGAAGACATCTCGTCTGTTATATTAGCTATCACGTATTCTATTCAAGTAATACGGTGCTACTCAATCCATTAATATTCTCTGTGTCCGTAACACTTCAGTTCAGTTTATAGTTCGTTTTATAAGTATATTAAATTAATATACCGAAGACATCTCGTCTGTTATATTAGCTATCACGTATTCTATTCAAGTAATACGGTGCTACTCACTCCATTAATATTCACTGTGTCCGTAACACTTAAGTTCAGTTTATAGTTCGTTTTATAAGTATATTAAATTAATATACTGGAGACATCTCGTCTTTAGTGTCATAGAAACAATAATTGTTTTCTATCTGAGATACACAATCAATCCTTGCATAAGGACAGCCTTTTGTGCTCTCATTTCTCTTTAATTTTACTCGGAATTATATATATTTCAGTCAGACAGCGTGGCGCTGACCACCTGTTACCTTACGCAATCAAAATCGTAACTTTAATGAAACAGCCAGACATATTGGCGCCTCATCAAAAGAAACCGACAACTATTACATAATCTCTCGCTGTGAGATACTATTTACGTACATCAGCCTCGCGGTAAGCTAAATTAACGATACACAAATTAAGTTCTCATGTAATCATTCTTTTTACGCGCCAAAATAGCTTGTTGATTTTAGGCGCGAATATTGCATACAATTAGTACGGTCATTTCTATTTATAATATATACATTAGACAATCACAATACTTAGTATCGTGTGCAAAATAACTGTTTTTGCACACATGTCCTCGACTTCTAGCCGACACAGCGGGCAGGTATTGTATTGCAACCTTACTGAGCGTGCTGTTGTGCGTCTGCAGTATGTACTCGTAGTAGTTTAGCACAATGTCAAGAAGAGAACAAGACCAACCAGAACCAGGGATGCAGAAGTACAATGCAGAGGTGCAAGATGCCATATATCATGGGATGAACAAGCCAGACAGACCAGGGATGTATAGGTGCAATATGTCATGCATAATACATACAAAGACAGAACCAGGGATATATAGGTGCAATATGTCATGCAGAATACATACAAAGACAGAACCAGGGATATATAGATGCAATATGTCATGCAGAATACAAACCCAGACAGAACCAGGGATATATAGGTGCAATATGTCATGCAGAATACAAACCCAGACAGAACCTGGGATATATAGGTGCAATATGTCATGCAGAATACAAACCCAGACAGAACCAGGCATATATAGGTGCAATATGTCATGCAGAATACAAACAGAACCAGGCATATATAGGTGCAATATGTCATTAAGAATACAAACCCAGACAGAACCAGGGATATATCGGTGCAATATGTCCTGTAGAATACAAACCCAGACAGAACCAGGGATATATAGGTGCAATATGTCATGCAGAATACAAACCCAGACAGAACCAGGGATATATAGGTGCAATATGTCATGCAGAATACAAACCCAGACAGAACCATAGATATATAGGTGCAATATGTCCTGCAGAATACAAACCCAGACATAACCAGCCAGACAGAACCATGTATACAGTTTAGCAATATTTCATGCAGAATACAAACCCAGACATAACCAGCCAGACAGAACCAGCCAGACAGAACCAGCCAGACAGAACCATGTATACAGTTTAGCAATATTTCATGCAGAATACAAACCCAGACATAACCAGCCAGACAGAACCATGTATACAGTTTAGCAATATTTCATGCAGAATACAAACCCAGACATAACCAGCCAGACAGAACCATGTATACAGTTTAGCAATATTTCATGCAGAATACAAACCCAGACATAACCAGCCAGACAGAACCATGTATACAGTTTAGCAATATTTCATGCAGAATACAAACCCAGACATAACCAGCCAGACAGAACCATGTATACAGTTTAGCAATATTTCATGCAGAATACAAACCCAGACATAACCAGCCAGACAGAACCATGTATACAGTTTAGCAATATTTCATGCAGAATACAAACCCAGACATAACCAGCCAGACAGAACCATGTATACAGTTTAGCAATATTTCATGGAGAAAACAATCCCATACAGAAACAGGGATGATGAAGAGAACTTGTTTAGCAATATGTCATAGAGAAAACAAGATAAGACAGAAGCAGGGGTGCAGAGAACTGAGGAGAAATAGCTTAGCAATATGTCATGCAGGAAACAAACCCCGACGGAACAAGTGTTGCAGATGTTCAAAATGTCATGGCGAATACAAGCCCAGACAAAACAAGGAATGATGAGTGAAGATAAATAACTTAGCAATATGTCAAGCCCAGTTCAAACCAATGATGTAGAGGAGTGAAGAAAGATGTCTGTATGATATGTCATGTCCAGACGGAATCAAACATGCAGAGAATATTGTAACATAGTCACGTGTGTACATACGACAATGTCCATGTATATTGATTTCCTTAATTGATACAGAGTTGTGATTATAAGTCTTTGATATTATCAATCACTGTATATATGGATTTGCATTCGGTGACTTAGAGGACTAAATTCTCGTTAATGTAGTTGACACTTAATATACCATGAACTTACTTAATACCTGTTACAGCAGGTGAAATGGTATTACTAAATATAGTGGTAATTTTTGCATTTAATGCAATTGTTTAAAGTGAGATTGCATAACATAGATTTAAAAGAAAATACACCTTCACTCGCTTGTGGTTTCAACATGGCGTCGAAAAAAAGAACTATTGAAAACAGGAACTATTTTCGACAAACCTATGAACATGCATGTAAGGGAAATGTTGATTACAGTTAAGTTCCAAATATCTAATTAACATAGGGGCATAGTAACAATTGTTACTTGCAACGGAGAAATTAACACCAGCAAAATGAAGTAAGCTGTGACATGTAGAGAAATGTCACTTAATGTGGAGGGTGGCACACCATACTGTCACTTTGCTGTTTTTACTGGCAAACCCATGTCTCTTAACAGTCTTATATGCATTTGACCGTGCATTTGGTGAATAGAGAGGTCAGGTTGGAGTTGAAACGAAAATATGAAACTGAATTAGCATATAGTGGTAAATATCTTAAAACAATACTAGTTGTTATGTTTAGTTATTTTAGCATTGTATAGCCTGGCAACGAACCTGCTAACCCCGAACTACGTTTCCAGAGCGTTAATATAGGACCACTGATACGCTCTAAAAGCAAATTACGTTTTGAGTTTTGACTATTTATATGGAGAACCTAATAAAACACTTCGCCATCCGGTACCATCACATAACTGACATTATACTCATGCTAACCATTTTAGCAATGCACAAGAATACAGCTGTTTTTCACAATTGTAGGTAGGACACTATATGCTATACAGACAAACATGTTATAGAAACTAATAGTGCAACATACGGAATCAATCGGATTACTATTTGAAGATAACAGCTGAACAATACGCTCGTTTTGACCGATTTACTAGTGATACATGACTAAATTTATTTACATTATTCAGAGCACATATTCGTACTCCCAAACCAATTCATTTATATGTACATAATTATGTGCACCCGGTCAATGTGTTGTTCATGGTGAGTGCATCTATATTTAGGCCATGAACATTGAATCTGTTTGATTGGTCATGTCGTTGGTCTCATTAATATATCCATTGACGGTTATACAGATTCATTGAACCATACACAGATATTTCAAGAGCAAAATATATACATGTATACCACCTATTTGTCCGTATGGTGCTTAATCTGTAGCAATTTCGTCCATTTCCATCAGTTTATTATTATCGGTTTCATTGGTCTTCCGTTTAATAGCCTCATTCGTTTTGGTTCTAATCGCTCTCAGTGATGCCCATTTCTTTGACTTGGCGTCTTTGAATCCTTCAATAATAGAACCTGCTATTTCAGGATCCCTGAATATGCTTCCTGTGTCGCTCTGGTGTGCTTCGTCTAAAGCTGCTCGTAATCTGGCATTTTCTTCATTTATACGCCTATTTTCTGCCATTAACAAATGCAGTTTTTCTTCTGTTGATTTGTCACCGCCTTCGATATAGTTTGCCTTTATGTAGCCAGGCGCTCCCTGATTTGCAAGTTGTATGTCCCGTGCATTAATTTCATCACGTAGTCTGTGATTTTCTTGACTCAATCGTTTGCTTTGTTCTTGTAGGTTAGAATTTCGATTAATGCTGTCCCCTATTGACATTATTTCTATCTCTTTCTTCAGTCTAGCCACCTCTGCTTTAAGAATATCACACTCATCAGTAAGTCGCATATATTCTGGTTGAGAGGCACTGAGTTGTACCTTGGCAACTTCGATTTCGTTGTCGCGCCTTTTGAGTTTTGATCTCAACACTTCTAAGTCTTTGTTCAAAGCTTTGACTAGCTTGGCACCCTTTAAAGCCTTTGTTTCTGAAATAGAACAATATAACGTTACCAATTCAAGCGTGATATGCCTATTCCTAATCAAGTAATACATTTACTACAATTAACATGTAAAAAGAGATTATTAATTGAATTGACAAAATAACTACGATTAGACTATCTTTATAAAATGTATTATTAACCATCAGTAACTTACTCTGGTTCAAGGTCGAGTAGCTTAGATCTGACAATAGCCATGCGCCTTCCTTTGGTATTGCAGGTAATTTCGTTAATGGTTTAATTTTCATCCTTTGTGCTAAATTTCCATTTTCACTGGACTTAGGGATTTCTTCATTCTCTTCAACTTCCTCAATTATCTCCTGTACCAATTTATTTTCTCTATCAACAAAACGGTTCAAGTTATTTGATTCTACATATACTGCGGACGTCGTATTGAATGATTCTCTGACCGATGCTGACAGAGCTTTAGCGTTTTGAAAATTGCTTTTCCAGCCACCTCCTTGCATATCCAGTAGGTTCCTAAGACGTTGATTCTCCTCATATAAACGTGTGGCATTCAGTGATGCATCTTTAAATTTTCCTTCAGCTGTCTCCAATCCCATTAGCTTAATGATAAGGTCAGCCTTCTTGTTAATGTCAATTTTGAGTTTAGCTAATGCATCTCTAAGACGTTTATTCCGAGCTGTCAAATTATTCGCTCTATCTTTCTGAAGCTCTATTTCACGTCTCAGTTCTGCTTCTTTCACCTGCAATGTATTTTTAAGAAGCGTAATTTCTTCTTGATATTTGACTGACGTTGCAGCCACCGATTTTTCTTGGTCTCTGGCTTTTGTGAATTCGGTTTTGTAATATTTTGATATCTCAATGGTGTCTCTCAGTCTCATGTTTTCCTCGTAAAGTCTTTGGTTGTTTGTTGTAGAATCCATATACTTCGCCTGTGCGGTTTCTAATTCTTTAAGACTGGCAATGACGTTGTCTTTCTTCAGCATATCATCCCTTAAACGTTTCCTATTTTCGTGTTGGATTCTAGTTATTCGGTAAACCTTCAATTCGATTTTCTTGATTTCATTTTCTTTTTCTTCCATCGCTTGTCTCAGATTTGCATTTTCGACATTACATTCCTGGTACTTGGATTCTATCAATTTCAGTTTTTCGTCATTTGCCTTTAGGTCATTATTCAGATGTTTGGACTGGCTGCCCTCAGCAAGAGCAAGAAGTCGAGTATTTTCGTCTTGCAAGCGCTTATTTTGTGCAATTATCTCATTGGATTTGTTTTTCTTCCTTGTCCATTCATCTTGAGCGTCTTCTGCAGCACGTTTATCTTTAATGACAACTAGTAATCTACCGTTTTCTTGTTTTAATTTGCGTATTTCATTTATAGCATCCTGTTTTATATCCAATTCCATTTGGTGCTTTTCTAGTTCATTTTGTTCTGTATCTGCTGCCCGGATGCGGTTTGCTAAATTTTCACTTTTCATTTCTTGAACTACTTGCTGTAAACTCAAGAGCTTTTCGGTATTTACATCTTTGTTACTCACTTCAGCTTCCTGGAGTTTTTGCACAAGTTCTTTCAATTTGCTTTCCATGGTTTGAATTCTTTCTTCAAATATTTTCAGACGAGTTACCTCTGACCTGAGAGCCTCGCTTTGATCTTTCAACTGCCGTGTTTCAAACTCACGCTCGGCTTTGAGTTTATCCATCTGTTTCAGAAGTTTACTTACTTGATTTTCCCTTTCGTTCTTTGCAATTTCTATCTCTTGTTTTGCCTTAACAAGTCCAGTTTCTATCTCCTTTAGTTCGTTCTTTGTTGTTTGTAATTCTTCTGTGAGAGCCGATGTTCTTGTAGAACTGTCACCAGACACTTTGTCAATGTCTGCTTGTAGATCAGAGATTATCTTTGATTGCCTTTCGTTTGCTTTAACGAGTTTAATATTTTCTGCTTTAAACTCGCTTTTTTCTTGTTGAAACATGTCTAGTCTGACTTTATGTTCTGCTAGTGCTAGGTTCATAAATTCTTGATTTTTTAATAGTTCTTCTAAATCACCCTCTAATTTCAGTCTTTCAGTTTTAAACCTTTCTTCTAAACCATCAATTTCCCTAATCAACGATGCATTTTCCCTTTGACTTTTCGAAAGTTCAATATACACGTCCTTATTATCCTTCAAACTTTCTTTCAATTTATTTAGTTCATTTCCTTTATCTTCGAATTTTGTCGTCAGTGTTGTGTGATTTGTCTTCAGTTCATCACAAAAACTCTGCAGATCTTCATGTTTGGGTCTTAATAATTGAAGTTCAACATGCAGGCCAATGATTTTATCATTAAGCTCTTGTATAGTCTCTGTCGTTTTAGAAGTTGATTTTTCAATGTTGTTTTGAAGAAATGCCCTTTCTTGATGAAGGTTAGTCTTTTCCTTCTTCATAACATCTAGCTCATCTTGAAGTTTTTCCTCCACATTGTTGCATTGCGTTTTAAATTTGTGATTTTCTTCCGTAAGAGTATTTATTTCCTTCAGTCTGATTAATTAATTTCTCGTTTAGTCCTTTGATTTGCGCATCTGTCTGATTAGATTGATCTGAAACAATTGCTTTAGAAGTTTTGGTTTGTGCTTTTAACTCAATTACGATTCTCTTCATTTCTTCTTTTAAATAGTCATTTTCAACTACTAACCGTTTGACTTTTTCTTTCAAGTTGTCAATATGCATGTTTAAATCTCTTGTTTCTCGTTCAGTTTCCATTGTTCTCCGAATAGAAGATGCTGTTTCTCTTTTCTTTGTTGACGCCTCTTCAAGTCTAAGTTCAAAGGTCTCCTTCTCTTTTTCCATGATCTGATTTCTTGTCTTTATTTCAACGTTTTCGATTTTCAAATCCTGTATCTTTTTGGTCATTTCTTCTAGTTTTCGATCCTTTACATTAGAAACTTCAGCTTGCCTACGTTTTACACCTGAATGCGTTCTCTTACCATTTTCTTTTACTAATTCGAATAGACGTATCTCAAAATCAGCTTTATCATTCTCTAGCATATCGTTTCTTGTTTTCATCTCAACATTAACTTTTTCCAATATATGTAGTTCTTTTTTCACCATTTCAATTTCCTGCTTAAATTGAGCGTGTTCCTCTCGCAACTTTCTATCTTCCTCTTCTTGGCGTCTTGTTGTTTGTTTCAGATCATCCTTCCATGTAGTGTCAACGTTTTGACCAAGTGCCATGCACCCTCTTTTGAAGCCTTCATTTTCCCTTTCTAGTAACATATTTCTCTTGTTAAATTCAGCAATTTCTTCTCTTAACTTGTACATTTGGTTATCAATCTCATGATTCATTCTGACTAGATCTTCTCTTTCATAGCCCATAGTCCTTAATGTTCTTTCCAACAATTTACACTTCTTTTCTAATTCATTTATCTTCTTTATATCATCTAGCCTATCAATAGAATTCAAGCGTTCTTCCATTTTACTTGCTTTGTCTCTAAGCACTTTATTTTCTTCATATAGCGATTCGAAGTTCGTAAGCATTTCTTTAGCGTCATAATCAAGTTGGGTTATTCTACGTTTGTATGCAGTTTCAGCCTCGCGCAATATTTGCCTATCAGCATATATCCTTTGGTATGATTCAATATGATTATCATTCCCTTTGTCTAATTTATCTCGGAGTATATTATTTTCCTTATATACTCCTTCATAATCTAATAGAATATGCGTGTTCTCCTCTTCCAGCAGCTTGATTCGTTTTCCATAAACTTTATCAGATTCCAGTAAAGCATCTCTTTCAGCAATCAATGCTTCGTATGACTTTGCTATGTGTACGGTAACACCACCTCCCAAGTTGGTAGTCACAACCTCACGACCAATACTGTCATCTTGATTGTTTTCCCCGAATTTCACCATTTGCTTCCTTTGGTCATGTCCATCAGGTTTCTTGAGAATTCCATGTTTTTCTCTTTTCCTTTTAAACGTATTACGCGTTCTTCCCGTGAATATTGTTTCACCTGGGTGCTGTGAGTCGTATTGTGTAGAAATGGGAGCTTGGAATATGTCGGGACTCGCTTCTCTTATATGACCACCTTCATTTTTTGACATGGGTCGAGTGACACAATTCGGCGGTTTCGAGGACATCCATGTCCGTCCTGGTACCGTCGTCCCAGCACTACTCATCATTGCTTATATCCAAACACTTTTCACCGATATGTATCAGTTCCTTTTCTCCGTACACAACGTATAATTGATGTAATGGAGCTGTAAATTCTACATATTTTGAAAAGACATGTATGCGGGAATCAGAGCCGACATCCGGAGGTAAGACAGTTGCGGAAGTACGATGATGACAAACGGATTGACGGTGCCTGAGTATTTTTCCTGAAAAACAAATATATTCCTGAACAAAATAATACATGTATGTATATCACAGGTTTTCTCAGACAATCAACCACGTCAGTAAGTGTTTTCATATTAACCATGTACGAGTTTTGTAAGCGTAAGTAATTTTTTTGAGCACGATTACTTTTAGATATATTTTGATTATACTCAAAGTTCATCTATATTTGTTATAATACAAACCATTTGTTTGAGGCTTTGTGGAAATAGTAGTATTAATATACTATTTATTTTTTATAACAGATTAAAGTGCAAAATAGCCGTTCTGAATAAGTATTGGACATATACGATGCTGTTAACAATGATACATTATTTGAAATGGCAAATGATTGTTGGTAATACGGTTAATATTCGTACATGATTTATGCACCTGTCTTTCGTTTTTGTCGTTTGTGTGTAGTTACGCAAAGACTGGAATTTCACGATTACGTTTCCCCAAATGAATCGGTATGATATATGGTCCAGGTTAAACCTAACACATAACCACACAATCACATGACTGTTCTCATCTAAGCCTGTAGCTTAGTTTTAGACCAACACAGTCGAGTCATATGGGCGACTGTATCTTCTAAGATGCTTGCATCTCTACGGCGATCGCTGGTCTACTCTAGTGGAGGCATCCCTAAGAGGTTCTTCTTTCGTCTAGAATGTGACATATCATCCAGAGTACTTCTTTCTTCTGAATGGCGAACAAGTGGGTTTTTTTACGTTTATTTATCGTCGCTTCCGGTTGCCCATATGAGCGACGCCTCCTGAAGAGATTAGTCATATTAGATATTTGGAGGATAGTGCAATGCTACAGACATACAGAGGCCCATTCCAGGGTCTGCTCTGGTTCTTTTACGTGCATTATGTACAGCACCGACACGAGACCTCGGTTTAAAGTCCCATCTGAAAGACTATTAATTTTATTAGGGTCAGACGGGCGATCGAACCTGCGATCCCTGGAATACCAGTCCAGCGTGTTACCACTGGACTACAGATCCGTCTGTTACGAACATGTGGGGCCACATCCTCCATTATGTGTAGCCCACAGAAGTACAACTGTTTCGGTTGGTTCACTGGCGTATTCGTCGCATCCGCATCCACGCAGTCACTAAAAGGAGTTCTGATAAAACTATGCACACCAGCTATTCGCTCGTCTGCTGGGGTTCTCATGAACAGCGGACCATCACTCGTGTCCGTACATGATTATTCGTACTCATACTTATCGGTTCCGGTTGACATCAACGAAGTCCTTGACCAAGTGTGCTGCTGTGGTTGTACCTAGGTCCCGACGTACACGGTGTGGAGTTTGACTTGGTTCAGTAATTGATATAGCAACATCAGAGAATTGAATATGTGTATGCCGCTGCCCAGATACGTGTTTTGATCGGGATATTCAGGTAATACGTAACACGACAGGTACCGGAGTATTAAACAATTTACGCAGTACCGTAGGCCAGAGTCAAATTGCAACCGAGGCAATATATGGGGGTCCGGTGGTATGTTCCCCTTTAAAATTGGTGGGGTATAGAAGCGATTTCTGATTTAATGAGCTTAGACGTATACTTATGTACTGTACTGGCCTTTCAGCTCTCTAACAGTCAGCATTTTATACAGCAAAGGGATCTTTTTTGCATTTTATTTAAAAAAAAATTTTGCTTTGGAAATTTTAACTGAGGCAATTGCCTCGGTGTGCGTCAGTGTGGCTACGGGCATGTTACGGAATGTGCTACGGACTATAACCGGGATATGGGTACTGTAAACGGGATATCCAGAAAAAAGCGAAGACAATAAATAAAGCACCAACCTTCAACATAAATTATTACCATCTTATTATTTCTCTAAACACTCATTAATTGAAAGAAAAGCTCTGACTTATTTAAAGATACTATTTCAAAGATAAACTTGTAGACGCATGGCAGATATATTTTATACCACTTAGCTTTCTCGTGACATATGCCGTTAGATATATACATTATTATTAGTTAGTCACATACCATTGGTGACCTTATCGGAAGCTCAAGCGTAAACACGTAACTTGTACGTTTACAATGTAACGTCATGTCGCTTCATTACACATATTGTCTTTGATTTATTGTCTTTTATGACAGTTTTAATTAAGACAATTTCCACACAGCTTTTAACGTACATTGTAATAGCAATATATATGTATATATATAAATATTGTCATTTATGTCAAAATTTTAATATAACAAGATTTTATATATGTCTTCTTAGCAGCTGACATTATTGTTAGTATCTGTTATATATTGTTGATGTCGGTCAAAAGCTATTCATTCTAACCGCACATATTTATTTTATCTCGTCTATAATATCTCTGCTATTAGCATATTCGCTATGATCTGATATAAAAAAAAGTTGTCAACAAGAGAAGTGGATAATCTGTTCCTTAACTTGTTGATAAGTAGACCAGTTGCAGAGAAGATGCGTTCGGATGGGACTGACGTTGCTGGCACTGACGTAGTCTACGGGCGACGTGAGCGACAGTGGGGAATTTCAGTTCATTTTCCCGCCACCACTCAAGGGGTTTCACATGGGGATCCATTTTCTCGAGCAGATAGCTCTTAAATAACTCATCAGACTGTTCCTTTTCGTTTGTCTCAAACACTAGAAAGTTCAATTTTCTACGCTTAGGCTCACAGTCACCACTAGTGTCACGTGAACACAGTTTCAATGGTACATCCTCCACGTAGGCTTCCAGTGTTTCCTCGGCGATCTGACGTTGTTCATTGGTGAGAAACGTTTGTAGCGCGGATCTAGTAGAGACGAAACTTCAACGAAACTTAAGAGGCCAATAATCGCTAACAATCATATCCGCTATTGCCTGAGTAATACGCTCGCTCTCACTAGCGGTAACTTTCCTGGGAGTTTTCACAAATGAAGTCATTGGCACTTGTTTTTTAGAGTCATATGAACTGCTTTCCGTTGAAGGGTGTTTGTTTTTCAAGTGGTTATTCAGATTTGATGTTGTACCCGAATATGTTAAGTCCATTTTTGTACAAATTACACCTAGCAGTTTTCTTATTCTCAGAGCGAGTGAAGTATTTCCAAATGTGTGACTGAGCAGGCATTTTGAATTTCTAGTTTTTGACGGTATATTATAAATTAAGCATTAACATATAATGAGGACACCATCAAAAAATCATACTTTAAACAGTATTTTGGGTAATATTGAGCAGTTAATTAAATTTTTTAAATACATATGGACGTGAATGTTGCTGCAAACTTTCAGTAATATTGTAAAAGGTATTTTCTCGGCAAAACAATTTTAAAATCATATCAATATTAACTTTTGCGACATGCCTAATAGAACACCAGCTACACAACACCCGACATAACGAACATGTTCACAACTTGTAGTCTAGTAATACACCAATAGAACACCAGATACACAACTAACATGTTCACAACTTGTAGTCTAGTAATACACCAATAGAACACCAGATACACAACTAACATGTTCACAACTTGTAGTCTAGTAATACACCAATAGAACACCAGATACACAACTAACATGTTCACAACTTGTAGTCTAGTGACATACCAATAGAACACCAGATACACAACGAACATGTTCACAACTTGTAGTCTAGTGACATACCAATAGAACACCAGATACACAACTAACATGTTCACAACTTGTAGTCTAGTAATACACCAATAGAACACCAGATACACAACGAACATGTTCACAACTTGTAGTCTAGTGACATACCAATAGAACACCAGATACACAACGAACATGTTCACAACTTGTAGTCTAGTAACACACCAATAGAACACCAGATACACAACGAACATGTTCACAACTTGTAGTCTAGTAACACACCAATAGAACACCAGATACACAACGAACATGTTCACAACTTGTAGTCTAGTAACATACCAATAGAACACCAGCTATACAACACCCGACACAACGAACATGTTCACAACTTGTAGTCTAGTAACACACCAATAGAACACCAGATACACAACGAACATGTTCACAACTTGTAGTCTAGTAACACACCAATAGAACACCAGATACACAACACCCGACACAACGAACATGTTCACAACTGGTAGTCTAGTAACACACCAATGGAACACCAGATACACAACGAACATGTTCACAACTTGTAGTCTAGTAACACACCAATGGAACACCAGATACACAACGAACATGTTCACAACTTGTAGTCTAGTAACATACCAATAGAACACCAGATACACAACGAACATGTTCACAACTTGTAGTCTAGTAACACACCAATAGAACACCAGATACACAATGAACATGTTCACAACTTGTAGTCTAGTAACACACCAATATATCACCAGATACACAACACCAGATACACAACGAACATGTTCACAACTTGTAGTCTAGTAACACACCAATAGAACACCAGATACACAACGAACATGTTCACAACTTGTAGTCTAGTAACATACCAATAGAACACCAGATACACAACACCCGACATAACGATCATGTTCACAACTTGTAGTCTAGTGACATACCAATAGAACACCAGATACACAATGAACATGTTCACAACTTGTAGTCTAGTTACATACCAATAGAACACCAGATACACAACGAACATGTTCACAACTTGTAGTCTAGTAACATACCAATAGATCATCAGATACACAATGAACATGTTCACAACTTGTAGTCTAGTAACACACCAATAGAACACCAGATACACAACGAACATGTTCACAACTTGTAGTCTAGTAACATACCAATAGAACACCAGAGACACAACGAACATGTTCACAACTTGTAGTCTAGTAACATACCAATAGATCACCAGATACACAACGAACATGTTCACAACTTGTAGTCTAGTAACACACCAATAGATTATCAGATACACAACGCCCGACACAACGAACATGTTCACAACTTGTAGTCTAGTAACATACCAATAGAACACCAGATACACAACGATCATGTTCACAACTTGGTAGTCTAGTAACACACCAATAGAACACCAGATACACAACGAACATGTTCACAACTGGGTAGTCTAGTAACACACCAATAGAACACCAGATACACAACGAACATGTTCACAACTTGTAGTCTAGTAACACACCAATAGAACATCAGATACACAACGCCCGACACAATGAACATGTTCACAACTTGTAGTCTAGTAACACACCAATAGAACACCAGATACACAATGAACATGTTCACAACTTGTAGTCTAGTAACACACTAATAGAACACCAGATACACAACGAACATGTTCACAACTTGTAGTCTAGTAACACACCAATAGAACACCAGATACACAACACCCGACATAACGAACATGTTCACAACTTGTAGTGTAGTAACACACCAATAGATCATCAGATACACAACGCCCGACACAACGAACATGTTCACAACTTGTAGTCTAGTAACACACCAATAGAACACCAGATACACAACGAACATGTTCACAACTTGTAGTCTAGTAACACACCAATAGAACACCAGATACACAACGAACATGTTCACAACTTGTAGTCTAGTAACACACCAATAGAACACCAGATACACAATGAACATGTTCACAACTTGTAGTCTAGTAACACACCAATAGATCACCAGATACACAACACCAGATACACAACGAACATGTTCACAACTTGTAGTCTAGTAACACACCAATAGAACACCAGATACACAACGAACATGTTCACAACTTGTAGTCTAGTAACATACCAATAGAACACCAGATACACAACACCCAACATAACGATCATGTTCACAACTTGTAGTCTAGTGACATACCAATAGAACACCAGATACACAACGAACATGTTCACAACTTGTAGTCTAGTAACACACCAATAGAACATCAGATACACAACGCCCGACACAATGAACATGTTCACAACTTGTAGTCTAGTAACACACCAATAGAACACCAGATACACAATGAACATGTTCACAACTTGTAGTCTAGTAACACACTAATAGAACACCAGATACACAACGAACATGTTCACAACTTGTAGTCTAGTAACACACCAATAGAACACCAGATACACAACACCCGACATAACGAACATGTTCACAACTTGTAGTCTAGTAACACACCAATAGATCATCAGATACACAACGCCCGACACAACGAACATGTTCACAACTTGTAGTCTAGTAACACACCAATAGAACACCAGATACACAACGAACATGTTCACAACTTGTAGTCTAGTAACACACCAATAGCACACCAGATACACAACGAACATGTTCACAACTTGTAGTCTAGTAACACACCAATAGAACACCAGATACACAATGAACATGTTCACAACTTGTAGTCTAGTAACACACTAATAGAACACCAGATACACAACGAACATGTCCACAACTTGTAGTCTAGTAACACACCAATAGAACACCAGATACACAACACCCGACATAACGAACATGTTCACAACTTGTAGTCTAGTAACACACCAATAGATCATCAGATACACAACGCCCGACACAACGAACATGTTCACAACTTGTAGTCTAGTAACACACCAATAGAACACCAGATACACAACGAACATGTTCACAACTTGTAGTCTAGTAACACACCAATAGCACACCAGATACACAACGAACATGTTCACAACTTGTAGTCTAGTAACACACCAATAGAACACCAGATACACAATGAACATGTTCACAACTTGTAGTCTAGTAACACACCAATAGAACACCAGATACACAACTGTTTGTGTTGTCAATAGATCACCAGATACACAACACCAGACACAACGAACATGTTCACAACTTGTAGTCTAGTAACACACCAATAGAACACCAGATACACAACGAACATGTTCACAACTTGTAGTCTAGTAACATACCAATAGAACACCAGATACACAACACCCGACATAACGATCATGTTCACAACTTGTAGTCTAGTGACATACCAATAGAACACCAGATACACAACGAACATGTTCACAACTTGTAGTCTAGTTACATACCAATAGAACACCAGATACACAACGAACATGTTCACAACTTGTAGTCTAGTAACATACCAATAGATCATCAGCTACACAATGAACATGTTCACAACTTGTAGTCTAGTAACACACCAATAGAACACCAGATACACAACGAACATGTTCACAACTTGTAGTCTAGTAACATACCAATAGAACACCAGAGACACAACGAACATGTTCACAACTTGTAGTCTAGTAACATACCAATAGAACACCAGATACACAACGAACATGTTCACAACTTGTAGTCTAGTAACACACCAATAGATTATCAGATACACAACGCCCGACACAACGAACATGTTCACAACTTGTAGTCTAGTAACATACCAATAGAACACCAGATACACAACGATCATGTTCACAACTTGGTAGTCTAGTAACACACCAATAGAACACCAGATACACAACGAACATGTTCACAACTGGGTAGTCTAGTAACACACCAATAGAACACCAGATACACAACGAACATGTTCACAACTTGTAGTCTAGTAACACACCAATAGAACATCAGATACACAACGCCCGACACAATGAACATGTTCACAACTTGTAGTCTAGTAACACACCAATAGAACACCAGATACACAATGAACATGTTCACAACTTGTAGTCTAGTAACACACTAATAGAACACCAGATACACAACGAACATGTTCACAACTTGTAGTCTAGTAACACACCAATAGAACACCAGATACACAACACCCGACATAACGAACATGTTCACAACTTGTAGTCTAGTAACACACCAATAGATCATCAGATACACAACGCCCGACACAACGAACATGTTCACAACTTGTAGTCTAGTAACACACCAATAGAACACCAGATACACAACGAACATGTTCACAACTTGTAGTCTAGTAACACACCAATAGAACACCAGATACACAACGAACATGTTCACAACTTGTAGTCTAGTTACACACCAATAGAACACCAGATACACAACGAACATGTTCACAACTTGTAGTCTAGTAACACACCAATAGAACACCAGATACACAATGAACATGTTCACAACTTGTAGTCTAGTAACACACCAATAGATCACCAGATACACAACACCAGATACACAAGGAACATGTTCACAACTTGTAGTCTAGTAACACACCAATAGAACACCAGATACACAAGGAACATGTTCACAACTTGTAGTCTAGTAACATACCAATAGAACACCAGATACACAACGAACATGTTCACAACTTGTAGTCTAGTAACACACCAATAGATCATCAGATACACAACGCCCGACACAACAAACATGTTCACAACTTGTAGTCTAGTAACACACCAATAGAACACCAGATACGCAACGAACATGTTCACAACTTGTAGTCTAGTAACATACCAATAGAACACCAGATACACAATGAACATGTTCAAAACTTGTAATCTAGTAACACACCAATAGAACACCAGATACACAACGAACATGTTCACAACTTGTAGTCTAGTAACACACCAATAGAACACCAGATACACAACACCCGACATAACGAACATGTTCACAACTTGTAGTGTAGTAACACACCAATAGATCATCAGATACACAACGCCCGACACAACGAACATGTTCACAACTTGTAGTCTAGTAACACACCAATAGAACACCAGATACACAACGAACATGTTCACAACTTGTAGTCTAGTAACACACCAATAGAACACCAGATACACAACGAACATGTTCACAACTTGTAGTCTAGTAACACACCAATAGAACACCAGATACACAATGAACATGTTCACAACTTGTAGTCTAGTAACACACCAATAGATCACCAGATACACAACACCAGATACACAACGAACATGTTCACAACTTGTAGTCTAGTAACACACCAATAGAACACCAGATACACAACGAACATGTTCACAACTTGTAGTCTAGTAACATACCAATAGAACACCAGATACACAACACCCAACATAACGATCATGTTCACAACTTGTAGTCTAGTGACATACCAATAGAACACCAGATACACAACGAACATGTTCACAACTTGTAGTCTAGTAACACACCAATAGAACATCAGATACACAACGCCCGACACAATGAACATGTTCACAACTTGTAGTCTAGTAACACACCAATAGAACACCAGATACACAATGAACATGTTCACAACTTGTAGTCTAGTAACACACCAATAGATCATCAGATACACAACGCCCGACACAACGAACATGTTCACAACTTGTAGTCTAGTAACACACCAATAGAACACCAGATACACAACGAACATGTTCACAACTTGTAGTCTAGTAACACACCAATAGCACACCAGATACACAACGAACATGTTCACAACTTGTAGTCTAGTAACACACCAATAGAACACCAGATACACAATGAACATGTTCACAACTTGTAGTCTAGTAACACACTAATAGAACACCAGATACACAACGAACATGTCCACAACTTGTAGTCTAGTAACACACCAATAGAACACCAGATACACAACACCCGACATAACGAACATGTTCACAACTTGTAGTCTAGTAACACACCAATAGATCATCAGATACACAACGCCCGACACAACGAACATGTTCACAACTTGTAGTCTAGTAACACACCAATAGAACACCAGATACACAACGAACATGTTCACAACTTGTAGTCTAGTAACACACCAATAGCACACCAGATACACAACGAACATGTTCACAACTTGTAGTCTAGTAACACACCAATAGAACACCAGATACACAATGAACATGTTCACAACTTGTAGTCTAGTAACACACCAATAGATCACCAGATACACAACACCAGATACACAACGAACATGTTCACAACTTGTAGTCTAGTAACACACCAATAGAACACCAGATACACAACGAACATGTTCACAACTTGTAGTCTAGTAACATACCAATAGAACACCAGATACACAACACCCGACATAACGATCATGTTCACAACTTGTAGTCTAGTGACATACCAATAGAACACCAGATACACAACGAACATGTTCACAACTTGTAGTCTAGTTACATACCAATAGAACACCAGATACACAACGAACATGTTCACAACTTGTAGTCTAGTAACATACCAATAGATCATCAGATACACAATGAACATGTTCACAACTTGTAGTCTAGTAACACACCAATAGAACACCAGATACACAACGAACATGTTCACAACTTGTAGTCTAGTAACATACCAATAGAACACCAGAGACACAACGAACATGTTCACAACTTGTAGTCTAGTAACATACCAATAGAACACCAGATACACAACGAACATGTTCACAACTTGTAGTCTAGTAACACACCAATAGATTATCAGATACACAACGAACATGTTCACAACTTGTAGTCTAGTAACATACCAATAGAACACCAGATACACAACGATCATGTTCACAACTTGGTAGTCTAGTAACACACCAATAGAACACCAGATACACAACGAACATGTTCACAACTGGGTAGTCTAGTAACACACCAATAGAACACCAGATACACAACGAACATGTTCACAACTTGTAGTCTAGTAACACACCAATAGAACATCAGATACACAACGCCCGACACAATGAACATGTTCACAACTTGTAGTCTAGTAACACACCAATAGAACACCAGATACACAATGAACATGTTCACAACTTGTAGTCTAGTAACACACTAATAGAACACCAGATACACAACGAACATGTTCACAACTTGTAGTCTAGTAACACACCAATAGAACACCAGATACACAACACCCGACATAACGAACATGTTCACAACTTGTAGTCTAGTAACACACCAATAGATCACCAGATACACAACACCAGATACACAAGGAACATGTTCACAACTTGTAGTCTAGTAACACACCAATAGAACACCAGATACACAAGGAACATGTTCACAACTTGTAGTCTAGTAACATACCAATAGAACACCAGATACACAACGAACATGTTCACAACTTGTAGTCTAGTAACACACCAATAGATCATCAGATACACAACGCCCGACACAACAAACATGTTCACAACTTGTAGTCTAGTAACACACCAATAGAACACCAGATACGCAACGAACATGTTCACAACTTGTAGTCTAGTAACACACCAATAGATCACCAGATACACAACACCAGATACACAAGGAACATGTTCACAACTTGTAGTCTAGTAACACACCAATAGAACACCAGATACACAAGGAACATGTTCACAACTTGTAGTCTAGTAACATACCAATAGAACACCAGATACACAACGAACATGTTCACAACTTGTAGTCTAGTAACACACCAATAGATCATCAGATACACAACGCCCGACACAACAAACATGTTCACAACTTGTAGTCTAGTAACACACCAATAGAACACCAGATACGCAACGAACATGTTCACAACTTGTAGTCTAGTAACATACCAATAGAACACCAGATACACAATGAACATGTTCAAAACTTGTAATCTAGTAACACACCAATAGAACACCAGATACACAACGAACATGTTCACAACTTGTAGTCTAGTAACACACCAATAGATCACCAGATACACAAGGAACATGTTCACAACTTGTAGTCTAGTAACACACCAATAGAACACCAGATACACAACACCAGATACACAATGAACATGTTCACAACTTGTAGTCTAGTAACACACCAATAGATCACCAGATACACAATGAACATGTTCACAACTTGTAGTCTAGTGACATACCAATAGAACACCAGATACACAACGAACATGTTCACAACTTGTAGTCTAGTAACACACCAATAGAACACCAGATACACAACGAACATGTTCACAACTTGGTAGTCTAGTAACATACCAATAGAACACCAGATACACAACGAACATGTTCACAACTTGTAGTCTAGTAACACACCAATAGATCATCAGATACACAACGCCCGACACAACAAACATGTTCACAACTTGTAGTCTAGTAACACACCAATAGAACACCAGATACGCAACGAACATGTTCACAACTTGTAGTCTAGTAACATACCAATAGAACACCAGATACACAATGAACATGTTCAAAACTTGTAATCTAGTAACACACCAATAGAACACCAGATACACAACGAACGTGTTCACAACTTGTAGTCTAGTAACACACCAATAGATCATCAGATACACAATGAACATGTTCACAACTTGTAGTCTAGTAACACACCAATAGATCACCAGATACACAACACCAGATACACAACGAACATGTTTACAACTTGTAGTCTAGTAACACACCAATAGAACACCAGATACACAACACCAGATACACAATGAACATGTTCACAACTTGTAGTCTAGTAACACACCAATAGATCACCAGATACACAATGAACATGTTCACAACTTGTAGTCTAGTGACATACCAATAGAACACCAGATACACAACGAACATGTTCACAACTTGTAGTCTAGTAACATACCAATAGAACACCAGATACACAATGAACATGTTCACAACTTGTAGTCTAGTAACACACCAATAGATCATCAGATACACAACGCCCGACACAACAAACATGTTCACAACTTGTAGTCTAGTAACACACCAATAGAACACCAGATACGCAACGAACATGTTCACAACTTGTAGTCTAGTAACATACCAATAGAACACCAGATACACAATGAACATGTTCAAAACTTGTAATCTAGTAACACACCAATAGAACACCAGATACACAACGAACATGTTCACAACTTGTAGTCTAGTAACACACCAATAGATCACCAGATACACAACGAACATGTTCACAACTTGTAGTCTAGTAACACACCAATAGAACATCAGATACACAACGAACATGTTCACAACTTGTAGTCTAGTAACATACCAATAGAACACCAGATACACAACGAACATGTTCACAACTTGTAGTCTAGTAACACACCAATAGATTATCAGATACACAACGAACATGTTCACAACTTGTAGTCTAGTAACATACCAATAGAACACCAGATACACAACACCCGACAGAAAGATGGGACTTTGTCGATGCTTTACATCGTGCACGTAAAACAACCAGAGGAGACTCTGGAATTGGTCTCTGTCTGTATCATTGCACTATCCTCCAAAAATCTAAAATGACTAATCTCTTCAAGAGGCGACGCTCATATGGGAAACCGGTAGTGACGATAAATAAACGTAAAACACACAGGTAGTGTTTAATTATAATGTCAAAACTGTTTAAGCAAGAGCATTCCGTTGAAATATTACAGACACTTTGCAACAACATCCACCTCCATATATCCTATCAATATTACCAAAAAGTACTATTTAAAGTACGAATTTTATGATATTGTCCTCAAAAATGGCACCCGCTCAGTCACACGTTTTGGGGACTTCAATCGCTCTGAGGATAAGAACACTGATAGGTATAATGTATGCGAATTTGATTTAACATATTCGGGTACAGCATCAACCTGAATAATCATTTGAAAAACAAACACCCTTCAATGGAAAGCAGTTCAAGTGGCAATGGCTTCATTTGTTAAAACGCCCATGAATGTACAGTGGCCGATATCAATAACTGAATGAGTCATCATATTTCCATGGCCTTACAGGAAGATGACGTTTACGCATAAAACAGAAAGTAGGTTAATTTTTTGTTTTTGTTAGAATTTTATCGAATATTCGAATACCTTCCCAACCGAATATTCGAATAGTTATGTTATATTTGTTATATTTCGGGTTTTACGCCTGCATCAGCACCATTTTGGGCTATATCGCCGGCGGGCAGTTTACTTAACAACACCTTTCCTTGGCAGGCTCCAACGGTTAACCAGTACTTGGGTGCACCAACCTCCGTAAGAAACTGCCAATTTTTTCATATAAATGAGACACGGTCTGAGCGGGGCTTGAACAGTGATGGTAGGTTACAGTGGTATACAAGTCAGCGACCTTAACCACTCGACCACGGAGGCAGACCATATTGGAATAGCAAAATCGTTATTTGTTGCAATCCCTACTAATAAGCTATGTATTTCTTAATCTAAATTGAGGAATATGACGTTAGTTACTATGTGTAGTGTAGAAATAGAGATATCCGACAAAATTTGTATATATAACATCAATATTTTAATAGTATTTTTTTCATTTTCGTGTAATTAAACAACAAATACAGATCTATGTAAACTAGATACAGATCTATGTAAACTAGATACAGATCTATGTAAACTAGATACAGGTCTATGTAAACTAGATACAGGTCTATGTAAACTAGATACAGATCTATGTAAACTAGATACAGGTCTATGTAAACTAGATACAGATCTATGTAAACTAGATACAGATCTATGTAAACTAGATACAGATCTATGTAAACTAGATACAGGTCTATGTAAACTAGATACAGATCTATGTAAACTAGATACAGATCTATGTAAACTAGATACAGATCTATGTAAACTAGATACAGATCTATGTAAACTAGATACAGATCTATGTAAACTAGATACAGATCTATGTAAACTAGATACAGACCTATGTAAACTAGATACAGATCTATGTAAACTAGATACAGGTCTATATAAACTAGATACAGGTCTATATAAACTAGATACAGATCTATGTAAACTAGATACAGATCTATGTAAACTAGATACAGATAATATAGATATATGCAAACCCGATATGAATCTAACCTTTATATACTAACTGTTGTTATTTAAACAATAGGTATGTATAAATTGCCTTTTAAAATCATACTTGACCTAGAATGATATAATTATCAAGGCTACAGTACATTGTCACACTGACAGTGTATATCACAACACCGAGACAGTGACATCCTGCTACAGATCATCGTCACACTGAATCCTGTGACAGTATATCACAACACGACAGGGACTTCCTGCTATAGAATATCATTACACCAACAGTGTCTTTCTGTGACTGTATATCACAATAGTATACCGACAGTGACTTCCTGTAACAGAATATCAGTCACATTGACAGTGACTCCTGTGACAGTATATCACAACACCGACAGAACCTTTCTGCTACAGATATAGTCACACAAGACAGTGACTCCCGTGGTAAATGTTTTACACACCATATATGTATGGTTCACCAGTGACAAGGGTAAATGTTTTACACACCATATATGTATGGTTCACCAGTGACAAGGGTAAATGTTTTACACACCATATATGTATGGTTCACCAGTGACGAGGGTAAATGTTTTACACACCATATATGTATGGTTCACCAGTGACGAGGGTAAATGTTTTACACACCATATATGTATGGTTCACCAGTGACGAGGGTAAATGTTTTACACACCATATATGTATGTTTCACCAGTGATGAGGGTAACTGTTTTACACACCATATATGTATGGTTCACCAGTGACAAGGGTAAATGTTTTACACACCATATATGTATGGTTCACCAGTGTCAATGGTAACTGTTTTACACACCATATATGTATAGTTCACCAGTGTCAAGGGTAAATGTTTTACACACCATATATGTATGGTTCACCAGTGTCAAGGGTAAATGTTTTACACACCATATATGTATAGTTCACCAGTGTCAAGGGTAAATGTTTTACACACCATATATGTATGGTTCACCAGTGTCAAGGGTAATGTTTTACACACCATATATGTATAGTTCACCAGTGTCAAGGGTAAATGTTTTACACACCATATATGTATGGTTCACCAGTGTCAAGGGTAAATGTTTTACACACCATATATGTATGGTTCACCAGTGTCAAGGGTAAATGTTTTACACACCATATATGTATGGTTCACCAGTGTCAAGGGTAAATGTTTTACACACCATATATGTATGGTTCACCAGTGTCAAGGGTAAATGTTTTACACACCATATATGTATGGTTCACCAGTGTCAAGGGTAAATGTTTTACACACCATATATGTATGGTTCACCAGTGTCAAGGGTAAATGTTTTACACACCATATATGTATGGTTCACCAGTGTCAAGGGTAAATGTTTTACACACCATATATGTATGGTTCACCAGTGTCAAGGGTAAATGTTTTACACACCATATATGTATGGTTCACCAGTGTCAAGGGTAAATGTTTTGTGTTGTGGGTTGTTTTACACACCATATATGTATAGTTCACCAGTGTCAAGGGTAAATGTTTTACACACCATATATGTATAGTTCACCAGTGTCAAGGGTAAATGTTTTACACACCATATATGTATAGTTCACCAGTGTCAAGGGTAAATGTTTTACACACCATATATGTATGGTTCACCAGTGTGAAGGGTAAATGTTTTACACACCATATATGTATGGTTCACCAGTGTCAAGGGTAAATGTTTTACACACCATATATGTATG
>CM026390.1:101340344-101356067 GCA_014843695.1 Archivesica marissinica | reverse complement strand
AACTTGTAGTCTAGTAACACACCAATAGAACACCAGATACACAATGAACATGTTCACAACTTGTAGTCTAGTAACACACCAATAGATCACCAGATACACAACACCAGATACACAACGAACATGTTCACAACTTGTAGTCTAGTAACACACCAATAGAACACCAGATACACAATGAACATGTTCACAACTTGTAGTCTAGTAACACACCAATAGATCACCAGATACACAACACCAGATACACAACGAACATGTTCACAACTTGTAGTCTAGTAACACACCAATAGAACACCAGATACACAACGAACATGTTCACAACTTGTAGTCTAGTAACATACCAATAGAACACCAGATACACAACACCCAACATAACGATCATGTTCACAACTTGTAGTCTAGTGACATACCAATAGAACACCAGATACACAACGAACATGTTCACAACTTGTAGTCTAGTAACACACCAATAGAACATCAGATACACAACGCCCGACACAATGAACATGTTCACAACTTGTAGTCTAGTAACACACCAATAGAACACCAGATACACAATGAACATGTTCACAACTTGTAGTCTAGTAACACACTAATAGAACACCAGATACACAACGAACATGTTCACAACTTGTAGTCTAGTAACACACCAATAGAACACCAGATACACAACACCCGACATAACGAACATGTTCACAACTTGTAGTCTAGTAACACACCAATAGATCATCAGATACACAACGCCCGACACAACGAACATGTTCACAACTTGTAGTCTAGTAACACACCAATAGAACACCAGATACACAACGAACATGTTCACAACTTGTAGTCTAGTAACACACCAATAGCACACCAGATACACAACGAACATGTTCACAACTTGTAGTCTAGTAACACACCAATAGAACACCAGATACACAATGAACATGTTCACAACTTGTAGTCTAGTAACACACTAATAGAACACCAGATACACAACGAACATGTCCACAACTTGTAGTCTAGTAACACACCAATAGAACACCAGATACACAACACCCGACATAACGAACATGTTCACAACTTGTAGTCTAGTAACACACCAATAGATCATCAGATACACAACGCCCGACACAACGAACATGTTCACAACTTGTAGTCTAGTAACACACCAATAGAACACCAGATACACAACGAACATGTTCACAACTTGTAGTCTAGTAACACACCAATAGCACACCAGATACACAACGAACATGTTCACAACTTGTAGTCTAGTAACACACCAATAGAACACCAGATACACAATGAACATGTTCACAACTTGTAGTCTAGTAACACACCAATAGATCACCAGATACACAACACCAGATACACAACGAACATGTTCACAACTTGTAGTCTAGTAACACACCAATAGAACACCAGATACACAACGAACATGTTCACAACTTGTAGTCTAGTAACATACCAATAGAACACCAGATACACAACACCCGACATAACGATCATGTTCACAACTTGTAGTCTAGTGACATACCAATAGAACACCAGATACACAACGAACATGTTCACAACTTGTAGTCTAGTTACATACCAATAGAACACCAGATACACAACGAACATGTTCACAACTTGTAGTCTAGTAACATACCAATAGATCATCAGATACACAATGAACATGTTCACAACTTGTAGTCTAGTAACACACCAATAGAACACCAGATACACAACGAACATGTTCACAACTTGTAGTCTAGTAACATACCAATAGAACACCAGAGACACAACGAACATGTTCACAACTTGTAGTCTAGTAACATACCAATAGAACACCAGATACACAACGAACATGTTCACAACTTGTAGTCTAGTAACACACCAATAGATTATCAGATACACAACGCCCGACACAACGAACATGTTCACAACTTGTAGTCTAGTAACATACCAATAGAACACCAGATACACAACGATCATGTTCACAACTTGGTAGTCTAGTAACACACCAATAGAACACCAGATACACAACGAACATGTTCACAACTGGGTAGTCTAGTAACACACCAATAGAACACCAGATACACAACGAACATGTTCACAACTTGTAGTCTAGTAACACACCAATAGAACATCAGATACACAACGCCCGACACAATGAACATGTTCACAACTTGTAGTCTAGTAACACACCAATAGAACACCAGATACACAATGAACATGTTCACAACTTGTAGTCTAGTAACACACTAATAGAACACCAGATACACAACGAACATGTTCACAACTTGTAGTCTAGTAACACACCAATAGAACACCAGATACACAACACCCGACATAACGAACATGTTCACAACTTGTAGTCTAGTAACACACCAATAGATCATCAGATACACAACGCCCGACACAACGAACATGTTCACAACTTGTAGTCTAGTAACACACCAATAGAACACCAGATACACAACGAACATGTTCACAACTTGTAGTCTAGTAACACACCAATAGAACACCAGATACACAACGAACATGTTCACAACTTGTAGTCTAGTTACACACCAATAGAACACCAGATACACAACGAACATGTTCACAACTTGTAGTCTAGTAACACACCAATAGAACACCAGATACACAATGAACATGTTCACAACTTGTAGTCTAGTAACACACCAATAGATCACCAGATACACAACACCAGATACACAAGGAACATGTTCACAACTTGTAGTCTAGTAACACACCAATAGAACACCAGATACACAAGGAACATGTTCACAACTTGTAGTCTAGTAACATACCAATAGAACACCAGATACACAACGAACATGTTCACAACTTGTAGTCTAGTAACACACCAATAGATCATCAGATACACAACGCCCGACACAACAAACATGTTCACAACTTGTAGTCTAGTAACACACCAATAGAACACCAGATACGCAACGAACATGTTCACAACTTGTAGTCTAGTAACATACCAATAGAACACCAGATACACAATGAACATGTTCAAAACTTGTAATCTAGTAACACACCAATAGAACACCAGATACACAACGAACATGTTCACAACTTGTAGTCTAGTAACACACCAATAGATCACCAGATACACAAGGAACATGTTCACAACTTGTAGTCTAGTAACACACCAATAGAACACCAGATACACAACACCAGATACACAATGAACATGTTCACAACTTGTAGTCTAGTAACACACCAATAGATCACCAGATACACAATGAACATGTTCACAACTTGTAGTCTAGTGACATACCAATAGAACACCAGATACACAACGAACATGTTCACAACTTGTAGTCTAGTAACACACCAATAGAACACCAGATACACAACGAACATGTTCACAACTTGGTAGTCTAGTAACATACCAATAGAACACCAGATACACAACGAACATGTTCACAACTTGTAGTCTAGTAACACACCAATAGATCATCAGATACACAACGCCCGACACAACAAACATGTTCACAACTTGTAGTCTAGTAACACACCAATAGAACACCAGATACGCAACGAACATGTTCACAACTTGTAGTCTAGTAACATACCAATAGAACACCAGATACACAATGAACATGTTCAAAACTTGTAATCTAGTAACACACCAATAGAACACCAGATACACAACGAACGTGTTCACAACTTGTAGTCTAGTAACACACCAATAGATCATCAGATACACAATGAACATGTTCACAACTTGTAGTCTAGTAACACACCAATAGATCACCAGATACACAACACCAGATACACAACGAACATGTTTACAACTTGTAGTCTAGTAACACACCAATAGAACACCAGATACACAACACCAGATACACAATGAACATGTTCACAACTTGTAGTCTAGTAACACACCAATAGATCACCAGATACACAATGAACATGTTCACAACTTGTAGTCTAGTGACATACCAATAGAACACCAGATACACAACGAACATGTTCACAACTTGTAGTCTAGTAACATACCAATAGAACACCAGATACACAATGAACATGTTCACAACTTGTAGTCTAGTAACACACCAATAGATCATCAGATACACAACGCCCGACACAACAAACATGTTCACAACTTGTAGTCTAGTAACACACCAATAGAACACCAGATACGCAACGAACATGTTCACAACTTGTAGTCTAGTAACATACCAATAGAACACCAGATACACAATGAACATGTTCAAAACTTGTAATCTAGTAACACACCAATAGAACACCAGATACACAACGAACATGTTCACAACTTGTAGTCTAGTAACACACCAATAGATCACCAGATACACAACGAACATGTTCACAACTTGTAGTCTAGTAACACACCAATAGAACATCAGATACACAACGAACATGTTCACAACTTGTAGTCTAGTAACATACCAATAGAACACCAGATACACAACGAACATGTTCACAACTTGTAGTCTAGTAACACACCAATAGATTATCAGATACACAACGAACATGTTCACAACTTGTAGTCTAGTAACATACCAATAGAACACCAGATACACAACGATCATGTTCACAACTTGGTAGTCTAGTAACACACCAATAGAACACCAGATACACAACGAACATGTTCACAACTTGGTAGTCTAGTAACACACCAATAGAACACCAGATACACAACGAACATGTTCACAACTTGTAGTCTAGTAACACACCAATAGAACATCAGATACACAACGCCCGACACAATGAACATGTTCACAACTTGTAGTCTAGTAACACACCAATAGAACACCAGATACACAATGAACATGTTCACAACTTGTAGTCTAGTAACACACTAATAGAACACCAGATACACAACGAACATGTTCACAACTTTTAGTCTAGTAACACACCAATAGAACACCAGATACACAACACCCGACATAACGAACATGTTCACAACTTGTAGTCTAGTAACACACCAATAGATCATCAGATACACAACGCCCGACACAACGAACATGTTCACAACTTGTAGTCTAGTAACACACCAATAGAACACCAGATACACAACGAACATGTTCACAACTTGTAGTCTAGTAACACACCAATAGAACACCAGATACACAACGCCAGACACAACGAACATGTTCACAACTTGTAGTCTAGTAACACACCAATAGAACACCAGATACACAACGAACATGTTCACAACTTGTAGTCTAGTAACACACCAATAGAACACCAGATACACAACGAACATGTTCACAACTTGTAGTCTAGTAACACACCAATAGAACACCAGATACACAACGAACATGTTCACAACTTGTAGTCTAGTAACATACCAATAGAACACCAGATACACAATGAACATGTTCACAACTTGTAGTCTAGTAACACACCAATAGATCACCAGATACACAACACCCGACACAACAAACATGTTCACAACTTGTAGTCTAGTAACACACCAATAGAACACCAGATACACAACGAACATGTTCACAACTTGTAGTCTAGTAACATACCAATAGAACACCAGATACACAACGAACATGTTCACAACTTGTAGTCTAGTAACACACCAATAGATCATCAGATACACAACGCCCGACACAACAAACATGTTCACAACTTGTAGTCTAGTAACATACCAATAGAACACCAGATACACAACGAACATGTTCACAACTTGTAGTCTAGTAACACACCAATAGATCATCAGATACACAACGAACATGTTCACAACTTGTAGTCTAGTAACACACCAATAGAACACCAGATACGCAACGAACATGTTCACAACTTGTAGTCTAGTAACACACCAATAGATCACCAGATACACAACACCAGATACACAAGGAACATGTTCACAACTTGTAGTCTAGTAACACACCAATAGAACACCAGATACACAACACCAGATACACAATGAACATGTTCACAACTTGTAGTCTAGTAACACACCAATAGATCACCAGATACACAATGAACATGTTCACAACTTGTAGTCTAGTGACATACCAATAGAACACCAGATACACAACGAACATGTTCACAACTTGGTAGTCTAGTAACATACCAATAGAACACCAGATACACAACGAACATGTTCACAACTTGTAGTCTAGTAACACACCAATAGATCATCAGATACACAACGCCCGACACAACAAACATGTTCACAACTTGTAGTCTAGTAACACACCAATAGAACACCAGATACGCAACGAACATGTTCACAACTTGTAGTCTAGTAACATACCAATAGAACACCAGATACACAATGAACATGTTCAAAACTTGTAATCTAGTAACACACCAATAGAACACCAGATACACAACGAACATGTTCACAACTTGTAGTCTAGTAACACACCAATAGATCATCAGATACACAACAAACATGTTCACAACTTGTAGTCTAGTAACACACCAATAGAACACCAGATACGCAACGAACATGTTCACAACTTGTAGTCTAGTAACATACCAATAGAACACCAGATACACAACGAACATGTTCACAACTTGTAGTCTAGTAACACACCAATAGAACACCAGATACACAACGAACATGTTCACAACTTGTAGTCTAGTAACACACCAATAGATCACCAGATACACAACACCAGATACACAACGAACATGTTCACAACTTGTAGTCTAGTAACACACCAATAGAACACCAGATACACAATGAACATGTTCACAACTTGTAGTCTAGTAACACACCAATAGATCACCAGATACACAATGAACATGTTCACAACTTGTAGTCTAGTGACATACCAATAGAACACCAGATACACAACGAACATGTTCACAACTTGTAGTCTAGTAACATACCAATAGAACACCAGATACACAACGAACATGTTCACAACTTGTAGTCTAGTAACACATCAATAGAACACCAGATACACAACGAACATGTTCACAACTTGTAGTCTAGTAACACACCAATAGATCATCAGATACACAACGCCCGACACAACGAACATGTTCACAACTTGTAGTCTAGTAACACACCAGATACACAACGAACATGTTCACAACTTGTAGTCTAGGAACACACCAATAGAACACCAGATACACAACGAACATGTTCACAACTTGTAGTCTAGTAACACACCAATAGATCATCAGATACACAACGCCCGACACAACGAACATGTTCACAACTTGTAGTCTAGTAACGCACCAATAGAACACCAGATACGCAACACCCGACAGAAAGATGGGACTTTGTCGATGCTTTACATCGTGCACGTAAAACAACCAGAGGAGACTCTGGAATTGGTCTCTGTCTGTATCATTGCACTATCCTCCAAAAATCTAAAATGACTAATCTCTTCAAGAGGCGACGCTCATATGGGAAACCGGTAGTGACGATAAATAAACGTAAAACACACAGGTAGTGTTTAATTATAATGTCAAAACTGTTTAAGCAAGAGCATTCCGTTGAAATATTACAGACACTTTGCAACAACATCCACCTCCATATATCCTATCAATATTACCAAAAAGTACTATTTAAAGTACGAATTTTATGATATTGTCCTCAAAAATGGCACCCGCTCAGTCACACGTTTTGGGGACTTCAATCGCTCTGAGGATAAGAACACTGATAGGTATAATGTATGCGAATTTGATTTAACATATTCGGGTACAGCATCAACCTGAATAATCATTTGAAAAACAAACACCCTTCAATGGAAAGCAGTTCAAGTGGCAATGGCTTCATTTGTTAAAACGCCCATGAATGTACAGTGGCCGATATCAATAACTGAATGAGTCATCATATTTCCATGGCCTTACAGGAAGATGACGTTTACGCATAAAACAGAAAGTAGGTTAATTTTTTGTTTTTGTTAGAATTTTATCGAATATTCGAATACCTTCCCAACCGAATATTCGAATAGTTATGTTATATTTGTTATATTTCGGGTTTTACGCCTGCATCAGCACCATTTTGGGCTATATCGCCGGCGGGCAGTTTACTTAACAACACCTTTCCTTGGCAGGCTCCAACGGTTAACCAGTACTTGGGTGCACCAACCTCCGTAAGAAACTGCCAATTTTTTCATATAAATGAGACACGGTCTGAGCGGGGCTTGAACAGTGATGGTAGGTTACAGTGGTATACAAGTCAGCGACCTTAACCACTCGACCACGGAGGCAGACCATATTGGAATAGCAAAATCGTTATTTGTTGCAATCCCTACTAATAAGCTATGTATTTCTTAATCTAAATTGAGGAATATGACGTTAGTTACTATGTGTAGTGTAGAAATAGAGATATCCGACAAAATTTGTATATATAACATCAATATTTTAATAGTATTTTTTTCATTTTCGTGTAATTAAACAACAAATACAGATCTATGTAAACTAGATACAGATCTATGTAAACTAGATACAGGTCTATGTAAACTAGATACAGGTCTATGTAAACTAGATACAGATCTATGTAAACTAGATACAGGTCTATGTAAACTAGATACAGATCTATGTAAACTAGATACAGATCTATGTAAACTAGATACAGATCTATGTAAACTAGATACAGGTCTATGTAAACTAGATACAGATCTATGTAAACTAGATACAGATCTATGTAAACTAGATACAGATCTATGTAAACTAGATACAGATCTATGTAAACTAGATACAGATCTATGTAAACTAGATACAGATCTATGTAAACTAGATACAGACCTATGTAAACTAGATACAGATCTATGTAAACTAGATACAGGTCTATATAAACTAGATACAGGTCTATATAAACTAGATACAGATCTATGTAAACTAGATACAGATCTATGTAAACTAGATACAGATAATATAGATATATGCAAACCCGATATGAATCTAACCTTTATATACTAACTGTTGTTATTTAAACAATAGGTATGTATAAATTGCCTTTTAAAATCATACTTGACCTAGAATGATATAATTATCAAGGCTACAGTACATTGTCACACTGACAGTGTATATCACAACACCGAGACAGTGACATCCTGCTACAGATCATCGTCACACTGAATCCTGTGACAGTATATCACAACACGACAGGGACTTCCTGCTATAGAATATCATTACACCAACAGTGTCTTTCTGTGACTGTATATCACAATAGTATACCGACAGTGACTTCCTGTAACAGAATATCAGTCACATTGACAGTGACTCCTGTGACAGTATATCACAACACCGACAGAACCTTTCTGCTACAGATATAGTCACACAAGACAGTGACTCCCGTGGTAAATGTTTTACACACCATATATGTATGGTTCACCAGTGACAAGGGTAAATGTTTTACACACCATATATGTATGGTTCACCAGTGACAAGGGTAAATGTTTTACACACCATATATGTATGGTTCACCAGTGACGAGGGTAAATGTTTTACACACCATATATGTATGGTTCACCAGTGACGAGGGTAAATGTTTTACACACCATATATGTATGGTTCACCAGTGACGAGGGTAAATGTTTTACACACCATATATGTATGTTTCACCAGTGATGAGGGTAACTGTTTTACACACCATATATGTATGGTTCACCAGTGACAAGGGTACATGTTTTACACACCATATATGTATGGTTCACCAGTGTCAAGGGTAAATGTTTTACACACCATATATGTATAGTTCACCAGTGTCAAGGGTAAATGTTTTACACACCATATATGTATGGTTCACCAGTGTCAAGGGTAAATGTTTTACACACCATATATGTATAGTTCACCAGTGTCAAGGGTAAATGTTTTACACACCATATATGTATGGTTCACCAGTGTCAAGGGTAAATGTTTTACACACCATATATGTATAGTTCACCAGTGTCAAGGGTAAATGTTTTACACACCATATATGTATGGTTCACCAGTGTCAAGGGTAAATGTTTTACACACCATATATGTATAGTTCACCAGTGTCAAGGGTAAATGTTTTACACACCATATATGTATGGTTCACCAGTGTCAAGGGTAAATGTTTTACACACCATATATGTATAGTTCACCAGTGTCAAGGGTAAATGTTTTACACACCATATATGTATGGTTCACCAGTGTCAAGGGTAAATGTTTTACACACCATATATGTATAGTTCACCAGTGTCAAGGGTAAATGTTTTACACACCATATATGTATGGTTCACCAGTGTCAAGGGTAAATGTTTTACACACCATATATGTATGGTTCACCAGTGTCAAGGGTAAATGTTTTACACACCATATATGTATGGTTCACCAGTGACGAGGGTAAATAAGGTCATCATCAAGAATTTGTTCAATTTTGTGCCATTATAGTTTATACAAATTTATTTTAGCTCGATTGTGAAACAAGTTCTTACAACTTATATTAATCACTCTCGAGACCTCATTCCTGATGGGATCCATCGCCACGAGGGAGAGAGAAGAGCCATGTGGAATTTAACCAATTTTATTCTGGATACATTTAATGGCTTTTGCAAACAACATAGATCCAGATCAGCCGCAGCGTGACGCTGCATGCTGATCAGGATCTATGTTGTTTGCTACATAGCCAAGTATCTTAGCAAGATCACCTGAATAACAAACAGCATAGAGCCTGATCAGACGGCACGTTCCGTGGCGGTTGATCTGGCCCTATGTTCTTTGCAAATACTGTTTGAACGGTATCCAGAATTAAATGGGTTAAATGCTTGATCTTTGGACCTTCTCGGTGCCATTATAGTATTACATGTATATAGTTATATGTAAGAAAGAATCATGAACAACTAGAAATGTATTAAGTACGACATTGTAGCATGAAACCATTCTGACTGAATTTATTACGAGTTATACATTCTGAACAGGATATGGTTTTTGTACCGGATAACCTTTCTTGCATATATAGGGTTTATCTGTCCCATTAGTGTCAAATTCATAATCTGTTACATACACTGGCTTTGCTTGTAGGAAATGGAGGACATTGAAGAGTTTATCTATGGAAGTCAGGGTGCTGATCTTCTGCTGGAAGTAAGTTGTCTGACCTCGAGCAACCACAGTCAGCTGAAAGTGTACCAATGAACTCGCCCAAACTATACTGCCAATATTCATAAAGACCAAACTTAGTACCCAGCAGTCCCTCCAAAACATCTCCACAAACATGTTTGCATAGTATATGTCTGCATATTTTGCTCTGGCATACATCATAGCCTGTAGAACAAACATCGCCATAACGAATACAGTTTCAATGAGAAACCAGACAAAACGTGTGTGGTTGTTGTACCCGACACATTTCAGCAGGAATAAGCAATGGTGGTCCATCCTGTAGTAACACAGATCACACAGCTTACAGTGCTTTGTATACTTCGATCTCACAACCTGCAAAACACAACAGTTGTCGCGTGTTAGCAAAGAAAGCTTCTTCTTTTATGCTTTACAATGAATGATGTGCAAGTCGTGATAGCGCAGTGGATGCATGTTCGCTTCAGGTGCGAAAGGTCCGGAGTTCGAGCCCCGCTGGAGCCGTTATGATTGTGCCCTTAGGCAAGGCATTTATATTCCACATTGCCTCTTCTTTCTCCTTCATGGCGATGGATTCCATCAGGAATGAGATCTCGAGAGTGATTAATATAAGTTGAAAGAACTTGTTTCGCAATCGAGCTAAAATAAATTTGTATAAACTAATGAATGATTCTCAGTAAAAGAAAACTCCATCTTACACAACTTTGAAACAGTGAAAGATGGCATTTTCTCTGCCACTGGTTACGTTTCGTATTCCTGCAAGGTTAGATGTACTTTTGTATTTTAGCTATTTTCTGACAATCATGAACAGTTAATTATTAAGTAATATAATTTGTTTTGTCTGTAGATTTTAATTTTAACAGCAAACAGAAACTAACTTGAGAATTATACCAGAACTATTTCTTATTACGGATGTTCACACTAAGAGAAGTGGTTGTGTCAGGTAGTGCAATGAGGCTCCAGACAGGGCAGTTAAAATGAATAAAACTTGAAAACAAACATTATATTAGCCAAAGTCATTGGGAATTATAAAGGAAAAAGAAGATTTGTGTTTATTAATGTAAGATAGAATTTTATTTCATCTCGTGGTTAACGGAATATGTATTTCGGTGATCACCCGATGAAATAAATTCCTATCTTACACAAATAAACACAAATATCCTCTATATAGTCTATGCAAAGAAGGAACAGATAATATATTCTCATCTATAAGACGACCCCCCCCCCCAATGTTGGTTCTGAAAATAGAAATCTGTGTTTATGCATGCACTCGTATATAAGACATGTTGATCAAATGAACACCAAACCATGTATAAATTGTATGTGAAAGTTGAAGTAATATTCAGTGTCAGAGTGCTTTCTGTTCTAAAACGTAATTATGGATACCATTTAACACATTTAAAAATTTCTTTTTTTTCTACTCTCACTTATTAAGACAGGAAGCCACTTTTGAGGCCATAATTTGGTGGTAAAAAAACTTGTCTTATAGGCGAGAATGGAAGGTAAGCAGTCACGTTGTGATTCCCTCGGCAGGTTTGACTGTAATTAAATAAAACGTTTACCTTTGCCATAGCGAGGACGCTGGCCTTGCATGATAAACGTCATCTCTTCATTTCATAACGGTATTTATTTCATAATAGTTAAATTGTAAATGTAACAAGTTTTAACCTCTATGACGTATGTGTGACCCTCACCTTGCAACTATGGATCCTGGTCTTGAGCACTATGCATTAGATGGACATATGTAAGTGGTTTAACAAGCAGGTTTGGATGAGACCGGCGAACTCACACAAGCAGGTTTGGATGAGAACGGCGAACTCACACAAGCGGGTTTGGATGAGAATGGCAAGCTCACACAAGCAGGTTTAGATGAGAACGACGAACTCACACAAGCAGGTTTGGATGAGAATGGCGAACTCACACAAGCAGGTTTGGATGAGAACGGCAAGCTCACACAAGCAGGTTTGGATGAGAACGGCAAGCTCACACAAGCAGGTTTGGATGAGAACAGCGAGCTCACACAAGCAGGTTTGGATGAGAACGGCAAGCTCACACAAGCAGGTTTAGATGAGAACGACGAACTCACACAAGCAGGTTTGGATGAGAACGGCGAACTCACACAAGCGGGTTTGGATGAGAACGGCAAGCTCACACAAGCAGGTTTGGATGAGAACGACGAACTCACACAAGCAGGTTTGGATGAGAACGGCGAACTCACACAAGCAGGTTTGGATGAGAACGGCAAGCTCACACAAGCAGGTTTGGATGAGAACGGCAAGCTCACACAAGCAGGTTTAGATGAGAACGACGAGCTCACGCAAGCGGGTTTGGATGAAAACGGCGAGCTCACACAAGCGTGTTTGGATGAGAACGGCGAGCTCACACAAGCGTGTTTGGATGAGAACGGCGAGCTCACACATGCAGGACTGACAAATCTAAAGCTGTTTACCTCGCAATCTGCACAGTAGAGGGTCAGGCTGGCATTTGCACTACAGAGATCCATTAATGTCAGCGGCTGTCTCGTCTTCACATTCAACTCACAACTTTTTACTAATCCTGTCAAATGAAATAAATACAGTTAAACCTGTGTTAAGCAGCCAGCCAAGGGAATCACAGAAAGTGGCTGTTTAGCACAGGTGGCTGCTTAATAGAGGTCAACTATTTAATAAAACAACATCTTATATATATCACCTATATGGGTCTATATACTACTATAACCCATTATTTATCTTGGCCGTGTATATAACCTACATGGATCTATATACTACTATAACCCATTATTTATCTTGGCCTTGTATATCACCTACATGGGTCTATATACTACTATAACCCATTATTTATCTTGGCCGTGTATATCACCTACATGGATCTATATACTACTATAACCCATTATTTATCTTGGCCTTGTATATCATCACCTACATGGATCTATATACTACTATAACCCATTATTTATCTTGGCCTTGTATATCACCTACATGGATCTATATACTACTATAACCCATTATTTATCTTGGCCTTGTATATAACCTACATGGATCTATATACTACTATAACCCATTATTTATCTTGGCCTTGTATATCACCTACATGGATCTATATACTACTATAACCCATTATTTATCTTGGCCTTGTATATAACCTACATGGATCTATATACTACTATAACCCATTATTTATCTTGGCCTTGTATATAACCTACATGGATCTATATACTACTATAACCCATTATTTATCTTGGCCTTGTATATAACCTACATGGATCTATATACTACTATAACCCATTATTTATCTTGGCCTTGTATATAACCTACATGGATCTATATACTACTATAACCCATTATTTATCTTGGCCTTGTATATAACCTACATGGATCTATATACTACTATAACCCATTATTTATCTTGGCCTTGTATATAACCTACATGGATCTATATACTACTATAACCCATTATTTATCTTGGCCTTGTATATAACCTACATGGATCTATATACTACTATAACCCATTATTTATCTTGGCCTTGTATATACCTACATGGATCTATATACTACTATAACCCATTATTTATCTTGGCCTTGTATATAACCTACATGGATCTATATACTACTATAACCCATTATTTATCTTGGCCTTGTATATCACCTACATGGATCTATATACTACTATAACCCATTATTTATCTTGGCCTTGTATATAACCTACATGGATCTATATACTACTATAACCCATTATTTATCTTGGCCTTGTATATACCTACATGGATCTATATACTACTATAACCCATTATTTATCTTGGCCTTGTATATCACCTACATGGATCTATATACTACTATAACCCATTATTTATCTTGGCCTTGTATATCACCTACATGGATCTATATACTACTATAACCCATTATTTATCTTGGCCTTGTATATCACCTACATGGATCTATATACTACTATAACCCATTATTTATCTTGGCCTTGTATATAACCTACATGGATCTATATACTACTATAACCCATTATTTATCTTGGCCTTGTATATAACCTACATGGATCTATATACTACTATAACCCATTATTTATCTTGGCCTTGTATATAACCTACATGGATCTATATACTACTATAACCCATTATTTATCTTGGCCTTGTATATAACCTACATGGATCTATATACTACTATAACCCATTATTTATCTTGGCCTTGTATATAACCTACATGGATCTATATACTACTATAACCCATTATTTATCTTGGCCTTGTATATCACCTACATGGATCTATATACTACTATAACCCATTATTTATCTTGGCCTTGTATATCACCTACATGGATCTATATACTACTATAACCCATTATTTATCTTGGCCTTGTATATCACCTACATGGATCTATATACTACTATAACCCATTATTTATCTTGGCCTTGTATATAACCTACATGGATCTATATACTACTATAACCCATTATTTATCTTGGCCTTGTATATAACCTACATGGATCTATATACTACTATAACCCATTATTTATCTTGGCCTTGTATATCACCTACATGGATCTATATACTACTATAACCCATTATTTATCTTGGCCTTGTATATAACCTACATGGATCTATATACTACTATAACCCATTATTTATCTTGGCCTTGTATATAACCTACATGGATCTATATACTACTATAACCCATTATTTATCTTGGCCGTGTATATAACCTACATGGATCTATATACTACTATAACCCATTATTTATCTTGGC
>CM026390.1:101269874-101339344 GCA_014843695.1 Archivesica marissinica | reverse complement strand
CCCATTATTTATCTTGGCCTTGTATATCACCTACATGGATCTATATACTACTATAACCCATTATTTATCTTGGCCTTGTATATAACCTACATGGATCTATATACTACTATAACCCATTATTTATCTTGGCCTTGTATATAACCTACATGGATCTATATACTACTATAACCCATTATTTATCTTGGCCTTGTATATAACCTACATGGATCTATATACTACTATAACCCATTATTTATCTTGGCCTTGTATATAACCTACATGGATCTATATACTACTATAACCCATTATTTATCTTGGCCTTGTATATAACTTACCTGGATCTATATACTACTATAACCCATTATTTATCTTGGCCGTGTATATAACCTACATGGATCTATATACTACTATAACCCATTATTTATCTTGGCCTTGTATATAACCTACATGGATCTATATACTACCATAACCCATTATTTATCTTGGCCTTGTATATCACCTACATGGATCTATATAATACTATAACCCATTATTTATCTTGGCCTTGTATATCACCTACATGGGTCTATATACTACTATAACCCATTATTTATCTTGGCCTTGTATATAACCTACATGGATCTATATACTACTATAACCCATTATTTATCTTGGCCGTGTATATAACCTACATGGATCTATATACTACTATAACCCATTATTTATCTTGGCCTTGTATATAACCTACATGGATCTATATACTACCATAACCCATTATTTATCTTGGCCTTGTATATCACCTACATGGATCTATATAATACTATAACCCATTATTTATCTTGGCCTTGTATATCACCTACATGGGTCTATATACTACTATAACCCATTATTTATCTTGGCCTTGTATATAACCTACATGGATCTATATACTACTATAACCCATTATTTATCTTGGCCTTGTATATAACCTACATGGATCTATATACTACTATAACCCATTATTTATCTTGGCCTTGTATATAACCTACATGGATCTATATACTACTATAACCCATTATTTATCTTGGCCTTGTATATCACCTACATGGATCTATATACTACTATAACCCATTATTTATCTTGGCCTTGTATATAACCTACATGGATCTATATACTACTATAACCCATTATTTATCTTGGCCTTGTATATAACCTACATGGATCTATATACTACTATAACCCATTATTTATCTTGGCCTTGTATATCACCTACATGGATCTATATACTACTATAACCCATTATTTATCTTGGCCTTGTATATAACCTACATGGATCTATATACTACTATAACCCATTATTTATCTTGGCCTTGTATATCACCTACATGGATCTATATACTACTATAACCCATTATTTATCTTGGCCTTGTATATAACCTACATGGATCTATATACTACTATAACCCATTATTTATCTTGGCCTTGTATATAACCTACATGGATCTATATACTACTATAACCCATTATTTATCTTGGCCTTGTATATAACCTACATGGATCTATATACTACTATAACCCATTATTTATCTTGGCCTTGTATATCACCTACATGGATCTATATACTACTATAACCCATTATTTATCTTGGCCTTGTATATAACCTACATGGATCTATATACTACTATAACCCATTATTTATCTTGGCCTTGTATATAACCTACATGGATCTATATACTACTATAACCCATTATTTATCTTGGCCGTGTATATAACTTACCTGGATCTATATACTACTATAACCCATTATTTATCTTGGCCTTGTATATCACCTACATGGATCTATATACTACTATAACCCATTATTTATCTTGGCCTTGTATATAACTTACCTGGATCTATATACTACTATAACCCATTATTTATCTTGGCCTTGTATATCACCTACATGGATCTATATACTACTATAACCCATTATTTATCTTGGCCGTGTATATAACTTACCTGGATCTATATACTACTATAACCCATTATTTATCTTGGCCTTGTATATAACCTACCTGGATCTATATACTACTATAACCCATTATTTATCTTGGCCTTGTATATAACTTACCTGGATCTATATACTACTATAACCCATTATTTATCTTGGCCGTGTATATAACCTACATGGATCTATATACTACTATAACCCATTATTTATCTTGGCCGTGTATATAACTTACCTGGATCTATATACTACTATAACCCATTATTTATCTTGGCCGTGTATATAACCTACATGGATCTATATACTACTATAACCCATTATTTATCTTGGCCTTGTATATCACCTACATGGATCTATATACTACTATAACCCATTATTTATCTTGGCCGTGTATATAACCTACATGGATCTATATACTACTATAACCCATTATTTATCTTGGCCTTGTATATAACCTACATGGATCTATATACTACTATAACCCATTATTTATCTTGGCCTTGTATATAACCTACATGGATCTATATACTACTATAACCCATTATTTATCTTGGCCTTGTATATCACCTACATGGATCTATATACTACTATAACCCATTATTTATCTTGGCCGTGTATATCACCTACATGGATCTATATACTACTATAACCCATTATTTATCTTGGCCGTGTATATAACTTACCTGGATCTATATACTACTATAACCCATTATTTATCTTGGCCGTGTATATAACTTACCTGGATCTATATACTACTATAACCCATTATTTATCTTGGCCGTGTATATAACTTACCTGGATCTATATACTACTATAACCCATTATTTATCTTGGCCGTGTATATAACTTACCTGGATCTATATACTACTATAACCCATTATTTATCTTGGCCGTGTATATAACTTACCTGGATCTATATACTACTATAACCCATTATTTATCTTGGCCTTGTATATAACTTACCTGGATCTATATACTACTATAACCCATTATTTATCTTGGCCGTGTATATAACTTACCTGGATCTATAGTCATTAACTTATAATAGAGATAAAGCTGTATAACACTGATCACCATGGAACTATATAACAATGTCTGAAATGGTAGATCTGAAAATACGTCAAGGAAGACCTAGTGAATCACCAGTCCGAGATATTGGTCAACTGCGACACGATTTTACCTTGACCATGGATCTATATACTACTATAACCCATTATTTATCTTGGCCGTGTATATAACCTACATGGATCTATATACTACTATAACCCATTATTTATCTTGGCCTTGTATATAACCTACATGGATCTATATACTACTATAACCCATTATTTATCTTGGCCTTGTATATAACCTACATGGATCTATATACTACTATAACCCATTATTTATCTTGGCCTTGTATATAACCTACATGGATCTATATACTACTATAACCCATTATTTATCTTGGCCTTGTATATCACCTACATGGATCTATATACTACTATAACCCATTATTTATCTTGGCCTTGTATATCACCTACATGGATCTATATACTACTATAACCCATTATTTATCTTGGCCTTGTATATCACCTACATGGATCTATATACTACTATAACCCATTATTTATCTTGGCCTTGTATATAACCTACCTGGATCTATATACTACTATAACCCATTATTTATCTTGGCCTTGTATATCACCTACATGGATCTATATACTACTATAACCCATTATTTATCTTGGCCTTGTATATAACCTACCTGGATCTATATACTACTATAACCCATTATTTATCTTGGCCTTGTATATCACCTACATGGATCTATATACTACTATAACCCATTATTTATCTTGGCCTTGTATATAACCTACATGGATCTATATACTACTATAACCCATTATTTATCTTGGCCGTGTATATCACCTACATGGATCTATATACTACTATAACCCATTATTTATCTTGGCCGTGTATATAACTTACCTGGATCTATATACTACTATAACCCATTATTTATCTTGGCCTTGTATATCACCTACATGGATCTATATACTACTATAACCCATTATTTATCTTGGCCGTGTATATAACTTACCTGGATCTATATACTACTATAACCCATTATTTATCTTGGCCGTGTATATCACCTACATGGGTCTATATACTACTATAACCCATTATTTATCTTGGCCGTGTATATAACTTACCTGGATCTATATACTACTATAACCCATTATTTATCTTGGCCGTGTATATAACTTACCTGGATCTATATACTACTATAACCCATTATTTATCTTGGCCTTGTATATAACCTACATGGATCTATATACTACTATAACCCATTATTTATCTTGGCCTTGTATATAACCTACATGGATCTATATACTACTATAACCCATTATTTATCTTGGCCGTGTATATAACTTACCTGGATCTATATACTACTATAACCCATTATTTATCTTGGCCGTGTATATAACTTACCTGGATCTATATACTACTATAACCCATTATTTATCTTGGCCTTGTATATAACCTACATGGATCTATATACTACTATAACCCATTATTTATCTTGGCCGTGTATATAACTTACCTGGATCTATATACTACTATAACCCATTATTTATCTTGGCCTTGTATATAACTTACCTGGATCTATATACTACTATAACCCATTATTTATCTTGGCCGTGTATATAACTTACCTGGATCTATATACTACTATAACCCATTATTTATCTTGGCCGTGTATATACTTACCTGGATCTATATACTACTATAACCCATTATTTATCTTGGCCGTGTATAACTTACCTGGATCTATATACTACTATAACCCATTATTTATCTTGGCCGTGTATATAACTTACCTGGATCTATATACTACTATAACCCATTATTTATCTTGGCCGTGTATATAACTTACCTGGATCTATATACTACTATAACCCATTATTTATCTTGGCCTTGTATATAACCTACATGGATCTATATACTACTATAACCCATTATTTATCTTGGCCTTGTATATCACCTACATGGATCTATATACTACTATAACCCATTATTTATCTTGGCCGTGTATATCACCTACATGGATCTATATACTACTATAACCCATTATTTATCTTGGCCGTGTATATAACTTACCTGGATCTATATACTACTATAACCCATTATTTATCTTGGCCGTGTATATAACTTACCTGGATCTATATACTACTATAACCCATTATTTATCTTGGCCGTGTATATAACTTACCTGGATCTATAGTCATTAACTTATAATAGAGATAAAGCTGTATAACACTGATCACCATGGAACTATATAACAATGTCTGAAATGGTAGATCTGAAAATACGTCAAGGAAGACCTAGTGAATCACCAGTCCGAGATATTGGTCAACTGCGACACGATTTTACCTTGACCCCTGTAATTTTTGCCGTTTTTATCATTTTCGCCAAACTGAGTTTTTATTAGCCAATTTTGGCATATTTTAGCCAATGACAATGTTGGCTATTGCCAGCGCGGGCACTGGTGATTTTGTGTCTCAAGAGTTGGACAATAAATGATATAGTTACTATAACAATGACTGACAGGTGGCACCTAAAACTCCACACAAAGACATTTTCCTCTTTGACAATCAAATACCTTCCTCGGATTTGTACAATATCCTCAACGGTGCTCAACTCCACATAGAATAAAGAATAGAAGATTATCTTGGTTCGGTGTACCAAGTTGTTCTAAAATCTACCTTACAGATTACAAAATCTTAAAAGAGATACAATCTGAAATAATCCAGTAATAAAAACCATGAGCAGGCCATTAGCATGAGACACTATTATATGCATGAGACACTATTATATGCATGAGACACTATTATATGCATGAGACACTATTATATGCATGAGACACTATTATATTCATGAGACACTATTATATGCATGAGACACTATTATATGCATGAGACACTATTATATGCATGAGACACTATTCTATGCATGAGACACTATTATATGCATGAGACACTATTATATGCATGAGACACTATTATATGCATGAGACACTATTATATTCATGAGACACTATTATATGCATGAGACACTATTATATGCATGAGACACTATTATATGCATGAGACACTATTCTATGCATGAGACACTATTATATGCATGAGACACTATTATATGCATGAGACACTATTATATGCATGTAAGGACCTTTGGTCTCTATATCTTAGGATTATTGTTATTGCAATATGGTATATCCATGTATTAAAGACTTTACTAGAGATAGACGTGAAGGATAGAATGACAACTTGTTATTGCAATATGGTATATCCATGTATTAAAGATTTTACTAGAGATAGACGTGAAGGATAGAATGACAACTTGTTATTGCAATACGGTATATCCATGTATTAAAGACTTTACTAGAGATAGACGTGAAGGATAGAATGACAACTTGTTATTGCAATACGGTATATCCATGTATTAAAGATTTTACTAGAGATAGACGTGAAGGATAGAATGACAACTTGTTATTGCAATATAGTATATCCATGTATTAAATACTTTACTAGAGATAGATGTGAAGGATAGAATGACAACTTGTTATTGCAATATAGTATATCCATGTATTAAATACTTTAACTTGTTATTGCAGTTATTCCCCTTGGCATGAGTAATGCTTTTGATTATGTTGATGAAGGTTTCAAAGTTTCATATCTCTAGGAAAAACTGATATAACAGAAGCAACAATAAATTGCAGGTTAATATTTTGTGACTACCAGAGAATAGATAGACAGAGTCCACCTCCGTGGTTGTAACGGTTATGGTCGCTGACTTGTATACCACTGTAACCTATCATCACTGATGGTCACGTGTTTGAGCCCCGCTCAGACCGTGTCTCTTTATATGAAAAAGTTTCTTACAGAGTTTGGTGTACCTAGTACTGATTATCCGTTGGAGCCTGCTCAGGCATTGTTAGGAAAACTGCCTGTCGCTCAAATAAACTTTTAAAAAAAAAGATAGACAGATGAACAAAAGCTCCCCAATGTGTCAGACAATTCTTGTGCCCTTAATATACATGTAACATCAATATTAGCCATATAAGCCACAGAAACACTTCACTTGTAGGCAGCTTAGACAAACATAAAGGATACAATTGGCAATCTTCCAGTAGTATACCAGCATTGTGTGTAACATGCCTGCACAAAACAGCCCTGCATACAATGGATTGGCACATCTGAAATACAACATAGTTACAGTAATACCACGCCGGTGTGCACATACAAACATGTTGCCTATATAATGTAGTACATTCTAGGTATATGCTGGTATATGGGCATATATGTAGGTATATGGGCATATATGTAGGTATACGGGCATATATGTAGGTATATGGGCATATATATAGGTATATGGGCATACATGCTGGTATATGGGCATATATGTAGGTATATGGGCATATATGTAGGTATATGCTGGTATATGGGCATATATGTAGGTATATGCTGGTATATGGGCATATATGTAGGTATATGCTGGTATATGGGCATATATGTAGGTATATGCTGGTATATGGGCATATATGTATGTATATGTAGGTATATGGGCATATATGTAGGTATATGGGCATATATGTAGGTATATGCTGGTATATGGGCATATATGTAGGTATATGCTGGTATATGGGCATATATGCTGGTATATGGGCACATATGTAGGTATATGGGAATATATTTATGTATATGCTGGTATATGGGCATATATGTAGGTATATGCTGGTATATGGGCATATATGTAGGTATATGCTGGTATATGGGCATATATGTAGGTATATGCTGGTATATGGACATATATGTAGGTATATGCTGGTATATGGGCATATATGTAGGTATATGCTGGTATATGGGCATATATGTAGGTATATGGGCATATATGTAGGTATATGCTGGTATATGGGCATATATGTAGGTATATGGGCATATATGTAGGTATATGCTGGTATATGGGCATATATGTAGGTATATGCTGGTATATGGGCATATATGTAGGTATATGCTGGTATATGGGCATATATGTAGATGTCCAAAGTCTAGGTGGAGGAAGCATGGGTGTCAAAAAGACAGAGCAGTTGTATTGTACAGCTACAATCTACATTCATTTTGGGGGTTAGAAGAGACAGATATAACCTATAAACTGTTGATGGTACATACAGATTGTACTTACAACAGTCTTCATCAATTTGCCTTGTCAACAGACGAGGCCCTGAAATCATCTGCTGCATAAATGTATTCTACATTCTAATCATTAAAGTTCTGAATGCATAAATTACCAACAATCAACAGATTGTTTTAGTATCATACAGCAGCAGCAGCAGCAGCAGCAGCAGCAGCAGCAGCAGCAGCAGCAGCAGCAGCAGCAGCAGCAGCAGCAGCAGCAGCAGCAGCAGCAGCAGCAGCAGCAGCAGCAGCAGCAGCCAGCAGCAGCAGCCAGCAGCAGCAGCAGCAGCATCATCATCATCATCATCATCATCATCAGCAGCAGCAGCAGCAGCAGCAGCAGCAGCAGCAGCAGCAGCAGCAGCAGCAGCAGCAGCAGCAGCAGCAGCAGCAGCAGCAGCAGCAGCAACAACAACAACAACAACAACAACAACAACAACATGTGACTGTTGAATGTATTCCATATATATACATAATTCTGATATCTAATTTCTATGTTATACTGACCTTGAAATATGCTGAAGTCTATGATTCGCTGTTATAGTAAATTTGATGATGTATGCCAATGCCAGGGTGAAAATGATCCCTTGGTAATTTGGGAAGACATTAACACTCAACAGCACAGCAAATGCATAGACAATGGTAGGCATCACCAGATTGAAGTACCAAACATGACTTGGTCCCGGCACTTTGGAATTCTGGGGTAACTGCGAGAGATTTGTCAGCAGAGGTAGTAAGGATATGTGTCTGAAATGCGAAATTATGTATACTATCAGGCTTACAATCTTAGATTTAGATTCTTGACAAAGGAAAATATATTGTTCAGATTTTCACAAGCATGTGAATGAGGGATTCTTTTACCGACAATTTCTCCTAATGACGCCAATAGGTGATGTATCTACCTTGGTTTAGATGATGTATCTACCCTGGTTTAGGTGATGAAGCTACCTTGGTTTAGGTGATGAAGCTACCTTGGTTTAGATGATGTATCTACCCTGGTTTAGGTGATGTTCCTTACCTGGTTTAGGTGATGTATCTACCCTGGTTTAGATGATTATCTACCCTGGTTTAGGTGATGTATCTACCCTGGTTTAGGTGATGTACCTACCCTGGTTTAGGTGATGTACCTACCCTGGTTTAGATGATGTATCTACCCTGGTTTAGGTGATGTATCTACCCTGGTTTAGGTGATGTACCTACCCTGGTTTAGGTGATGAAGCTACCCTGGTTTAGGTGGATTACCCTGGTTTAGGTGATGTACCTACCCTGGTTTAGGTGATGTACCTACCCTTGTTTAGGCGATGTTTCAAACTGTTGGATGATATCTACTGGAGTTTGTCCCTTATGATTTTTGACATGCAGGGAAGACAGACCTAGAGAGTTGATGAGTATCCAGCTTCCATGAGAATACCCTTCTCGTACACAGATATGTAGCGCTGTATTACCATCCTCATCCTCCTGCAACGGGTCACTCCGCTGAAACAACAGTTATCACGTTTCACCTCCTAATAATATGTAATTTAAAATACATGTAAATATGATATATTTATATAAATAGCAAAATTATAGCACAAATACTAGTGTTTGTTTGCTCTTGTATTGTTATATGTATATAAGACCTCTGTCCACCCATTGTTATGTGTCTATAATACATCTGTCCACGCATTGTTATGTGTATATAATACCTCTGTCCACGCATTGTTATATGTCTATAATACCTCTGTCCACCCATTGTTATATGTCTATAATACCTCTGTCCACCCATTGTTATATGTCTATAATACCTCTGTCCACCCATCGTTATATATCTATAATACCTCTGTCCACCCATTGTTATGTGTATATAATACTTCTGTCCACGCATTGTTATATGTCTATAATACCTCTGTCCACCCATCGTTATATGTCTATAATACCTCTGTCCACCCATTGTTATATGTCTATAATACCTCTGTCCACCCATTGTTATGTGTCTATAAACCCTCTGTCCACCCATTGTTATGTGTATATAAAACTTCTGTCCACCCATTGTTATATGTCTATAATACCTCTGTCCACCCATTGTTATATGTCTATAATACCTCTGTCCACCCATTGTTATATGTCTATAATACCTCTGTCCACCCATTGTTATATGTCTATAATACCTCTGTCCACCCATCGTTATATATCTATAATACCTCTGTCCACCCATTGTTATGTGTCTATAAACCCTCTGTCCACCCATTGTTATATGTCTATAATACCTCTGTCCACCCATTGTTATGTGTCTATAATACCTCTGTCCACCCATTGTTATGTGTCTATAAACCCTCTGTCCACCCATTGTTATATGTCTATAATACCTCTGTCCACCCATTGTTATGTGTCTATAATACCTCTGTCCACCCATTGTTATATGTCTATAATACCTCTGTCCATCCATTGTTATATGTCTATAATACCTCTGTCCACCCATTGTTATATGTCTATAATACCTCTGTCCACCCATTGTTATATGTCTATAATACCTCTGTCCACCCATTGTTATGTATCTACAAACCCTCTATCCACACATTTATTTGTTTTGGGGGTTCAAAGTTGCATCAACAGTTATTTATATATGGCGACTAACCGGCTATTACAGGTGGAGGAAGACGCTGGGTGTCCTTCCTAGCAGTATTTCAGTCATAGACAAGGTCCCCTCTGTCCACCCAGCTACAATTGTGTAGCAGCAAATTAGGTAGCATTAGGTATTTGTTGACTATTTGTGTATTTGTTTGTATTTGTTGACTATTTGTGTATTTGTTGACTATTTGTTACACAAGAACGCATCTAGCATCTGTTGATTGTCAACGGTTAGTGTTAATTATTCACTTTTATTGTTAAACAGTACATAAAGCTTGTTATTTTGTAGGTTAGTTGGTGCAGAATCCACTATTAACATAGCTTGTATTTTATTTCCTGGGCTGATATTTTATGTTTCAGTAACTAAGTCCATACATTAAATGTTCTAAGACATACTATTCGGAGAATAAACCATTTTTCACGTCCCAGTAATTCTGATATTGATATCCAACCATTTGCTCAAATCAATTACGACTTATCATAAATATTGTAATAGAGGGCATTCTTCCACCCACGACAATCAACACTTGAATCTTAAATCCTTGGGCAAAGAAAGACAAATATCTGGACCTAATAATGGCTGGAACTAAAAAACTACAAACAGTAGTATATATAGCATACCCCTTTGCGGAGAAGATACTTGAATGCTTCTAGATGACCAAACGAACATGCACAATGCAGAGGACTCTGCAAATGGTCATCCAGGTCACGGAATTCAAATCCATTTTCTTCAAAGTACTGTAACATGAACCTAAAGAAAAGGAAATGTGGTACAACGATATAACTGTCATACAATACAATGTATACAACATTCACAAGATAATATTAATAAATAAAATCTTTCCCTATGGTAGAACTTATGTGTCCGATTAGCGCAGTGGTTAGCGCGCTCGCTTCTCACCAATGCAACCCGGATTCGATCCTCGGACCGGGAAGTATGTGAGATGGTACGGTGGTCGCCAGATCGGACAGGTGGGTTTTCTCTGGGTACTCCGGTTTCCTCCCACACGAATGACCACATTTACACCAACGAGAGTGATTACTATAAGTTGTTAAAACTTGCTTCGCAATCGTTGTAAAATAAATAATGTTTAAACCCACATATGTTATTAAAATACATTATTCTGGTGTTTAATTCATGGTAATAACTACTACCACATTTTGGGGAAATAATGTGCTGATTTCATAAATAAAATATAAACCCAACTTATGTGTCAATGCATTGTTATATCATGGGTACATTCCTTCCGTGATTAAATAGGCAATCCTATAAGAGACAGTGTATAGGAGAAGACAATGGTAAGCTATTTATCTTTCTGTCCAATCCTATCAGTGTCTATTGTAATCTCTAAGTTCAAGATGGAGAATACCATTACAGATGTAATTCATTGAGAAGCGACATCAGTACACAATATAAATATACAATTATAGTGTCACCTCTATTGAAAGGGCCAGCCATTACTGACTTATAAGACACCTGAACATCAGTACTTCCCAATTCCTAAGCTTGTAGGCCAGGCTGGTAGGCAATCGCTAACCATTATTTAACTAGCTGACTGCTCACCAACCGGCCATATCAAAACGAACCCCTGATGAGGTTCAAACCTTCAACCTCTCGCTCCATAAACCACTAGGTCATGGAGACGGTTATATATGTGATGTTTCTTGATTGCTGTACTCAGAGTGAAGTATTAAAGACAAAAATATCTGTTAAATATGTGTAAACAACCGGCAGCATGGCTACCTGCACAGACTTTCATCATGGATAACTCAAATACAGAGAATATCAAGATTGAGGTTTTTATTTTCAATATACATTTCCTATGTGTGCTACATTATGGAATAGAAATATTCAACAAGACTGTTTGACTTACACACTTCCTGTTTGCGCAGCATTATGTATTGGAGTTTTGCCGGATTTATCTTTAACATTCAATTTTCCACCAGCTTGTGCTAGTATATGCACCAGTGTAGGTATTCCTCGCTTACTGGCATAGTGTATAGGGGTCTCCATGAAGTCATTGACAGCATTAGGGTCAGCTTCATACTGCAGTAACAGTCTCACCATAGCACCATCTCCTGACAGGCACGCTGCATGTAATACACTCTGTCCATGCCAACCTGTTTTGAAACCAGAAAATGTACCAAAAGTGGGCTTGAATGATAATATTAGCCCTAGTACATTGTATATATGGTCGAACCAATAACTGACGTTATTTAATACGTTTGACAGGGTTCCCGCTGTCGGTCGCCAATGGCGACAAAAAAAACAAATATTGGCGCTAACTTTTGTGAATTGGCGAAAATATTTGGCGCAACTTTTCTTTGAAAAAATGTTTCAAATATTTATTTGTGAACTATATGGCTCTTAGTTGGCTCCAAGTTTTTTAAATTGGCTCCAGTGTTTTTCAATTGGCGACAGAAGTGGCGCAGACAAACATTCAGACAGAGGGAACTCTGCATCCTGTGTTAACACACTTTTAAACTTTCATTAAATTCTGACCAGGCTTATCTTATTGCAGTCTGACATTACTGATAACCTTCACTCTGAGCGGTGGCGGTATAGATCATTATATAAATTGTTGATAAAGTTACCCTGTGTGAGTGCTTTTAAGCTCAGGGTAACCGGCAGCAACAGTAGATAAACGTAAAGGCTTTACGTTTATCTACTGTTGCTGCCGGTTACCCTGAGCGACGCCTCCTGAAGAGATTAATCATTATTCGTTTTTTGGAGGATAGTGCAATGATACAGAAAGAGACCATTTCAGAGTCTCCGCTTGTTCTTTTACATGCATAGTTTAAAGCACCGGCACAAGACCCCGGTTCAAAATCCCATCTGTAAGACTGTTAATATTGTTTACCTGCGATCGTTGGATTCGCCATCCAACGTGTTAACAACTGGACTACTGACCCGTCTGTATCCTGTGATGCTGTTTACCAGTGGTTGGGGGTATTATTGATACATAATGTGAAATGAACCATATCATGAGACCAGTCTTCATAAAAGAAATCCGAATGAATTATTGGCTCAGACTAAAACGCAGACGATATGTATTATATAGGAAAACGCTACAATATCGCTTGTAAATAAATAAAACAGATAAATTTGCTCTATATTCCACTGGTCTGCGTTTTCCCTATATGTTCCTTTTGTCTGCGTTTTCCAATATCACTATATACCGTTGTTGTCTGCATTCGGATTTCTTTTGTGAAGGCTGCGCAGAAAAAATGGGAGAATTTCACCTGTCAACTTCAAACAACTAAATGATATGCACAACGGCAATACAATATATTTTAAACGTTCTTAATATCTATATTTATGATTATTCTTAACACCAATGCACACATTTATAACCGTTCATGTCAGAAAAGCTTTAAAATATTGGTCAGAAATCCCGCCATCGGGGCGGAAAGTGCTATGCGAAAATGAGCTTTAACGATAAGACCTCGAAATAACAGAAACATTTATGTAGAGGTCTTATTTATCAGTGTTTATCTGTTTATAGGACTAGGATGTTGACGATAACAGTGTATAATAATAATGGGTTCTTCTTCTTTGTTTAAACAGCACTCCTTCACTTATGAAGATTAGGTGCTGGCGCCATAATAAAAAGTGTTAGTTAAGTGCTTGATCAGAAAGTGCTCATGACATTAGAAAGGATACAGTGAATAGACATATTTTTAGATATATTTTTAAGTGTTTTTTTATAAAACTATGTTACTGTTAGTATGTACATAATTGTGCCAATTTATGCAAAATATATTGGGGTGAGGACAGACACCGGGATCAGGGCCTTGAAGGCGTCCACTGTGTCTGCGGTTATTGTTAGTTGAGCCGCTATGCCACTAAAATAAGACATTTTATCACCATACTACAAAATGCAGACACCTTTGGTATATAGCATAATAGCTTTAGAGCGTTTTTACCTCTTTCTTTTACAAGACCTGGGTTCAGTTTCAGCAGTTGGTCAACAGTAACACCAGAGCAGCTATTGACTGCATGCATTAATACTTGAAGCTCGGGATTAGTGGCTATTTGTCCAGCTCGGCCAGAAAGTGCTGTCATTTCTGCTAAAAAAATGGATTAATATATTCATGAAAATATGTTATTTTGGTAGACATATTTGTTCTACTGCCAAGGTTTATCAATAAAGCGGTTTTTGATTGGTTTACAAAAATCCCATCATCCAATCACGCATTGTGTAACAACTATTGAACGGCAAGTGCAACACATTTTGGATTGAATTTTAATCCTTTCCCGAAAAGAAAGGTATAACAGCTGTATTAACTGATCTGTTTGACAAATCATAGTAATCAGAAATAAACCATGTAGTGTAGAATTTGAAGAATGATGTAAATGTAGTTGCACAATGTATTATCATTAGTTTCCGCGAATAAAACGGTTACAAATCAAGTTTTATCACGTGTAAATTATCCTAAGACAAACCTCAGAACCATACCCTTGACTGAATATGTAGGCTGGATAATGAAAATATTGATGTATGCTGGACGTATGATTTATGGTGAATCATGAGTTTGATCCCCTTCTCCACTATTATCCCCGCCTGAAGAGTTTTCCGCGAGAACATGTTTTCACCTAACTGTGGGAATAGCAATTCGCAAGAGATCACGCGATATTTCACTCTCGGCAATGTAGATTACCAATACATTTTACTTTCAAAGTCACTTTTTCGCTGATAATAGAGATCAGACAGGTAAGGTAAATAAACGATGAAACTTCAAACCTACCCCATTTTACTAATTTCACCATTCCCATTCATATAAATAATATTTTTTAATAAAATCAACATTTTTCCCGAAATGACATACGTCGTCTGCAACACCAATATATTTACGAATAAATAATGTCATTATAGTCTCACTGTTTATGAGTTTCATTCGTTAATACACACAAGGGGTCCTTATGAAAAATATTAATTTTCACTGTTTTTCGCCTCCAGTTCCACGTGTTGTCACAGAGGTTCTCCAACTGATATTCATGGTTGTGTAAACCTAGTTATTCTCAGTTGGGCACCGTGTGATGTGTTCGATGGATGGGTCCATTTACGGTTCTGCACCCAGTCAGAGTAATTAGGAGGGGTGTCGACTTCTTATGCCCATGTGTTTGTCTAAGTCAAACTAAATGTTAGTGTTGTAGATACAGTATATAGACACAATTGTGTCCAACAAATGAATTTTGAGTGAAAATGATACATTAAGCCTGTTATTAAAGTAAGTGTTCCTTATTTATATTGTTTTGTTAAAAATAACTTGCTTACATGTATGCACGCGCTGTAGACCATTTCCACAGTTAGGTGAAAACTTGTGACGTCATTCTGGATTACTGGGAGCGAGGTGCCTCCGCTTTATTGATTTTACTCAAAAGTAAACAATCAATTTTAGTTGGGCACACCCTACCTGATGACGATTTTAGTCGAGAATTTTATGAATGAAAGATAAAATATTGTTTATTCAGTTGGAATGCTTCATAATTGGATTAATATAAGTTGTTAAAACTTGCTTCGCAATCGTTACAAATAAAGTTTTAAAAAAAGATAACTCTAGTTTGTTGTGGTTGCAGTGATAACTCTAGTTTGTTGTGGTTGCAATGATAACTCTAGTTTGTTGTGGTTGCAGTGATAACTCTAGTTTGTTGTGGTTGCAATGATAACTCTAGCCTGTTATGTTTGCAATGATAACTCTAGTGTGTTGTGTTTGCAATGATAACTCTAGTTTGTTGTGGTTGCAATGATAACTCTAGTTTGTTGTGGTTGCAACTTGCAGTGATAACTCTAGTTTGTTGTGGTTGCAATGATAACTCTAGCCTGTTGTGTTTGCAATGATAACACTAGTGTGTTGTGTTTGCAATGATAACTAGTTTGTTGTGGTTGCAATGATAACTCTAGCTTGTTGTGGTTGCAATGATAACTCTAGTGTGTTGTGTTTGCAATGATAACTCTAGTTTGTTGTGGTTGCAATGATAACTCTAGTTTGTTGTGTTTGCAATGATAACTCTAGTTTGTTGTGGTTGCAATGATAACTCTAGCCTGTTGTGTTTGCAATGACAACTCTAGTGTGTTGTGTTTGCAATGATAACACTAGTGTGTTGTGTTTGCAATGATAACTCTAGCCTGTTGTGGTTGCAATGATAACTCTAGTTTGTTGTGGTTGCAATGATAACTCTAGTTTGTTGTGGTTGCAATGATAACTCTAGTTTGTTGTGTTTGCAATGATAACTCTAGCTTGTTGTGGTTGCAATGATAACTCTAGTTTGTTGTGGTTGCAATGATAACTCTAGTTTGTTGTGTTTGCAATGATAACTCTAGTTTGTTGTGTTTGCAATGATAACTCTAGTTTGTTGTGTTTGCAATGATAACTCTAGCTTGATGTGTTTGCAGTGGTAGTTTTCATGATTATGGTAATGCATAGAAGTATTGTAAACATTGTTGGCAATTGTTCAATGTTTATTTTCAGCAGATGGAAGTTGAAACAAAGGGGAACGAGAAGAGGAGTGGAATGGTGGAAACTGAAACAGAGCATACCCAAAATACAGAAGAGAAACCTGCAAAGAAACCAAGAAGACGCATGAAAGCGACATACACAAATATAAAGAAGCAGGTACATGGTCCTTGTATTGCAGTATTATTTGTGCAACCATTTTAGAGGTTGAGAATGATCACATTTGTTTTTGCTAGCTGATATGGTCATGGTTGTTGCTAGGTGATATGGTCATGGTCATTGCTAGGTGATATGGTCATGGTCGTTGCTAGGTGATATGGTCATGGTCATTGCTAGGTGATATGGACATGGTTCAAAACTTGGATTATGCCAAATTAATGATAAATAGAATATTGCAATCAGATTTTGTATAATATTTACCTGAACTAACTAAACTTTGAGTGCAAAAACCGCTCCGGAAACTATGAGTAGTGACATATAAATCAGTTAAATAAATGTTGTGCGGCATAAAACACCCAAGATTTCTGTAAAACCTACTCTTAGCAAAATTCTGAAAATATATATAAAAGTTACTTTCCTTATATATATGAAACTAACATTTGTAAATAGACTAACATGGCCTGATGAAGGAGCGTACAAAATACATGGGATTGACATTGTCTTGGTTACAATGCAATAATATTCCAGTTTGAATCAGTTTGTATTTCACGCACACGATATGGTAAACACCAATTATTATGAAGAAGACCATACTGGTTTAGGATATACCATTCAAATCTTTATTAGTTTAAGGATTGTGTACACATTATGCACACTGACTTGATGATGGCAGGTTGTACTATGTTTCATACTCATTTTTGAAGCTTCCATGAATTAATTTGTTTCCTTGTGATGTTCATAGTGGTTGTAGTTATTTAACAATTCTCAGCACTTTGTGTAGGCTATATTATATGTTGGGCCCATACACTGGATGATATGTCCGCCTCCGTGGTCGAGTTGTTACGGTCACTGACTTATATACCACTGTAACCTATCATCACTGATGGTCACAGGTTCGAGCCCCGCTCAGGCCGTGTCTCATTTATATGAAAAAGTTGGCAGTTTTCTTACGGAGGTTGGTGCACCCATGTACTGGTTAACCGCTGGAGCCTGCCCAGGAAAGGTGTTGTTAAGTAATTGCCCGCCGGCGATGTAGCCCGAAATGGTGCTGATGCAGGCGTAAAACCCGAAATATAACAATATATCGTACACTGGATGTAATTCATATGCACTAGCAGGCATGGTTGTTGATAGGTTGAGGGTACATACATGTAGGACATTGAGTGGACTGTATTGCATGTATATAGTGGTCCCATACACTGGATGTAAATGCTAGGCACTAGCTGTAACTAGCAGGAATGGTTGTTGAGAGGTTGAGGGCACACAGTACATTGAGTGTATTACATGTATATGGTGGTCCAGTACACTGGATGTAAATGCTAGGCTCTAGCAGGGTTGACCATTGTTGTATATGCACACACAGACTAGTATACTGCATGTAGCTATAGAGGTGACATGGGCGAGAGACTCTGGTGCATTAGTACAGTAATAATGTATTTATTGTTTGCTCTCTGTTGCAGATGGAGTTTTACTTCAGTGATTCCAATCTAAATAAAGACAGATTTGTGAGGAAAGCAATTGATGCAACTTCAGACGGATGTAAGGTCACTTTTAATACTTGAGCAAACTGGGGGAATCCGTTCCTACAGCAACCACCCTGTTATGGATTCCATTGCTACAGCAACTAACAAACATCCTGAGAGTGATTACAATGCTATAGCAAACACGCTCAGGGAATCCGTTTCTACAGCAAACACCTTCATAGTGATTCCACACGCTCAGGGAATCCGTTTCTACAGCAAACTCCCTCATAGTGATTCCACATGCTCAGGGAATCCGTTTCTACAGCAAACTCCCTCATAGTGATTCCACACGCTCAGGGAATCCGTTTCTACAGCAAACACCTTCATATTGATTCCACATGCTCAGGGAATCCGTTTCTACAGCAAACTCCCTCATAGTGATTCCACATGCTCAGGGAATCCGTTTCTACAGCAAACTCCCTCATAGTGATTCCACATGCTCAGGGAATCCGTTTCTACAGCAAACACCTTCATAGTGATTCCACATGCTCAGGGAATCCGTTTCTACAGCAAACACCCTCATAGTGATTCCACATGCTCAGGGAATCTGTTTCTACAGCAAACACCTTCATAGTGATTCCACATGCTCAGGGAATCCGTTTCTACAGCAAACACCTTCATAGTTATTCCACATGCTAAGGAAATCCGTTTCTACAGCAAACACCTTCATAGTGATTCCACATGCTCAGGAAATCCGTTTCTACAGCAAACACCTTCATAGTGATTCCACCTGCTCAGGGACCCTCATAGTTATTCAGATAATTGCTTGTGAAGCTAAAGTATGCAGTTCAGCACCTTGTTTTTGTAGTAAACAGTTATACCTGGGTGGAGGAATGGCAAGTGGACGTATGCTTGTCCATCCACCCGTCTGTACTACCCAAATATCTTGTATGGTCTCATTCATTATTAGGTGGATTTTTGTTGAACTTTCTTTGGGTGATCCAGGAATATGTACCCATATGCGTAAAGCAGAAATCTATCAAGGCATATATACTGGAGTTATGGCCCTTTGTTAAAACATAGCATATATCGGTTATGTAGTTTTGTGTTTTACTATGACAAAGCATCACTTTAAGTAACATGTATGCATAATTTTAAGAGAAAGTAAGAGAAACATGAAAGATTTACTTGGTCTGTGCTTTAGCACACTGCAATACATTTAATGCCTCAAGATGTACATGTATGTTGTAGATATTGCCCTTGATGTGTTTCTGAGTTTCAACAAAATCAAAACTCTGACAGGAGAAGTTAGTGTTATAGCAGATTCCCTCCAGAACAAATCTCATCTTCTCCAGGTAACTTGTAAATGTTATAGCAGAGTAACTCCATAACAAAATCTCATCTTCTACAGGTAACTTGTAAATGTTATAACAGATTAACTCCATAACAAATCTCATCTTCTCCTGGTAACTTGTAAATGTTATAACAGATTCCCTCCAGAACAAATCTCATCTTCTACAGGTAACTTGTAAATGTTATAGCAGAGTAACTCCAGAACAAATCTCATCTTCTCCAGGTAACTTGTAAATGTTATAACAGATTCCCTCCAGAACAAATCTCATCTTCTCCAGGTAACTTGTAAATGTTATAACAGATTCCCTCCAGAACAAATCTCATCTTCTACAGGTAACTTGTAAATGTTATAGCAGATTCCCCTCCAGAACAAATCTCATCTTCTACAGGTAACTTGTAAATGTTATAGCAGATTCCCCTCCAGAACAAATCCCATCTTCTTCAGGTAACTTGTAACTGTTATAACAGATTCCCTCCAGAACAAATCTCATCTTCTACAGGTAACTTGTAAATGTTATAACAGAGTAACTCCAGAACAAATCTCATCTACTACAGGTAACTTGTAAATGTTATAGAAGAGTAACTCCTAACAAATCTCATCTTCTCCAGGTAACTTGTAAATGTTATAGCAGATTCCCTCCAGAACAAATCTCATCTTCTCCAGGTAACTTGTAAATGTTATAGCAGATTCCCCTCCAGAACAAATCTCATCTTCTCCAGGTAACTTGTAAATGTTATAACAGAGTAACTCCAGAACAAATCTCATCTTCTCCAGGTAACTTGTAAATGTTATAACAGATTCCCTCCAGAACAAATCTCATCTTCTCCAGGTAACTTGTAAATGTTATAGCAGAGTAACTCCAGAACAAATCTCATCTTCTCCAGGTAACTTGTAAATGTTATAGCAGAGTAACTCCATAACAAATCTCATCTTCTCCAGGTAACTTGTAAATGTTATAGCAGATTACAGATTCCCTCCAGAACAAATCTCATCTTCTCCAGGTAACTTGTAAATGTTATAGCAGAGTAACTCCATAACAAATCTCATCTTCTCCAGGTAACTTGTAAATGTTATAGCAGATTCCCTCCAGAACAAATCTCATCTTCTCCAGGTAACTTGTAAATGTTATAGCAGAGTAACTCCAGAACAAATCTCATCTTCTACAGGTAACTTGTAAATGTTATAGCAGATTCCCTCCAGAACAAATCTCATCTTCTACAGGTAACTTGTAAATGTTATAGCAGATTCCCCTCCAGAACAAATCTCATCTTCTACAGGTAACTTGTAAATGTTATAACAGAGTAACTCCAGAACAAATCTCATCTCTCAGGTAACTTGTAAATGTTATAGAGATCTCCAAACAAATCTCATCTTCTCCAGGTAACTTGTAAATGTTATAGCAGATTCCCTCCAGAACAAATCTCATCTTCTCCAGGTAACTTGTAAATGTTATAACAGTCTCCAGAACAAATCTCATCTTCTCCAGGTAATTGTAAATGTTATAGCAGATTCCCTCCAGAACAAATCTCATCTTCTCCAGGTAACTTGTAAATGTTATAACAGAGTAACTCCAGAACAAATCTCATCTTCTCCAGGTAACTTGTAAATGTTATAACAGATTCCCTCCAGAACAAATCTCATCTTCTACAGGTAACTTGTAAATGTTATAGCAGATTCCCTCCAGAACAAATCTCATCTTCTACAGGTAACTTGTAAATGTTATAGCAGATTCCCCTCCAGAACAAATCCCATCTTCTTCAGGTAACTTGTAACTGTTATAACAGATTCCCTCCAGAACAAATCTCATCTTCTACAGGTAACTTGTAAATGTTATAACAGAGTAACTCCAGAACAAATCTCATCTACTACAGGTAACTTGTAAATGTTATAGAAGAGTAACTCCATAACAAATCTCATCTTCTCCAGGTAACTTGTAAATGTTATAGCAGATTCCCCTCCAGAACAAATCTCATCTTCTCCAGGTAACTTGTAAATGTTATAACAGGGTAACTCCAGAACAAATCTCATATTCTCCAGGTAACTTGTAAATGTTATAGCAGATTCCCCTCCAGAACAAATCTCATCTTCTCCAGGTAACTTGTAAATGTTATAACAGGGTAACTCCAGAACAAATCTCATCTTCTCCAGGTAACTTGTAAATGTTATAACAGATTCCCTCCAGAACAAATCTCATCTTCTCCAGGTAATTTGTAAATGTTATAGCAGGGTAACTCCAGAACAAATCTCATCTTCTCCAGGTAACTTGTAAATGTTATAGCAGAGTAACTCCATAACAAATCTCATCTTCTCCAGGTAACTTGTAAATGTTATAACAGATTCCCTCCAGAACAAATCTCATCTTCTCCAGGTAACTTGTAAATGTTATAGCAGAGTAACTCCATAGCAAATCTCATCTTCTCCAGGTAACTTGTAAATGTTATAGCAGATTCCCTCCAGAACAAATCTCATCTTCTCCAGGTAACTTGTAAATGTTATAGCAGAGTAACTCCAGAACAAATCTCATCTTCTCCAGGTAACTTGTAAATGTTATAACAGATTCCCTCCAGAACAAATCTCATCTTCTACAGGTAACTTGTAAATGTTATAGCAGATTCCCCTCCAGAACAAATCTCATCTTCTACAGGTAACTTGTAAATGTTATAGCAGATTCCCTCCAGAACAAATCTCATCTTCTCCAGGTAACTTGTAAATGTTATAGCAGATTCCCCTCCAGAACAAATCCCATCTTCTTCAGGTAACTTGTAACTGTTATAACAGATTCCCTCCAGAACAAATCTCATCTTCTACAGGTAACTTGTAAATGTTATAACAGAGTAACTCCAGAACAAATCTCATCTACTACAGGTAACTTGTAAATGTTATAGCAGATTCCCTCCAGAACAAATCTCATCTTCTACAGGTAACTTGTAAATGTTATAACAGAGTAACTCCAGAACAAATCTCATCTACTACAGGTAACTTGTAAATGTTATAGAAGAGTAACTCCATAACAAATCTCATATTCTCCTGGTAACTTGTAAATGTTATAGCAGATTCCCCTCCAGAACAAATCTCATCTTCTCCAGGTAATTTGTAAATGTTATAGCAGAGTAACTCCATAACAAATCTCATCTTCTCCAGGTAATTTGTAAATGTTATAACAGAGTAACTCCAGAACAAATCTCATCTTCTCCAGGTAACTTGTAAATGTTATAACAGATTCCCTCCAGAACAAATCTCATCTTCTACAGGTAACTTGTAAATGTTATAGCAGATTCCCCTCCAGAACAAATCTCATCTTCTACAGGTAACTTGTAAATGTTATAGCAGATTCCCCTCCAGAACAAATCCCATCTTCTTCAGGTAACTTGTAACTGTTATAACAGATTCCCTCCAGAACAAATCTCATCTTCTACAGGTAACTTGTAAATGTTATAACAGAGTAACTCCAGAACAAATCTCATCTACTACAGGTAACTTGTAAATGTTATAGAAGAGTAACTCCATAACAAATCTCATCTTCTCCAGGTAACTTGTAAATGTTATAGCAGATTCCCCTCCAGAACAAATCTCATCTTCTCCAGGTAACTTGTAAATGTTATAACAGGGTAACTCCAGAACAAATCTCATATTCTCCAGGTAACTTGTAAATGTTATAGCAGATTCCCCTCCAGAACAAATCTCATCTTCTCCAGGTAACTTGTAAATGTTATAACAGGGTAACTCCAGAACAAATCTCATCTTCTCCAGGTAACTTGTAAATGTTATAACAGATTCCCTCCAGAACAAATCTCATCTTCTCCAGGTAATTTGTAAATGTTATAGCAGGGTAACTCCAGAACAAATCTCATCTTCTCCAGGTAACTTGTAAATGTTATAGCAGATTCCCTCCAGAACAAATCTCATCTTCTCCAGGTAATTGTAAATGTTATAGCAGATCTCCAAACAAATCTCATCTTCTCAGGTAATTTGTAATGTTATAACAGATCTCCAGAACAAATCTCATCTTCTCCAGGTAACTTGTAAATGTTATAGCAGAGTAACTCCATAACAAATCTCATCTTCTCCAGGTAACTTGTAAATGTTATAACAGATTCCCTCCAGAACAAATCTCATCTTCTCCAGGTAACTTGTAAATGTTATAGCAGAGTAACTCCATAGCAAATCTCATCTTCTCCAGGTAACTTGTAAATGTTATAGCAGATTCCCTCCAGAACAAATCTCATCTTCTCCAGGTAACTTGTAAATGTTATAGCAGATTCACTCCAGAACAAATCTCATCTTCTCCAGGTAACTTGTAAATGTTATAACAGATTCCCTCCAGAACAAATCTCATCTTCTCCAGGTAACTTGTAAATGTTATAGCAGGTTACCTCCAGAACAAATTTCATCTTCTCCAGGTAACTTGTAAATGTTATAGCAGATTCCCCTCCAGAACAACTCTCATCTTCTCCAGGTAACTTGTAAATGTTATAGCAGATTCTCTCCAGAACAAATCTCATCTTCTACAGGTAATTACAGGGTTTATTGAATGTTTCAGAGCTACTCGACCTGTAGGACTAGTGACATGACGCATCTATTGACTGGTAGTAGACCTTCGATCAGCATTATCATAACTATGCCTGTTTGTTTTGTGAGCAGTAGTAGACCTTCGATCAGCATTATCATAACTATGCTTGTTTGTTTTGTGAGCGGTAGTAGACCTTCGATCAGCATTATCATAACTATGCTTGTTTGTTTTGTGACTGGTAGTAGACCTTCGATCAGCATTATCATAACTATGCTTGTTTGTTTTGTGACTGGTAGTAGACCTTCGATCAGCATTATCATAACTATGCTTGTTTGTTTTGTGACTGGTAGTAGACCTTCGATCAGCATTATCATAACTATGCTTGTTTGTTTTGTGACTGGTAGTAGACCTTCGATCAGCATTATCATAACTATGCTTGTTTGTTTTGTGAGCAGTAGTAGACCTTCGATCAGCATTATCATAACTATGCTTGTTTGTTTTGTGACTGGTAGTAGACCTTCGATCAGCATTATCATAACTATGCTTGTTTGTTTTGTGACTGGTAGTAGACCTTCGATCAGCATTATCATAACTATGCTTGTTTGTTTTGTGACTGGTAGTAGACCTTCGATCAGCATTATCATAACTATGCCTGTTTGTTTTGTGACTGGTAGTAGACCTTCGATCAGCATTATCATAACTATGCTTGTTTGTTTTGTGACTGGTAGTAGACCTTCGATCAGCATTATCATAACTATGCTTGTTTGTTTTGTGACTGGTAGTAGACCTTCGATCAGCATTATCATAACTATGCTTGTTTGTTTTGTGAGTAGTAGACCTTCGATCAGCATTATCATAACTATGCTTGTTTGTTTTGTGACTGGTAGTAGACCTTCGATCAGCATTATCATAACTATGCTTGTTTGTTTTGTGACTGGTAGTAGACCTTCGATCAGCATTATCATAACTATGCTTGTTTGTTTTGTGAGCAGTAGTAGACCTTCGATCAGCATTATCATAACTATGCTTGTTTGTTTTGTGAGCGGTAGTAGACCTTCGATCAGCATTATCATAACTATGCTTGTTTGTTTTGACATTATTTGAATATATGTCGTGTTTTATGTCATGTCGAAAAATGATCCTACTGATGATTCAAAACATTTTGTCACTGGAGCCGTTACGATTGTGCCCTTAGGCAAGGCATTTAATTTCCACGTTGCCTCTTCTCTCTCCCTCGTGGCGATGGATTCCATCCGGAATGAGGTCTCGAGCGTGATTAATATAAGTTATAAGAACTTGTTTCGCAATCGAGCTAAAATAAATTTGTATAAACTAAAACATTTTGTCCACACATGATGTATATATTCTCTCATTGTATTTTGTTTAAATTATTGTTATTGATTAGTAGGGTAATTCTAAAACCAAAAATCCATTATCATTTTTGTGTGAATCTCGACAAATTTGTTTAAATACACAAGTACAAGTATTATACGAGATTAAATTAAGTATATAATAAGCAGGAAAATTGTTATTCCACAAAATAATATTACATATTTTTACAGTTCATAAAATGAAACTATTAATTGGAAAATACATCTGAACTTGACTGTAATATATGTTTACAGATCAACCCGGAGAGGACACATGTTAGACGTGTAACACCCATCAAGGAGCCTGTCAATGTGGATGAAAGAACAGTCTATGTGGTATACTTTTTGTTTTAATAAACCCACTATATATTGATGGGGGCATTGTGGGTTTATCCATTCCATTCATTGGTCTGTGACCCCACCATATATTGATGGGGGCATTGTGGGTTTATCCATTCCATTCATTGGTCAGTGACCCCACCATATATTGATGGGGGCATTGTGGGTTTATCCATTCCATTCATTGGTCTGTGACCCCACCATATATTGATTGGGGCATTGTGGGTTTATCCATTCCATTCATTGGTCAGTGACCCCACCATATATTGATGGGGGCATTGTGGGTTTATCCATTCCATTCATTGGTCTGTGACCCCACCATATATTGATGGGGGCATTGTGGATTTATCCATTCCATTCATTGGTCTGTGACCCCACCATATATTGATGGGGGCATTGTGGGTTTATCCATTCCATTCATTGGTCTGTGACCCCACTATATATTGATGGGGGCATTGCGGTTTTATCCATTCCATTCATTGGTCTGTGACCCCACCATATATTGATGGGGGCATTGTGTGTTTATCCATTCCATTCATTGGTCTGTGACACCACCATATATTGATGAGGGCATTGTGGGTTTATCCATTCCATTCATTGGTCTGTGACCCCACCATATATTGATTGGGGCATTGTGGGTTTATCCATTCCATTCATTGGTCTGTGACCCCACCATATATTGATTGGGGCATTGTGGGTTTATCCATTCCATTCATTGGTCTGTGACCCCACCATATATTGATGGGGAAAGTGCATTCGGGCGGGTATACCTATATAACTTAGAACCCTATGTATTGCCTTACTGCCTCTTTAAGCAACCACTGTAAGTTAGCAACATTTTCTATTGGCTGAACCCAAAATACCCTTCCCACACCTCATTGCGGCTCAATATGCACTCTGCCTCTTTTCTGACCAACCATGCCCATTTTCTGACCAACCATGCCCCTTTTCTGACCAACCATGCCCCTTTTCTGACCCACCCTGCCCATTTTCCACTATGGAATAAACCCTATATTGCTTTTCAGTTCTGAATAAATTCATCCCAAGTTGTTTCCAAAATAAAGGTGATTTTTAGCAAAAACATTTTGCAATGTTTGAGATATGCCAACCTAATTTATGCATGCATCTCATGTTTGTTCCAGGAATATATACCGCTTGATAGTGACCATGAGTGGGTGAAGAAACTGTTCTCTTCTTGCGGTAAGGTGACTTTCGTTAGTCTACCCAGATACCCCAGCACTGGAGACCTCAAGGGATTCGGTTTTGTGGAATTTGAGTCAGTAGATGGGGCACAAGCCGCATGCCAGGTAAGATAATGTAGCATAGCACAGGGTCTTGAGGTGGTTCGAATTGTTGGAGCACAAGCCATGTTCCAACTCAGTTTTGCAGCATATTCGATGTGAATGGGTTTTTGTTTTCTTCGAGTTTAAGGCCATGCAAACTGTCAGGAAACCTTGAGATGTTTGGTTTAGGTGTGTTAAGTCAAATTGTTGGGCACAGGCCACATGTCAGGCGTGTTTGTTTATCATGGGATCCAAATGGAGTATTAAAAGAAGAAACTAAATATATTGAGTAAGTTGTCTTAGCATTGGAGCAGTTAGCTTTGTAGTGTTTGAGCACTTGTCACTTTTACCTCAATTTTTAACGTAAATGGGCTTGGCGTACATGTTTGCCGAATAAACCTACATGTTAGTGGAAACACATTTTATTGATAATGTTATTCACTGTTAAAACTCTCCCGTCGAAGATTTTTTTTGCTGCTGACAGAACCCGTGTCCTAGTATGGAAATGTGACCTGCTATGGCCAATGTCTGTGGCAATTGTTTGCAAAGTATACATGCATGCAGCTTAAAGTTGTGTTTTATTTAAAGAACAATATAAAGACTCGGGATAAGCGTTATATTTGGACAGATTTGTACAAAATTGTTTCAGATAGGGCCATTTTACTGATCGATGCGAAATCTGACATCCCACATAGTAGAATCCTTGTACTTAAATATATATACTAGTACCCCCAAACGTGCCGAATCCCTGTGCTGTATAGTGGGCAGGACTCCATTATTGCTGTACGCCTTGTACATACCTGGATCTTGCCACTGTATAGTGGGCAGGACTCCATTATTGCTGTACGCCTTGTACATACCTGGATCTTGTCACTGTATAGTGGGCAGGACTCCATTATTGTTGTAAGCCTTGTACATACCTGGATCTTGTCACTGTATAATGGGCAGGACTCCATTATTGCTGTAAGCCTTGTACATACCTGGATCTTGCCACTGTATAGTGGGCAGGACTCCATTATTGCTGTAAGCCTTGTACATACCTGCATCTTGCCACTGTTTAGTGGGCAGGACTCCATTATTGCTGTAAGCCTTGTACATACCTGCATCTTGCCACTGTATAATGGGCAGGACTCCATTATTGCTGTAAGCCTTGTACATACCTGGATCTTGCCACTGTATAGTGGGCAGGACTCCATTATTGCTGTACGCCTTGTACATACCTGGATCTTGCCACTGTATAATGGGCAGGACTCCATTATTGCTGTAAGCCTTGTACATACCTGGATCTTGCCACTGTATATGGGCAGGACTCCATTATTGCTGTACGCCTTGTACATACCTGGATCTTGCCACTGTATAATGGGCAGGACTCCATTATTGCTGTACGCCTTGTACATACCTGGATCTTGCCACTGTATAATGGGCAGGACTCCATTATTGCTGTACGCCTTGTACATACCTGGATCTTGCCACTGTATAATGGGCAGGACTCCATTATTGCTGTACGCCTTGTACATACCTGGATCTTGCCACTGTATAGTGGGCAGGACTCCATTATTGCTGTAAGCCTTGTACATACCTGGATCTTGCCACTGTATAGTGGGCAGGACTCCATTATTGCTGTATGCCTTGTACATACCTGGATCTTGCCACTGTATAATGGCAGGACTCCATTATTGCTGTAAGCCTTGTACATACCTGGATCTTGTCACTGTATAGTGGGCAGAACTTTATTGTTGTACGCCTTGTACACACCTGGATCTTGTCACTGTATAGTGGGCAGGACTCCATTATTGCTGTACGCCTTGTACATACCTGGATCTTGTCACTGTATAGTGGGCAGGACTCCATTATTGCTGTATGCCTTGTACATACCTGGATCTTGCCACTGTATAGTGGGCAGGACTCCATTATTGCTGTAAGCCTTGTACATACCTGCATCTTGCCACTGTATAATGGGCAGGACTCCATTATTCCTGTAAGCCTTGTACATACCTGCATCTTGCCACTGTATAGTGGGCAGGACTCCATTATTGCTGTAAGCCTTGTACATACCTGCATCTTGCCACTGTATAGTGGGCAGGACTCCATTATTGCTGTAAGCCTTGTACATACCTGCATCTTGCCACTGTATAATGGGCAGGACTCCATTATTGCTGTAAGCCTTGTACATACCTGGATCTTGCCACTGTATAGTGGGCAGGACTCCATTATTGCTGTACGCCTTGTACATACCTGGATCTTGCCACTGTATAATGGGCAGGACTCCATTATTGCTGTAAGCCTTGTACATACCTGGATCTTGCCACTGTATAATGGGCAGGACTCCATTATTGCTGTACGCCTTGTACATACCTGGATCTTGCCACTGTATAGTGGGCAGGACTCCATTATTGCTGTAAGCCTTGTACATACCTGGATCTTGCCACTGTATAGTGGGCAGGACTCCATTATTGCTGTATGCCTTGTACATACCTGGATCTTGCCACTGTATAATGGCAGGACTCCATTATTGCTGTAAGCCTTGTACATACCTGGATCTTGTCACTGTATAGTGGGCAGGACTTTATTGTTGTACGCCTTGTACACACCTGGATCTTGTCACTGTATAGTGGGCAGGACTCCATTATTGCTGTACGCCTTGTACATACCTGGATCTTGTCACTGTATAGTGGGCAGGACTCCATTATTGCTGTATGCCTTGTACATACCTGGATCTTGCCACTGTATAATGGGCAGGACTCCATTATTGCTGTAAGCCTTGTACATACCTGCATCTTGCCACTGTATAGTGGGCAGGACTCCATTATTGCTGTAAGCCTTGTACATACCTGGATCTTGCCACTGTATAGTGGGCAGGACTCCATTATTGCTGTAAGCCTTGTACATACCTGCATCTTGCCACTGTATAATGGGCAGGACTCCATTATTGCTGTACGCCTTGTACATACCTGGATCTTGCCACTGTATAGTGGGCAGGACTCCATTATTGCTGTACGCCTTGTACATACCTGGATCTTGCCACTGTATAATGGGCAGGACTCCATTATTGCTGTAAGCCTTGTACATACCTGGATCTTGCCACTGTATAATGGGCAGGACTCCATTATTGCTGTACGCCTTGTACATACCTGGATCTTGCCACTGTATAATGGGCAGGACTCCATTATTGCTGTACGCCTTGTACATACCTGGATCTTGCCACTGTATAGTGGGCAGGACTCCATTATTGCTGTACGCCTTGTACATACCTGGATCTTGCCACTGTATAATGGGCAGGACTCCATTATTGCTGTACGCCTTGTACATACCTGGATCTTGCCACTGTATAGTGGGCAGGACTCCATTATTGCTGTACGCCTTGTACATACCTGGATCTTGCCACTGTATAGTGGGCAGGACTCCATTATTGCTGTACGCCTTGTACATACCTGGATCTTGCCACTGTATAGTGGGCAGGACTCCATTATTGCTGTAAGCCTTGTACATACCTGGATCTTGCCACTGTATAATGGGCAGGACTCCATTATTGCTGTAAGCCTTGTACATACCTGGATCTTGCCACTGTATAGTGGGCAGGACTCCATTATTGCTGTACGCCTTGTACATACCTGGATCTTGCCACTGTATAGTGGGCAGGACTCCATTATTGCTGTACGCCTTGTACATACCTGGATCTTGCCACTGTATAATGGGCAGGACTCCATTATTGCTGTAAGCCTTGTACATACCTGGATCTTGCCACTGTATAGTGGGCAGGACTCCATTATTGCTGTAAGCCTTGTACATACCTGGATCTTGCCACTGTATAGTGGGCAGGACTCCATTATTGCTGTACGCCTTGTACATACCTGGATCTTGCCACTGTATAATGGCAGGACTCCATTATTGCTGTAAGCCTTGTACATACCTGGATCTTGTCACTGTATAGTGGGCAGGACTTTATTGTTGTACGCCTTGTACATACCTGGATCTTGTCACTGTATAGTGGGCAGGACTCCATTATTGCTGTACGCCTTGTACATACCTGGATCTTGCCACTGTATAATGGGCAGGACTCCATTATTGCTGTACGCCTTGTACATACCTGGATCTTGTCACTGTATAGTGGACAGGACTCCATTATTGCTGTAAGCCTTGTACACACCTGGATCTTGTCACTGTATAGTGGGCAGGACTCCATTATTGCTGTACGCCTTGTACATACCTGGATCTTGTTACTGTATAGTGGGTAGGAATCCATTATTGCTGTAAGCCTTGTACATACCTGCATCTTGCCACTGTATAGTGGGCAGGACTTTATTGCTGTACACCTTGTACATACATGGATCTTGTCACTGTATAGTGGGCAGGACTCCATTATTGCTGTAAGCCTTGTACATACCTGGATCTTGCCACTGTATAGTGGGCAGGACTCCATTATTGCTGTAAGCCTTGTACATACCTGGATCTTGTCACTGTATAGTGGGCAGGACTCCATTATTGCTGTACGCCTTGTACATACCTGGATCTTGTCACTGTATAGTGGGCAGGACTCCATTATTGCTGTAAGCCTTGTACATACCTGGATCTTGCCACTGTATAATGGGCAGGACTCCATTATTGCTGTAAGCCTTGTACATACCTGGATCTTGCCACTGTATAGTGGGCAGGACTCCATTATTGCTGTAAGCCTTGTACATACCTGGATCTTGCCACTGTATAGTGGGCAGGACTCCATTATTGCTGTAAGCCTTGTACATACCTGGATCTTGCCACTGTATAGTGGGCAGGACTCCATTATTGCTGTACGCCTTGTACATACCTGGATCTTGCCACTGTATAGTGGGCAGGACTCCATTATTGCTGTACGCCTTGTACATACCTGGATCTTGCCACTGTATAGTGGGCAGGACTCCATTATTGCTGTAAGCCTTGTACATACCTGGATCTTGTCACTGTATAATGGGCAGGACTCCATTATTGCTGTAAGCCTTGTACATACCTGGATCTTGCCACTGTATAGTGGGCAGGACTCCATTATTGCTGTAAGCCTTGTACATACCTGCATCTTGCCACTGTATAGTGGGCAGGACTCCATTATTGCTGTACGCCTTGTACATACCTGGATCTTGCCACTGTATATGGCAGGACTCCATTATTGCTGTAAGCCTTGTACATACCTGGATCTTGCTCACTGTATAGTGGGCAGGACTCCATTATTGCTGTAAGCCTTGTACATACCTGCATCTTGCCACTGTATAGTGGGCAGGACTCCATTATTGCTGTACGCCTTGTACATACCTGGATCTTGCCACTGTATAGTGGGCAGGACTCCATTATTGCTGTACGCCTTGTACATACCTGGATCTTGCCACTGTATAGTGGGCAGGACTTTATTGCTGTACACCTTGTACATACATGGATCTTGTCACTGTATAGTGGGCAGGACTCCATTATTGCTGTATGCCTTGTACATACCTGGATCTTGCCACTGTATAGTGGGCAGGACTCCATTATTGCTGTAAGCCTTGTACATACCTGCATCTTGCCACTGTATAGTGGGCAGGACTCCATTATTGCTGTACGCCTTGTACATACCTGCATCTTGCCACTGATGGTTGTTCAATGTTCTAGATGCATAATTGGTTAATGCATTTAATATATCCTCCATAAATGTTTAATGCACACGTCATTCTTTGCTGAATATATCCTCCATAAATATTTAATGCACACGCCATTCATTGCTGAATATATCCTCCATAAATGTTTAATGCACACGCCATTCATTGCTGAATATATTATCCATAAATGTTTAATGCACACGCCATTCTTTGCTGAATATATCCTCCATAAATATTTAATGCACACGCCATTCATTGCTGAATATATCCTCCATAAATATTTAATGCACACGCCATTCATTGCTGAATATATTATCCATAAATGTTTAATGCACACGCCATTCATTGCTGAATATATTATCCATAAATGTTTAATGCACACGCCATTCTTTGCTGAATATATCCTCCATAAATATTTAATGCACACGCCATTCATTGCTGAATATATCCTGCATAAATGTTTAATGCACACGTCATTCTTTGCTGAATATATCCTCCATAAATGTTTAATGCATAGTCCTTGGTTGAATGTATCCTCTATAAATGTTTATAAAGGCCTCATGGAAGATTAGTTTTGTACTAAATGTAACCCTCTGTAAATAAAGTCTATTATTATTATGGATAGCCAGAATCTTTTGATATTTCCTTTAACTAACTAATTGTTTGTTTGTTTGTTAATTGTTATGGTATATATGAACCACGTGCATTCATCCTATATCTGGTTAACCTAGCTGATGACTATGCATGTTATAGCTAGTTTATGCAACTGTTGTAAATGTTTCAATCTCAACCATTTGTATTGTATCAGGAGTTAAACAACCCTCCAGCAGACGTTACACAGAGAGCTGCTGGCATGTTTCCAAAATCTAGTCACCAGATGGAGGCTCTGAAAAAGAAACTGCCTGAAGAGCAAATAAAAGGCAAGTGTGCACAGAGAAATATTATCTTATTGCTTCTGAATGTTGTTCTAGATTTAATTGACCTTTCTGCAAACGCTACTTAGGCACGCCCCCCCCATAGTTACAGGTGCTCGCTGTAACCACGCGAGACAAGCTATCTAACAAAATGGCGTCAGACCTGCATCGAGTTGATCTAGATAAAAATTCCGTCGAATTTCTCGGTTTTATTTCACCCAGATAAGAATATCTCGTTGAAAGCAAGACAGCAAGGATTTAGGTTCTTCAGTGAAGGTTATTTCTCTAAAGTACAGATATATTTAACGGATGAGGACGTGTTAAGTGTTCGTGGAAAATGCTTTCGCAGTCAACGGAAGAGTGAACATATTTAAGTTAATCATTTAATTAATTCTTGAGAGACTCGACCTTATGCCTCCTAGAAGACTCGAACATTAGGCCCATAAACTGAACACCAGTACGTTCACTGAGCTAATATGGGAATCCCACAACTCTGCACATGCATGGGTACTATTACTACTATCTGGTCCCTAGTGCACCATCCACGACAATATGTATGAACCACATGTATAATTTTAATCACCATTATACTCACATATCTCTTGTGAACAGTAGATCTATAAATGCAGAATATATTTATTGAAATATTTTATTATGTATAAATAAATTAATTTCAACTTACTTTTGTGCAAATATACCTGTTTACATTATTTTGGATGTATTCAGCTGGTCGTTTGGTCGTCCACACAACTTGATCCACCTAGGTTTTGGAAATGGCACGAATTTAACGTCACCTATCAATCGATCTGGATATCTACTATCACTGTCACACAGCCCGTAACTACATCTTTCCACCGTTGTCAATGACAGACAGCATTAATTAATTGTAATTAATTTTCAAAAAATAATTTCAGATCACGATCACTCGTTTTAGTAAAATTTTACTAAATAACTCATTTGTCTGACAGAACTATAAAACAATGACTCAGTGTAGTAATCAATACTATAATTATGTGCACACATTTTATAATTGACCAATTAGCACAATCAGTGCTAAATTCCGATGTGCAATACTTTGATCTTGATCAGATCTGTATCGGGACATTATAAGTCGGCGGTCTCTGTGATGTACCGGTAGTCGGTAAGTTGTTGATTACTCCCAATAAACAGTGTGACACGCTTAAATTTGATTGCTATGTTTGCGAGAAAAGGATGACAGTATGGGGTCAGTCGGTGTTATTATAGATGCAATGTTTTTAAAGCAGCTATCTGGAATTTTGTGGTTCATATACACACTTTTAGATTTGATCAAGGATTTTGAAATGGGTTGAATTTAACGTCAATCACCAGGATATCAACTAATTTAGTACTATAACTAACCCACACACCAAAGCTACACATTTTCAACATCATTAAAACAATTTTAAACCCGTATTTTCAATCAAATTCAAGCCTTTTCAAATTTGTCTACTCGTTACTAGTTTGTCTAATATGCATTGTTTGTCTAACAAGATGGCGGCGATAAACCGTTGCCGGGGGTGTGCGCGAATGGTGCGATGCGATTGGCTAACGCCAGCTGTCAATCAAAATCGGCAGAAAGGTCAATTGCTTATCGTTGTATTAATTTAAGAGGAATGGAACGAACATCACAATTTACCCTGTCATATCGGTCCATTATCAGTAGAGTTATCTCCCTTTGATGAGAGGTATGCCAGGAATAACGGAATGTGGGGGTTAGACATACAGTAGAAATATATGGTACCACTATTGGAGGTTAAGTTTGAAAAGCACATCTCCTTCACACCACCCACAGTATTTGTACTGGAGAAATATCACCACCCTGATAAATCTGTGTTCGAAAAACATCTACAATTCATTCAAGTCGAAAAAAACCATCTTGAATAATCGCTATCCATCTTTCATGAAAACCTAGTACAATATATGTGGGCACATTGTGAGTTAGTGCTACTTCGTGATATGATCTTACCGGGACCCATATGATACTCGCCTATCTATATCTGTGTATCAACGCTTGTATCCAATGCAGGATAAATTCTGAAGTAGCTTAAAGCGACATTACAATAATGAAAATGCAAATTTCTACAGAATGTATTTTCCTATTATATGGTATAATTTATTTCCAAATAATTGCCTCAAATACTGAGTATTTCAACTAATAAGCAAACGTCGTATACGCGGTTTGTTGACATAACGAAATAATGTAAATAGGGTCGACATTCATGCGTAATACAACTCGTGTATCCTGAATAACACGATTTATGGTACAGATTTACCGCTATATCTCACATGTGTGCCTATGAATATTTATTTGTAGACTAGTTTTAGATAAATTATCTTTAAACGACATTATCTCGCGTTTAGTATTGACTCTGATGACAAACAAATATGAAATCCTACTTTCAATTTTGAAAGTTTGTAGATCACAAAAACACTGTTTATTGATTCAATGTTATTGTTCGATTGTATTCGGAAGAATTTGTAGTAGCAACGCATTTATACGTGAAAAAAAAAGCATTTTATTTGCTTTTTGCGATGTAATGTCGCTTTAACCCATTAATGGTAGGATAGGCTTACAACGGTTCTCTCATTAATATTTCCAGTTCATATCCTAAGGAATTGTTTTTATTTCCCGCCTCATACCCGTGTCCGCTCCATAACTCTTGTTGAACTGCCAGAGGAAGTTTTAAATTACTTGACACAAATGTTACACATATTGAGACGCTGTGCAAGAGCGCATGTTTCAGCCATGTTGGTTTAACGTCGCACTTAAAACATAACTTATTAAGGATTTAAATTGTTGATATAATGTGACTTTTTTTTTTAATAGAGATAAAAATGTCCAATAATATCGATAATAAGGAATGACGATTGTCGTTACCAAATAACACAAATATCAAGCCACTTTAACTCCTGTATAAATATTACGAAATATTTGAAATTAATGACGCAATGTTTTTAAAGCGACACTATCATGTATAAATAGCATTGCTACATCACAATTCTTCCAAATTAATTCAAACACTAATTTTCAATCAATGGTTTTGTGGTGTGAACTCTCAAAAGTGAAAGTTGGAATTCATATGTAACGCTCCAGAATTGACGTTTGTTTATTATTTGAGTTTATAATAAAGGCGTGATAATTTAAATATGATCAGTATAAACATAAATATGCGCAGGCACAAATGTGAGATGCAGCGGTAAATCTGTATCATACATGTTGTTCATGATACACGTGTTGTATTATGCATGGATATTGACCCCAATTACATTATTTTGTTATGTTAATACACATCGTATATGACGCTTTTTTATTAGTTGAAATACTTAGATTGTGTTACAAATATTTTTTGGGGGGAAATCATACACCATATATGATAAATTACATTATGTAGAAAGTTGCTTTTTTTCACCGATGTAGTTTCACTCTAAAGCAAATAAGCAACTTCCCGGATGATAGTTAGCAAGATTGCAATTAAATATATATATTACTATAATTTATTCAATCTACAATGTGTATTCTTTGTAAATTTAATATATTTAATTAATATGAACTGCTATGAACATAAATTGTACATATATACACGTATAATTATGTATGCATGTATATATGTATGTGTGTGGGTATTGTTAATGTAAGCATTTATTTATGTATATATGCAAAATATCACTTGCTTAATATGTTTAAATTAGCATAAATCTTGAATGCTAGCAATTTATTTTGTATCGTAATAAAACTTTGCAAAAACATATAGGAAATTAACCGTTTCAACACCACAGACCTCTAAATAGGCTTACAATAAGTGTAGATCCAGATGAGCCGGCTCATGACAGGCCATCACCAGGATCTGCACTTTTTGCCAGTAATATTATTTTTAGACAAAATATCCATTTTGATAAATGAACTGGTCCAAATGTAATTTTCTTATAAATATATTTGTCGAAGAATATCATGCACCAGTCCATGTCAGTTACTTGGTGTTGAATGGGTTAAATGAAAAAAATAGCAAATAAAGAGAAAAATGTTAAGATATTAATTTTACAATGACCTTGCAGAAATGTTAACCATATCAGAACCATGTACAGGATTTGGGTCAAGTTCTGTGCCAGCTGTTCCTGTTTAATAAAGCGGTTGGGGTATATGGCTGTCTCTGCTCGCCCATATGGTTTACCGGCGGCGAGGGTAAATAAACGGAATCATCATCATCGCTGTCTCTCTGACTGTCTTCTTGTTCTTATGAATTTTGTCTAATTCTTGTTCTTGTTGTTTATAGAAGCAGTAGAAAAAATGAAAGACAGTATCTTAACTGGTCATGAAGAGCAGCAGGACACTGTAGAGATTTCTGAAACCCAAAACAAACACACTGAAAAAAACAAGGAAACAAAATCTAAGAAACGTAGAAGAAATAGTGGAAATGATGCTAATTCAGAGGAAAGTCCTGCTAAACGCAAGCAACCTGACACATCCTTCGACCTGCCTCCTCAAGAACATAAAGTTGTGGAGGACAGAACAACAGTGAATAGTAAGAAAAACTCCCGTAAACGGAAAAATAGATCCAAAACAGCTGATTCAGAGGAGTCAAAAGTTGACAGTGATTTAGATAAAAGTGGGGAGGCGGTTCCAGAAAAGAAACCAAAATTAGAGAAAAATGTCAATTGGAAAAATGAAGACACAGATAGTAAGCCAACAGAAGACATAAAAAATGTTGGTGAAAATAATGCAAAGGAAAAGGAAGAAAGTAGAGAAAATGTTTCAAACAAAAAGAAAAGGTTTAGACGCAAGAAAGACAAGAAAGAAAAGAAAGAAAAAGAGTTCCCAGAACTAAGAGTCCTACCTAAGTAATTGTTGTATATTACACATTTCATTCCCAGAACTAAGAGTCCTACCTAAGTAATTGTTGTATATTACACATTTCGTTCCCAGAACTAAGTGTCCTACCAAAGTAATTGTTGTATATTACACATTTCGTTCCCAGAACTAAGAGTCCTACCAAAGTAATTGTTGTATATTACACATTATGTTCCCAGAACTAAGTGTCCTACCAAAGTAATTGTTGTATATTACACAGTTCGTTCCCAGAACTAAGAGTCCTCCTACCAAAGTAATTGTACATTGTAAAGTCTACATCCGTTATGTCAAATTCCATAGGACCGAACAAAATACTTCGAAATAACCAAAGTTTGACTTAACGAAATTCGATATAAACGAAGCCAGTTATATCTACAATGATAGTGTCTGAAATGGGACTTTGATCCGACTTCGAGATAACCGGAGAATTTGACATAACCGACGGTTGTAGACTGTATATTAGACATTTCTGTTTAAGCTTTATGTCTTGGAGAAGGTATTCGCCTCGTAGCCAAGAGGTTATGAGTTTGAGCCCCCATCAGAACCATGATGGTGGTGTTCTTGGGTAAGACACATAAACCCACATTGCCTCTTCTCTATCCCTCACGGCGATGTATTCCCAGCAGGAATGAGATATTGTGAGCGATCCCTCACGGCGATGTATTCCCAGCAGGAATGAGATATTGTGAGCGATCCCTCACAGTGATGTATTCCCAGCAGGAATGAGATATTGTGAGCGATCCCTCACGGCGATGTATTCCCAGCAGGAATGGGATATTGTGAGCGATCCCTCACAGTGATGTATTCCCAGCATGAATGAGATATTGTGAGCGATCCCTCACAGTGATGTATTCCCAGCAGGAATGAGATATTGTGAGCGATCCCTCACGGCGATGAATTCCCAGCAGGAATGAGATATTGTGAGCGATCCCTCACTGCGATGAATTCCCAGCAGGAATGAGATATTGTGAGCGATCCCTCACGGCGATGTATTCCCAGCAGGAATGATATATTGTGAGCGATCCCTCACTGCGATGAATTCCCAGCAGGAATGAGATATTGTGAGCGATTAAACAAATGATGTAAGAACTGTGATATGCAATCATTTATATGTTATATTTCGGGTTTTACGCCTGCATCAGCACCATTTCGGGCTATATCGCCGGCGGGCAGTTTACCTAACAATACCTTTCCTGGGCAGGCTCCAGCGGTTAACCAGTACTTGGGTGCACCAACCTCCGTAAGAAACTGCCAACTTTTTCATATAAATGAGACACGGCCTGAGCGTGGCTCGAACCCGTGACCATCAGTGATGATAGGTTACAGTGGTATACAAGTCAGCGACCGTAACCACTCGACCACGGAGGCGGACGATATGCAATCAAGTAAGAGAAAGTTGTTCAACATCATGCATGTTGCATGCGCAATATTTCAGGAAAGAATGGCTGGTGTTACGTGAAGAGTACCTAAAGCTACAGAAGACAAGCATGGCTCTACTGAAGAAGACGTTGGGAGAACAGAAAACCAACAGTAAGAAAGGTAATGTATAATGGTGGATATTGACTGTGTCCCACATATACATTTTCTAATTCCCAGATATTTCACTATAAGATTCTCAGATGCTTGTTCCAGGCATTCTCAAATACAGTCGACATTGTATTAAGAGACCATCCAAGGAACTGCCAAAAACATTGTCTCTTATTGGAATTGTCTCGTAATAAATGTTAGTAATATATGTTGAACTGTTGATATACCATTTACCATATTTCGTAAGGTACATGATGATAGTACATGTATAGTATCGCGTTACTGTAAAATGTACATTGTTTTGCTTGGACTTACCAAAGACCACATGTCATAAACTACACCTTCATAGATATTGCACAGCTTCAGTTATTACTGTACCTAAAGGATTAATTATCTCCGCAATGGCAGCATGTACTGCTTGTATAATAGGTGTATTGATAAGACACGGATAGTTTAATTTTGATCACGTTTGTTTGGAACTGTCAGGACTGCACTGAATGCAATGTGACGCTCTGATTGGTAGCATCAGGAAAGCAGGACTGCTGCACTGAATGCAATGTGACGCTCTGATTGGTAGCATCACTGCTGCACTGAATGCAATGTGACGCTCTGATTGGTAGCATCACTGCTGCACTGAATGCAATGTGACGCTCTGATTGGTAGCATCAGGAAAGCAGGACTTCTGCACTGAATGCAATGTGACGCTCTGATTGGTTGTATCAGGAAAGTACCCTCATAGTTAGACAACTATAAAATGACCGATGGTCAGGACTTGGTGTCACTTTGTCGAGTTTCATACACGATCTTTTAATACATGTACAATTTTATCTGCTGAGCCAGATTTTATGTGGTCGATTAATGAAAAAAAATGTTTAATGGAATGTATTCTTAATAGTGAAAATGTCCCGGCGGGATTTATAATGGTTGTTTAATAAAATAATCGCTATATAGAGGTGGTTGCATGTCCAGTGTCGACTGTATTCATTTCATGATTCTAACTATTCAGTTATGATTCCTGGATATTCCCTTTCCCCAGATATTATTTCATTGTTTATGATTCCCAGATATTATTTCATTGTGATTCCCAGATATTATTTCATTGTTTATGATTCCCAGATATTATTTCATTGTTTATGATTCCCAGATATTATTTCATTGTTTATGATTCCCAGATATTATTTCATTGTGATTCCCAGATATTATTTCATTGTTTATGATTCCCAGATATTATTTCATTGTTTATGATTCCCAGATATTATTTCATTGTTTATGATTCCCAGATATTATTTCATTGTGATTCCCAGATATTATTTCATTGTTTATGATTCCCAGATATTATTTCATTGTTTATGATTCCCAGATATTATTTCATTGTTTATGATTCCCAGATATTATTTCATTGTGATTCCCAGATATTATTTCATTGTTTATGATTCCCAGATATTATTTCATTGTTTATGATTCCCAGATATTATTTCATTGTTTATGATTCCCAGATATTATTTCATTGTGATTCCCAGATATTATTTCATTGTTTATGATTCCCAGATATTATTTCATTGTTTATGATTCCCAGATATTATTTCATTGTTTATGATTCCCAGATATTATTTCATTGTTCATGATTCCCAGATATTATTTTATTTGTTCATGATTCCCAAACTGTTCATGATGTATGATCTTGCTTGCAGTTGACAATGCTGTTAAGAAGTGCAAGAGAAAGGAGATAGAGTTTATAGCAGATGTGATTGTGAAAGTATCCTCGGAGAATCCCATGATGAGGAAACAACTAAAGGTTTAAACATTCTACTACATGTCTGTCTTGTCATCAACACCATCCTATACTCTTCTATCACATGTCTGTCTTGTCATCAACACCATCCTATACTCTTCTATCACATGTCTGTCTTGTCATCAACACCATCCTATACTCTTCTATCACATGTCTGTCTTGTCATCAACACCATCCTATACTCTTCTATCACATGTCTGTCTTGTCATCAACACCATCCTACTCTTCTACCACATGTCTGTCTTGTCATCAACACCATCCTACTCTTCTACCACATGTCTGTCTTGTCATCAACACCATCCTATACTCTTTTACCACATGTCTGTCTTGTCATCAACACCATCCTATACTCTTCTACCACATGTCTGTCTTGTCATCAACACCATCCTATACTCTTCTACACATGTCTGTCTTGTCATCAACACCATCCTATACTCTTCTACCACATGTCTGTCTTGTCATCAACACCATCCTATACTCTTCTACCACATGTCTGTCTTGTCATCAACACCATCCTACTCTTCTACCACATGTCTGTCTTGTCATCAACACCATCCTACTCTTCTACCACATGTCTGTCTTGTCATCAACACCTTCCTACTGATCTACCACATGTATGTCTTGTCATCAACACCTTCCTACTGATCTACCACCTATCTGTATTGTCATCAACACCATCCTATACTCTTTTACCACATGTCTGTCTTGTCATCAACACCATCCTATACTCTTCTACCACATGTCTGTCTTGTCATCAACACCATCCTATACTCTTCTATCACATGTCTGTCTTGTCATCAACACCATCCTATACTCTTCTACCACATGTCTGTCTTGTCATCAACACCATCCTATACTCTTCTACCACATGTCTGTCTTGTCATCAACACCATCCTATACTCTTCTACCACATGTCTGTCTTGTCATCAATACCATCCTATACTCTTCTATCACATGTCTGTCTTGTCATCAACACCATCCTATACTCTTCTACCACATGTCTGTCTTGTCATCAACACCATCCTACTCTTCTACCACATGTCTGTCTTGTCATCAACACCATCCTATACTCTTCTACCACATGTCTGTCTTGTCATCAACACCATCCTATACTCTTCTACCACATGTCTGTCTTGTCATCAACACCTTCCTACTGATCTACCACATGTATGTCTTGTCATCAACACCTTCCTACTGATCTACCACCTATCTGTATTGTCATCAACACCATCCTATACTCTTTTACCACATGTCTGTCTTGTCATCAACACCATCCTACTCTTCTACCACATGTCTGTCTTGTCATCAACACCATCCTATACTCTTCTACCACATGTCTGTCTTGTCATCAACACCATCCTATACTGTCTTGTCATCAACACCATCCTACTCTTCTACCACATGTCTGTCTTGTCATCAACACCATCCTATACTCTTCTACCACATGTCTGTCTTGTCATCAACACCATCCTATACTCTTCTACCACATGTCTGTCTTGTCATCAACACCATCCTACTCTTCTACCACATGTCTGTCTTGTCATCAACACCATCCTACTCTTCTACCACATGTCTGTCTTGTCATCAACACCTTCCTACTGATCTACCACATGTATGTCTTGTCATCAACACCTTCCTACTGATCTACCACATGTATGTCTTGTCATCAACAACATTCACTAACAACTGGACATAATAACCGTCTCCGTGGTCTAGTGGTTAAAGCGCCTGCCACTGAGTGTGACGTCGGAAGGTGCGAACCTCAGAGGATCATTCTGATATGGCCGGTTCGTAAGCCGCCAGTTAAATAATGGTTACCCATTGCCTATCAGCCAAGTGCCTGGCCTTCAAGGATAGGATTCGGGAAGTACTAATGTCCATAAGAGGTGTCTCATAAGTCAGACATGGCTGGCCCTTTTAATAGGGTGACACTATAATAAACATACACTTTACTTTTTTATAATTTATTTGCTATGTTACTTTATTTTGACTGACCTAGGTCAAAATGTCGCAGTCACTTTTTGTTTTTTTATGTTTAAATATTAAAATGAAAAGTCCTCAAAGATACTAAGAATGTGATTTCCATAAGATAACAAATATTTGTCATCGAGAAACCCTTGGATTAATGGGCTTAAAAATGGATATTTTGTTGTGGCAAGTTGGCCAAAACATCTTCATCTTTTGCCAGAAATACCTATAATAATATTATATATATAATATTTGCTCGCAATACCACTAGGCTAGTCATTAATGCTCCTCATTAACATATACTTGTTGTCTACAACAACCATTACTGGGACCCTTTTCAATGTCAAAAACTTGTTTAAAAGTATTGTTATGGTGCAAAAAGTAAATGGTTATAGGATAGCATATTTATTCAGGGTGCATATTTATTCAGGGTGCATATTTATTCAGGGTGCATATTTATTCAGGGTGCATATTTATATAGGGTGCACATTTATTCAGGGTGCATATTTATTCAGGGTGCATATTTATTCAGGGTGCACATTTATTCAGGGTGCATATTTATTCAGGGTGCATATTTATTCAGGGTGCATTAGGAGATGGTTATCGTATAGCATACATAGATGTGAAGGATGACCAGACGGATGGGTTTATAAGATGTGAAGATGTTGAGTCGGCAAAAAATATTAGTGGAGCAGCTGTAACTGGATATAGCTTCAGTGCAGTTACAGGTAAGTGTTGATAAAACATGGTAGTATGTCGTAAAACAGGGTAGTATGTCGTAAAACAAGGTAGTATGTAATAAAACAGGGTAGTATGTAATAAAACAGGGTAGTAAGTAACAAAACATGGTAGTAAGTAACAAAACAGGGTAGTATGTCATAAAACAGGGTAGTTTGTCATAAGACAGGGTAGTATGTAATAAAACAAGGTAGTAAGTAACAAAACAGGGTAGTTTGTCATAAAACAGGGTAGTATGTCGTAAAACAGGGTAGTATGTCGTAAAACAAGGTAGTATGTAATAAAACAGGGTAGTAAGTAACAAAACAGGGTAGTTTGTCATAAAACAGGGTAGTATGTCATAAAACAGGGTAGTAAGTAACAAAACATGGTAGTTTGTCATAAAACAGGGTAGTATGTTGTAAAACATGGTAGTATGTAATAAAACAAGGTAGTAAGTAACAAAACAGGGTAGTTTGTCATAAAACAGGGTAGTATGTCATAAAACAGGGTAGTAAGTAACAAAACAAGGTAGTATGTCGTAAAACAGGGTAGTATGTCGTAAAACAGGGTAGTATGTAATAAAACAGGGTAGTAAGTAACAAAATATGGTAGTAAGTAACAAAACAGGGTAGTATGTCATAAAACAGGGTAGTTTGTCATAAAATGGGACAGTTTGTCATCAAACAGGGTAGTGTGTCATAAAACAGGGTAGTATGTCATAAAACAGGGTAGTTTGTCATAAAACAGGGTAGTGTGTCATAAAACAGGGTAGTGTGTCATAGACAGGGTAGTAAGTAACAAAACAGGGTAGTTTGTCATAAAACAGGGTAGTATGTCATAAAACAGGGTAGTAAGTAACAAAACATGGTAGTTTGTCATAAAACAGGGTAGTATGTTGTAAAACATGGTAGTATGTAATAAAACAAGGTAGTAAGTAACAAAACAGGGTAGTTTGTCATAAAACAGGGTAGTATGTCATAAAACAGGGTAGTAAGTAACAAAACAAGGTAGTATGTCGTAAAACAGGGTAGTATGTCGTAAAACAGGGTAGTATGTAATAAAACAGGGTAGTAAGTAACAAAATATGGTAGTAAGTAACAAAACAGGGTAGTATGTCATAAAACAGGGTAGTTTGTCATAAAATGGGACAGTTTGTCATCAAACAGGGTAGTGTGTCATAAAACAGGGTAGTATGTCATAAAACAGGGTAGTTTGTCATAAAACAGGGTAGTGTGTCATAAAACAGGGTAGTGTGTCATAAAACAGGGTGGTATGTCATAAAACAGGGTAGTATGTCATAAAATCAGGTGGTATGTCATAAAACAGGTTTGTACCATACTCTTCTATATAGGTTGCACGAGAGTATAAGACTCAGTTTAAAAAATAAGAAATTCCAGAGGAAAAACCTTATTTGCTGTATTAAACGCACATGATCTTAGAGTGAAGAAAATGACCAAATCTCATAAATATATAAACATTGACTGTTATTCGTAAGCATTATGAGTCGTGATAATGTCTCTGGTGTATGACCACTCAATCCTTAATATGCCATATTCACTACCTGCTGCTCTGTGTACCCATGTGCTTCGGCACAGACGGCTCACTTTTCATGTGCTCCGGACTTTATTTATACATTATACAATCAGTATGATAGTGTGTTTGACATGTGTCAGTAAACGAGTAAATCTCGAAAAGTTCTAGTATTTAAAGTGACCTAATTTCATTATGTCAACAGACGGTTCTGTAGTCCAGTGGTAACACGCTGGACGGGTAATCCAGGGATTGCAGGTTCGATCTCCCGACTGACCCTAATAGAATTAAGTCTTTCAGATGGGACTTTAAACCGAGGTCTCGTGTCGGTGCTGTACACCATGCACGTAAAAGAACCAGAGGAGACTCTGGAATGGGTCTCTGTCTGTATCATCGCACTATCCTCCAAATATCTAAAATGACTAATCTCTTCAGGAGGTGTTGCTTATATGGGCAACCGGTACCGACGATAAATAAATGTAAGACACACAAAAAATTATGTCAACACCTTGTCAAACTTGTCAATCTCAACACATTATCAAGGGGTTCTCATAATTAGCTCCACATAACAGTAGTCCGCAATCGGTTGTTTGCAAAGTGGGGTTTTTGGAAACCATCATAAATTGTCTTTCAAAAATGTTTTTGATGATTTGCAATTTTCCTTCTCCATTCTGGGCCATTCCCTCTGTCAATATACAGTTACATTTCTGTACGGCCGAATCATGAGTAGACTGTGTTACAGTTGACATCACAGAGTAGACTGTGTTACAGTTGTATATGACATCACAGAGTAGACTGTGTTACAGTTGTGTATGACATCACAGAGAGAGTAGACTGTGTTACAGTTGTGTATGACAGCACAGAGTAGACTGTGTTATAGTTGTGTATGACATCATATAGTAGACTGTGTTATAGTTGTGTATGACATCACAGAGAGAGTAGACTGTGTTACAGTTATGTATGACATCATAGAGAGAGTAGACTGTGTTACAGTTGTGTATGACAGCACAGAGAGAGTAGACTGTGTTATAGTTGTGTATGACATCACAGAGAGAGTAGACTGTGTTACAGTTGTGTATGACAGCACAGAGTAGACTGTGTTACAGTTGTATATGACATCACAGAGTAGACTGTGTTATAGTTGTGTATTACATCACATAGTAGACTGTGTTATAGTTGTGTATGACATCACAGGGAGAGTAGACTGTGTTACAGTTGTGTATGACATCACAGAGTAGACTGTGTTACAGTTGTGTATGACATCACAGAGTAGACTGTGTTACAGTTGTGTATGACATCACAGAGTAGACTGTGTTACAGTTGTGTATGACATCACATAGTAGACTGTGTTACAGTTGTGTATGACATCACAGAGTAGACTGTGTTACAGTTGTATATGACATCACAGAGTAGACTGTGTTACAGTTGTATATGACATCACAGAGTAGACTGTGTTACAGTTGTATATGACATCACAGAGTAGACTGTGTGTTACAGTTGTGTATGACATCACAGAGTAGACTGTGTTACAGTTGTATATGACATCACAGAGTAGACTGTGTTACAGTTGTGTATGACATCACAGAGTAGACTGTGTTACAGTTGTATATGACATCACAGAGTAGACTGTGTTACAGTTGTATATGACATCACAGAGTAGACTGTGTTACAGTTGTATATGACATCACAGAGTAGACTGTGTGTTACAGTTGTGTATGACATCACAGAGTAGACTGTGTTACAGTTGTATATGACATCACAGAGTAGACTGTGTTACAGTTGTATATGACATCACAGAGTAGACTGTGTTACAGTTGTATATGACATCACAGAGTAGACTGTGTGTTACAGTTGTGTATGACATCACAGAGTAGACTGTGTTACAGTTGTATATGACATCACAGAGTAGACTGTGTTACAGTTGTATATGACATCACAGAGTAGACTGTGTTACAGTTGTATATGACATCACAGAGTAGACTGTGTGTTACAGTTGTGTATGACATCACAGAGTAGACTGTGTTACAGTTGTATATGACATCACAGAGTAGACTGTGTTACAGTTGTATATGACATCACAGAGTAGACTGTGTTACAGTTGTATATGACATCACATAGAGAGTAGACTGTGTGTTACAGTTGTGTATGACATCACAGAGTAGACAGTGTTACAGTTGTATATGACATCACAGAGTAGACTGTGTTACAGTTGTATATGACATCACGGAGTAGACTGTGTTACAGTTGTGTATGACATCACAGAGTAGACTGTGTTACAGTTGTGTATGACATCACAGAGTAGACTGTGTTACAGTTGTGTATGTGACATCACAGAGTAGACTGTGTTACAGTTGTGTATGACATCACAGAGAGAGTAGACTGTGTGTTACAGTTGTGTATGACATCACAGAGAGAGTAGACTGTGTGTTACAGTTGTGTATGACATCACAGAGTAGACTGTGTTACAGTTGTATATGTTATCACAGAGTAGACTGTGTTACAGTTGTATATGACATCACAGCGTAGACTGTGTGTTACAGTTGTGTATGACATCACAGAGTAGACTGTGTTACAGTTGTATATGGCATCACAGAGTAGACTGTGTTACAGTTGTGTATGACATCACAGAGAGAGTAGACTGTGTGTTACAATTGTGTATGACATCACAGAGTAGACTGTGTTACAGTTGTGTATGACATCACATAGTAGACTGTGTTACAGTTGTATATGACATCACAGAGTAGACTGTGTTACAGTTGTGTATGACATCACAGAGTAGACTGTGTTACAGTTGTGTATGACATCACAGAGTAGACTGTGTGTTACAGTTGTATATGACATCACAGAGAGAGTAGACTGTGTTACAGTTGTGTATGACATCACAGAGTAGACTGTGTTACAGTTGTGTATGACATCACAGAGTAGACTGTGTTACAGTTGTATATGGCATCACAGAGTAGACTGTGTTACAGTTGTATATGACATCACAGAGTAGACTGTGTGTTACAGTTGTGTATGCCATCACATAGTAGACTGTGTTACAGTTGTATATGACATCACAGAGTAGACTGTGTGTTACAGTTGTGTATGCCATCACATAGTAGACTGTGTTACAGTTGTGTATGACATCACAGAGTAGACTGTGTTACAGTTGTATATGCCATCACATAGTAGACTGTGTTACAGTTGTGTATGACATCACAGAGTAGACTGTGTTACAGTTGTGTATGACATCACAGAGAGAGTAGACTGTGTGTTACAATTGTGTATGACATCACAGAGTAGACTGTGTTACAGTTATGTATGACATCACATAGTAGACTGTGTTACAGTTGTATATGACATCACAGAGTAGACTGTGTTACAGTTGTGTATGACATCACAGAGTAGACTGTGTTACAGTTGTATATGACATCACAGAGTAGACTGTGTTACAGTTGTGTATGACATCACAGAGTAGACTGTGTTACAATTGTATATGACAGCACAGCATAGACTGTGTTACAGTTGTATATGACACCACAGAGTAGACTGTTTTACAGTTGTATATGACATCACAGAGAGAGTAGACTGTGTTACAGTTGTGTATGACATCACAGAGTAGACTGTGTTACAGTTGTATATGGCATCACAGAGTAGACTGTGTTACAGTTGTATATGACATCACAGAGTAGACTGTGTTACAGTTGTATATGCCATCACATAGTAGACTGTGTTACAGTTGTGTATGACATCACAGAGTAGACTGTGTTACAGTTGTGTATGACATCACAGAGAGAGTAGACTGTGTGTTACAGTTGTGTATGACATCACATAGTAGACTGTGTTACAGTTGTGTATGACATCATAGAGTAGACTGTGTTACAGTTGTATATGACATCACAGAGTAGACTGTGTTACAGTTGTGTATGACATCACAGAGGAGACTGTGTGTTACAGTTGTATATGACATCACAGAGTAGACTGTGTTACAATTGTATATGACAGCACAGCGTAGACTGTGTTACAGTTGTATATGACACCACAGAGTAGACTGTTTTACAGTTGTATATGACATCACAGAGAGAGTAGACTGTGTTACAGTTGTGTATGACATCACAGAGTAGACTGTGTTACAGTTGTGTATGACATCACAGAGTAGACTGTGTTACAGTTGTATATGGCATCACAGAGTAGACTGTGTTACAGTTGTATATGACATCACAGAGTAGACTGTGTTACAGTTGTATATGCCATCACATAGTAGACTGTGTTACAGTTGTGTATGACAGCACAGCATAGACTGTGTTACAGTTGTATATGATACCACAGAGTAGACTGTTTTACAGTTGTATATGACATCACATAGAGAGTAGACTGTGTTACAGTTGTGTATGACATCACAGAGTAGACTGTGTTACAGTTGTGTATGACATCACAGAGTAGACTGTGTTACAGTTGTATATGGCATCACAGAGTAGACTGTGTTACAGTTGTATATGACATCACAGAGTAGACTGTGTTACAGTTGTATATGCCATCACATAGTAGACTGTGTTACAGTTGTGTATGCCATCACATAGTAGACTGTGTTACAGTTGTGTATGACATCACAGAGAGAGTAGACTGTGTGTTACAGTTGTGTATGACATCACATAGTAGACTGTGTTACAGTTGTGTATGACATCATAGAGTAGACTGTGTTACAGTTGTATATGACATCACAGAGTAGACTGTGTTACAGTTGTATATGACATCACATAGTAGACTGTGTTATAGTTGTGTATTACATCACAGAGTAGACTGTGTTACAGTTGTGTATGACATCACAGAGTAGAATGTTTTACAGTTGTGTATGAAATCATAGAGTAGACTGTGTTACAGTTGTATATGGCATCACAGAGTAGACTGTGTTACAGTTGTGTATGACATCACAGAGTAGACTGTGTTACAGTTTATATGACATCACAGAGTAGACTGTGTTACAGTTGTGTATGACATCACAGAGTAGACTGTGTGTTACAGTTGTATATGACATCACAGAGTAGACTGTGTTACAATTGTATATGACAGCACAGCATAGACTGTGTTACAGTTGTATATGACACCACAGAGTAGACTGTTTTACAGTTGTATATGACATCACAGAATAGACTGTGTTACAGTTGTGTATGACATCACAGAGTAGACTGTGTTACAGTTGTATATGACATCACAGAGTAGATTGTGTTATAGTTGTATATGACATCACAGAGTAGACTGTGTTACAGTTGTGTATGACATCACAGAGTAGACTGTGTTACAGTTGTGTATGACATCACAGAGTAGACTGTGTTACAGTTGTGTATGACATCACAGAGTAGACTGTGTTACAGTTGTATATGACATCACAGAGTAGACTGTGTTACAGTTGTGTATGACATCACAGAGTAGACTGTGTTACAGTTGTATATGACATCACAGAGTAGACTGTGTTACAGTTGTGTATGCCATCACATAGTAGACTGTGTTACAGTTGTATATGACATCACATAGTAGACTGTGTTACAGTTGTATATGACATCACAGAGTAGACTGTGTTACAGTTGTATATGACATCACAGAGTAGATTGTGTTATAGTTGTATATGACATCACAGAGTAGACTGTGTTACAGTTGTGTATGACATCACAGAGTAGACTGTGTTACAGTTGTATATGACATCACAGAGTAGACTGTGTTACAATTGTGTATGATTACGTGTGTTGTACATTACAGGGGATGATGAGAAACTGTACTGGGATAAACTGACTTCTGACAGAGAAATAAAGTTGAACACCAAGAGTCGTGACAAGAAACGGGGACAGCAGAAAGTATGTACCATTACTGATCAATAAATACCTCTATAGTTTAATGGATCCTGTGACCAGTGGTAACACGCTAGACTGGTAATCCAGGGATCGCAAGTTTGATCCCTCGTCTGACCCTAATAAAATTAAGTCTTTTCAGATGGGACGTTAAACTGAGATTTCATGTCGGTGCTGTACACCGTGCATGTAAAAGAACCAGAGGAGACTCTTAAATGGGTCTCTGTCTGTATCATTGCACTAACCTCCAAAAATCTAAAATAACTAATCTTCAAATGCGGTAGCGACGATAAATAAACGTAAAAAAACAAAAAGGATACTGTGACTGTCTGAAACTGATAAGTTGTTAGTTTGAGCCCCATCAGAACTTGGTGCTGTAGGCAAGACATTTAAATTCACATTGCCTCTTCTCTCTCCCTCATGGCTATGGATTCCATCAGGAATTAAGTCTGGAGAGTGATTAATCGTATGTAAGAACTTGTTAAGCTAAACCATTAAAGTTTAAACTTTATTTATTTTACAACGATTGCAAAGCAAGTTCTAACAACTTATAATAATCTCTCTCGTTGACTTGGATGAATGCGTAAATGTGGTCATGAAAACCCACTTGTCCGATCTGGCGACAACCGTACCATCTCACATACTTTCTGATCAGAGGATCGAACCCGGGTTGCATTGGTGAGAAGCGAGCGCGCTAACCACTGCGCTAATCAGACTTCCACCAATAAATATTGCCATGTATGAACTTTAATCAGCTTTACCTATGGCTACTGGTGTACTACAATTTATATGGAGAATATTTTTCCTCTTTATTGCAATATTTGCACTTAATGTACTTAATATCCATTGTTCAATAAATTTAGAATGGGATTGTAGTGTAGCGTAGTTACAGATGTTTATGTTTAAAGTAGAGATTGCTCCAAAATCTTGCATATAAAATATATTGTGGCATAAAGTGTTTCATCAAAATATGCAGAACATAAAATATTGCTCTTTAATGTTAAGGTATATTTTGAAGGTCAATACTTCGATGGTCAATGTCATACTCGAAGGTCAATACTTCGATGGTCAATGTCATACTCGAAGGTCAATACTTAGATGGTCAATGTCATACTCAAAGGTCAATGCTTAGATGTTCAATGTCATACTCGAAGGTCAATGCTTAGATGGTCAATGTCATACTCGAAGGTCAATAATTTAATGGTCAGTGTTGTACATATTTCAGTGGACAGATAAAGCTCAGAAAGCCAGCCTGGAGAATGTGGAGAGAAAACATATCGTGTTTGACGAGGATTGAGATGTCCTAGAGATCGTGTTTGACAAGGATTGAGATGTCCTATAGAGATCGTGTTTGACAAAGATTGAGATGTCCTAGAGATCGTGTTTGACAAGGATTGAGATGTCCTAGAGATCGTGTTTGATGAGGATTGAGATGTCCTAGAGATCGTGTTTGACAAGGATTGAGATGTCCTAGAGATCGTGTTTGACGAGGATTGAGATGTCCTAGAGATCGTGTTTGACAAGGATTGAGATGTCCTAGAGATCGTGTTTGACGAGGATTGAGATGTCCTAGAGATCGTGTTTGACGAGGATTGAGATGTCCTAGAGATCGTGTTTGACAAGGATTGAGATGTCCTATAGATCGTGTTTGACGAGGATTGAGGTGTCCTAGAGATCGTGTTTGACAAGGATTGAGATGTCCTAGAGATCGTGTTTGACGAGGATTGAGATATCCTAGAGATTGTGTTTGACGAGGATTGAGAATGTCCTAGAGATTGTGTTTGACGAGGATTGAGATGTCCTAGAGATCGTGTTTGATGAGGATTGAGATGTCCTAGAGATCGTGTTTGACGAGGATTGAGATGTCCTAGAGATCGTGTTTGACGAGGATTGAGAATGTCCTAGAGATTGTGTTTGACGAGGATTGAGATGTCCTAGAGATCGTGTTTGACGAGGATTGAGATATCCTAGAGCATGTTACTGGTGTGGTGTTTGAATGGCGAATTCTCATGTAGTGTATAAATTGCAAGACATTAACAACAGACAAGATTGCTGGAGGTTATTTTGAAGATGATTATACGCAAGATTATTCCCTATTCAGGACATTTTGAAAACTATATTTAGAGCTCAAAGGAGGAAATCTCAATTCTCAAGAAATAGAGGATATTTGTGTTTATTAGTGTAAATACAGTCGACATTGTATTAAGAGACCACCCAAGGGACTACCACAACATTATCTCTTAATAAATTTTGTAATATATGTTGAACTGTTGATTTACCATTTTTCATGATCATAATATATTGTATTTGAGTTTGTTTAGGCAGCTATATTGGCCGTGTGTCAGTGGTGGGGCAATTCCATGCTTGTACCCCCATATTATATTTTGATGCAAAGGATACATGAAAACCGAAATCTTTAATATTACATGTGAGATGTATAGGTATTGCAGAATGACCTGTCCTATTTAGGGGTCATGCAAATATTCCAGTATCTCTGGCAGGAAACCCTCCCCCATGATTTGCATGAGGGGAATTCTCCTCCCTGTGGTCGAGGGTCATCTACAGAGAATCTTACAGCTCTCACTAATCTGGCAGCTTCTAGGCCTACCGAGCAGTTCCAAAGATGACTTTTGCACATACAAGGTTCTCGTTTAATTGTCAACATATCTGGAGTTTGGAATCAAGATTTTCACATCCTTTTTTGTGTTAATGGCTTGAACAGTAATGGTATTGTGCCTTTGGAGTCGCGTAAACCGAGCAAGTGGCGGGAATATTACCGAATACAAAAATTGTTCATCGACTCCTGTAGTGGACATGTAAATAATAATATAATGTAAAATAGTGTAAATAAAAGTGCTGAGAGCATAAATATCACTAGTTTGAGCCATTTAGCTCGTTTTTCTATGGACATATACGATATGGCCGGCAAACTTTAGGGGGGCGCACACCAGGTTCGCCCCCACCGGACCCGCTAGTGGTTGCAATGATTGAAGATGCTAGTGAGACCGCAGTAAATGCAGTTTGGTTGTCCTAGAAACAGAAGACAACTACTGTATAATGGGTTTTATTCTTATGGAGAATGTATCAATAAATATACAAGTACAAGGTAATAACGTGTACACCATACATTGTGTGTTGGTGATCAAATGGAGATGATAGTAAATTATACAAATGAACAAAACTAATAATTTATTTATTTCAGGATAAAATTTGTATGTCAATGTTCAGGCCATTGTTTGCCGAGTGCCTTGGGGTTAATTAAAAATGTAATTACTAGTACCGGGAGTGTAAAGTAAACCACTCTCTCCCTACACCATCTCACCACTACAACCTCGCCATTTGCAGGAATCTCTACCAGTACAGTACTCAATACCATACATTTGTATTCCAGAACACTACCCCTCAAGCAATACCTCCAGAATAGCCTTCTCAACTGTTCTGTTCTTGAGTTTATCACTACCCATTGCACTTTTGTGAGACTGCCCCCAGACTACTGCCCAAACCAACTGCTCCCAAACCAACTGCGCCCAGAATACTGCCCAAACCAACTGCTCCCAGAATACTGCCCAAACCAACTGCACCCAGAATACTGCCCAAACCAACTGCTCCCAGAATACTGCCCAAACCAACTGCGCCCAGAATACTGCCCAAACCAACTGCCCCCAGAAAACTGCCCAAACCAACTGCCCCCAGAAAACTGCCCAAACCAACTGCCCCCAGAATACTGCCTAAACCAACTGCACCCAGACTACTGCCCAAACCAACTGCCCCCAGAATACTGCCCAAACCAACTGCGCCCAGAATACTGCCCAAACCAACTGCTCCCAGAATACTGCCCAAACCAACTGCTCCCAGAATACTGCCCAAACCAACTGCGCCCAGAATACTGCCCAAACCAACTGCGCCCAGAATACTGACCAAACCAACTGCTCCCAGAATACTGCCCAAACCAACTGCGCCCAGAATACTGCCCAAACCAACTGCCCCCAGAATACTACCCAAACCAACTGCACCCAGACTACTACCCAAACCATCTGCACCCAGACTACTACCCAAACCAACTGCACCCAGACTACTACCCAAACCAACTGTGGTTAATTGTGAAAATATTGCAAGAAGAGTAGTTTTCAGAAGATTTATATACATTTGACTTGCTGATAGTGTACAAGTTTACCATAAGATGTAGCAAAATGATCATGCTTGGCAGTAACCATGAATTCCTAGCTATGAATCGCAAGTCATGAATCACTAGCCATGAATCACTAGCCATGATTCACAAGCCATGAATTGCTAGCCATGACTCACTAGCCATGAATCACAAGCCATGAATTGCTAGCCATGATTAACAATGATGGCTTTCAATGTTCCTCAGTCAGTGGAATATACTTCCATCGTGTGCTTCAAAGAACAACATGTCCATTTAACATAGACTGTGATACTCTCCTATTGTACTAGACCGTCACGTTTCTTTTTGAAGTGATCTTACTCTACCGAGTTGTGAATTAATCTTCACACTGCGTTATATGATCGATAAATATATAGGAAATGTTGTGCATTTGCAGACAATATAATTTGAGTGACATAACTGTCATGTTAAACATACAATTTTTACATTAGTGCATGTAATACTTGACATGGATTTCTTGTTGCTAATATTTCATTGGTCTAATCATGGCTTATGTGTACAGACTTCCACTGATACAGTAGAAACAATTCACAAATCACATAGTGAACATTGATTCATGATGTCATGTGTGTGCCTACAGCTACGGTCATACAGTTTTATAGATATTGAATGAAGAATGAAGACCCCCCCCCATATGGCCCTTCGAGCATTTCTTTTAATACATGGGCAGGCACATGGATAGACTTGCCAACCACTAGAAAGAATCAAATTCTACTTTATGCAAACAAGATGTTACACTCTACGACAGGAGCCCCTAAATGCTGTCTTGTACCGGTATTTTAATATTTGATATCTTATTAATTAATAAGATGCAATTATAAAAACAATGTGCAAAAAAATATAACACCCGCCACATAACCCTAGTAAATATGTGATACATCCTTCCAGCGTAATGGATGTAAGCTGGTTGATCATGGTGGTTGTACACAACTGACAGATATAATATTGGGAACATTGGTCATTAGCGGTTTACAGAATCATAGCCTGATGGAGTCAATCAGACATATACTGTGACAGAGTCAATCATACATAACCTGATGGTGTCAATCAGACATAGACTGACAGAGTCAATCTGACATAGATTACCAGTCCCAATCAGACATAGCCTGATGGTGTCAATCACAAATAGAATGAGAGTGTCAATCCGACATAGATAGCCAGTGTCAATCTGACATAGACTGACAGTGCCAATCAGACATAGCCTGATGGTGTCAATCTGACATAGACTGACAGTGCCAATCAGACATAGCCTGATGGTGTCAATCTGACATAGACTGACAGTGCCAATCAGACATAGCCTGATGGTGTCAATTTGACATAGACTGATAAGTGTCAATCTGAAATAGACTGACTGTGTCAATCAGGGAGCATTGGTCCCATTCAAATGTTGAGGATTACTACAAATTATAATGGTACATGTCGGGATTTAAATATTGTGATTTGTTTACATTAACTACGATCCATAAACCATGATTAAATGTTTACAATATGGCCAGTCTGTACTGGCTGAAATGTGTTCTCAAGTAAGTAATGGATGACAAGATGAAACTGAGGAATAAATAGCATTGCACATCATTCATGATAATCTATGAATATTTGTAAATCATTCATGATAATGAATGAATGTTTGTACATCATTCATGATAATCTATGAATGTTTGTAAATCATTCATGATAATCTATGAATGTGTGTACATCATTCATGATAATCTGAATGTTTGTAGATCATTCATGATAATCTATGAATATTTGTAAATCATTCATGATAATCTATGAATGTTTGTACATCATTCATGATAATCTATGAATGTTTGTACATCATTCATGATAATCTATGAATGTTTGTAGATCATTCATGATAATCTATGAATATTTGTAAATCATTCATGATAATCAATGAATGTTTGTACATCATTCATGATAATCTATGAATGTGTGTACATCATTCATGATAATCTATGAATGTTTGTAGATCATTCATGATAATCTATGAATATTTGTAAATCATTCATGATAATTTGTGTTGTTTTTGTTCAATGAATGTTTGTACATCATTCATGATAATCTATGAATGTTTGTACATCATTCATGATAATCTATGAATGTTTGTAGATCATTCATGATAATCTATGAATGTGTGTACATCATTCATGATAATCAATGAATGTTTGTACATCATTCATGATAATCAATGAATGTTTGTACATCATTCATGATAATCAATGAATGTTTGTACATCATTCATGATAATCTATGAATGTTTGTAGATCATTCATGATAATCTATGAATGTTTGTAGATCATTCATGATAATCTATGAATATTTGTAAATCATTCATGATAATCAATGAATGTTTGTACATCATTCATGATAATCTATGAATGTGTGTACATCATTCATGATAATCTATGAATGTTTGTACATCATTCATGATAATCTATGAATGTGTGTACATCATTCATGAGAATCTATGAATGTGTGTACATCATTCATGATAATCTATGAATGTGTGTACATCATTCATGATAATCTATGAATGTTTGTAAATCATTCATGATAATCTATGAATGTTTGTACATCATTCATGATAATCTATGAATGTTTGTAGATCATTCATGATAATCTATGAATGTTTGTAGATCATTCATGAAGGTCTATGAATGTTTGTACATTATTCATGAAGGTTTATGAATGTTTGTACATTATTCCTGAAGGTCTATGAATGCTTGAACATTATCATGAGAATCAATGAATGCTTGAACATTATTCATGAGAATCTAGGAATGTTAACACATTCATGAGATTCTATGCATGTTTGCACATTATTCATGAAGGTCTATGAATGTTTGCACATTATTCACGAAGGTCTGAATGTTTGCACATTATTCATGAAGGTCTATGAATGTTTGCACATTATTCATGAAGGTCTATGAATGTTTGCACATTATTCATGAAGGTCTATGAATATTTGCACATTATTCATGAAGGTCTATGAATGTTTGCACATTATTCACAAGATCGTGTGATTTACATTAGAGTTCGATAATGTAAACACTGCCCAAGTTCATTAACATTCAATATCCACATAAATAGTACAGTGAAACCCCTCTAATCCGAGCAGCCACTGGATTAGAGGTCAGGGGTTGTTGGTTTAGAGGAGTTTTCATAATGGGGTAGATTTCTCTTAACAATTCTTCTCTGCAATGCTTAGAAGGGGGCTGAGACATGTTTATAGTTTGGCATTTAGTAAAGAACTGATCAATTGCAAACGCTACTTAGGCACGCCCCCCCCATAGTTACAGGTGCTCGCTGTAACCACGCGAGACAAGCTATCTAACAAAATGGCGTCTAACGCAGACCTGCATCGAGTTGATCTAGATAAAATTCCGTCGAATTTCTCGGTTTTATTTTACCCAGATATTAATATCTTGTTGAAAGCAAGTCAACAAGTGTTTAGGTTCTTCAGTGAAGCTTATTTCTCTAATGTACAGATATATTTAACGGATGAGGACGTGTTAAGTGTTCGTGGAAAATGCTTTCGCAGTCAACGGAAGAGTGAACAACCACATCGTGTCAACTTTGACATTAAAAGAAATGAAATATGCCACTGTCTTGAGAGACTCGACCCTATGCCTCCTAGAAGCAAAAACTGAACACCGGTACGTTCACTGAGCTAATATGGGAATCCCACAGCTCTGCACATGCATGGGTACTATTACTACTATCTGATCCCTAGTCCACCATCCATGACAATATGTATGAACCACATGTATAATTTTAATCACCATTACCACTCTTGTGAACAATAGATCTATAAATGCAGAATATATTTTTTCGAAATATTTTATTATGCATAAATAAATTAATTTCAACTTACTTGTGTGCAAATATATATGTTTGCATTAATTTTGGCTGTATTCAGCTGGTCGTTTGGTCGTCCACACAACTTAATACACCTTAGACATTTTTCAAGATTTGTCTTAGGTTTTGGAAATGGCACAAATTAAACTTCACCTATCAATCGATCTGGATATCTACTATCACTGTCACACAGCCCGTAACTACATCTTTTCACCATTGTCAATGACATTAATTAATTTGTAATTATATTTCAAAAAATAATTTCAGATCACGATCACTCGTTATCAGATTTGATTAAAATTTTACTAAATAACTCGTTTGTCTGACAGAACGATAAAACAATGACTCAGTGTAGTAATCAATACTATAATTGTGTGCACACATTTTATAATTGACCAATTATTAGCACAATCAGTGCTAAATTCCGATGTGCAATACTATGATCTTGATAATAGCAGTAGGCCCCTATCGGGATATTATGTCGGCGGTCTCTGTGATGTACCAGTAGTCGGTAAGTTGTTGATTACTCCCAATAAACAGTGTGACACGCTTAAATTTGATTGCTGTGTTTGCGATAAAAGAATGACTATATGGGGTCAGTTGGTGTTTTTATAGATGCATTGTTTTTAAAGCAGCTGTCTGGTATTTTGTGGTTCATATACACACTTAGATTTGTCCAAGGATTTTGAAATGGGTTGAATTTAACGTCGATCACCAGGATATCGACTAATTTTGTACTATAACTAACCCACACACCAAAGCTACACATTTTCAACATCATTAAAACAATTTTAAACCCGTATTTTCGATCAAATTCACACCTTTTCAAATTTGTCTACTCGTTACTAGTTTGTCTAATATGCATTGTTTGTCTAACAAGATGGCGGCGATAAACCGTTGCCGAGGGTGTGCATGAATGGTGCGATGCGATTGGCTAACGCCAGCTGTCAATCAAAATCGGCAGAAAGGTCAATTTTAAGTGTACAAATATTATTCTGAAAAAAAATAGCTGACAGTTGCTGTGCAGCTTACAGGGGTAAATTACAGTTGAAAATGCACCTATTTTTAATAAAATCTTTTCGGCATTCCAGTTTAGAGGGGTTTCTGGTTTTGAGGGGTTTCTCTGTACCTTACAAACACAAATAAATAAACCACACCAACATTTACACATTTGACAAAGAACTACACAAAAATATCACACTTCTGTTCCATTTCCTTTGGATAAATTTTTATCTTTCTGGACATTTGTGTCTTTTACTCTCACTGCAAGTTTACCATGGTCTCCTTTATAAATCACCGACTCCTTCAGTTCTAAACTTGATCCTGTCCTAACTGAGATGTTTTGATTATGTTTGTAAATCACAGAATTTTGCTGCGCTATTTCTAAATTATTTCTCTTTGCCGGTTGTTGTTTGTGACGTTTTCTCTTCTTTTTACGCCGAGTGATGAATATGATGATAGCCACCACTATTATTATCACAACAAATATAATTGGTAATAAAATAGGGGTTAAATTAGCACTGCTGGCAGTGTCTCTACTCGGATGTACCTGAGTATTATTTAAATGCAAAGCTTTAATATTTGTACCATTTTTACTCTTATTGTTTTCCATCCAATCATATTTCATATGCGCATTATCTGCGATCCTCCTTTTACTTCTGTCCAATGAGAGAAGAGTAGATCTCTTTCTGCGGAATAGACTGAGATCTGATGGTCCAATCGAATAAATAACTTGTAGGTACCATTGAAAGCCTGAAGTAATCTACAAAACAAGAGAAGAATATTTTATCAAGGACAAATATAACTAGGCACTGCCCATCAACAGGGAAGTGAATACAAATATAACTAGCCACTGCCCTTCAACAGGGAAGTGAATACAAATATAACTAGCTACTGCCCTTCAACAGGGAAGTGAATACAAATATAACTAGGCACTGCCCATCAACAGCCTGAACAGGGAAGTGAATACAAATATAACTAGGCACTGCCCATCAACAGCCTGAAAAGGGAAGTGAATACAAATATAACTAGGCACTGCCCATCAACAGGGAAGTGAATACAAATATAACTAGGCACTGCCCATCAACAGCCTGAACAGGGAAGTGAATACAAATATAACTAGGCACTGCCCATCAACAGGGAAGTGAATACAAATATAACTAGGCACTGCCCATTAACAGGGAAGTGAATACAAATATAACTAGGAACTGCCCATCAACAGGGAAGTGAATACAAATATAACTAGCCACTGCCCTTCAACAGGGAAGTGAATACAAATATAACTAGGCACTGCCCATTAACAGGGAAGTGAATACAAATATAACTAGGAACTGCCCATCAACAGGGAAGTGAATACAAATATAACTAGCCACTGCCCTTCAAAAGGGAAGTGAATACAAATATAACTAGGCACTGCCCATCAACAGGAAAGTGAATACAAATATAATTAGGTACTGCCCATCAACAAGGAAGTGAATACAAATATAACTAGGCACTGCCCATCAACAGCCTGAACAGGGAAGTGAATACAAATATAACTAGGCACTTTCCATCAACAGGGAAGTGAATACAAATATAACTAGGCACTTTCCATCAACAGGGAAGTGAATACAAATATAACTAGGTACTGCCCCAAACCACACATCTTTTTTGCCCTATGGTCATATAGTAAGTAATGTTAACTGAAGGCAACCAACGGAAATGAAACATGCATGCAGAAACATCGACGAGAAACTAGGTAAAATCTGCCCAGTTATCTACCTCTGTCTGAAAGGTTGTTCAGTGGATCTGCCCAGTTATCTACCCATGTCTGAATGGATCTACCTGTGTGAATGGATGTTCAGTGGATCTGCCCAGTTATCTACCCCTGTCTGAAAGGTTGTTCAGTGGATCTGCCCAGTTATCTACCCATGTCTGAATGGATATTCAGTGAATCTGCCCAGTTATCTACCCATGTCTGAATGGATATTCAGTGGATCTACCCAGTTATCTACCCCTGTCTGAAAGGTTGTTCAGTGGAACTACTCAGTTACCTACCCCTGTCTGGAAGGTTGTTCAGTGGATCTACCCAGTTACCTACCCGTGTCTGGAAGGTTGTTCAGTGGGTCTACCCAGTTATCTACCCATGTCTGGAAGGTTGTTCAGTGGATCTACCCAGTTACCTACCCGTGTCTGAAAGGTTGTTCAGTGGGTCTACCCAGTTATCTACCCATGTCTGGAAGGTTGTTCAGTGGATCTACCCAGTTACCTACCCTTGTCTGAAAGGATGTTCAGTGGATCTACCCAGTTATCTACCCGTGTGAATGGATGTTCAGTGGATCTACCCAGTTATCTACCCCTGTCTGAATGGATGTTCAGTGGATCTACCCAGTTATCTACCCCTGTCTGAATGGATGTTCAGTGGATCTGCTCAGTTATCTACCTGTGTGAAAGGATGTTCAGTGGATCTACCTAGTTATCTACCCGTGCGAATGGATGTTCAGTGGATCTGCTCAGTTATCTACCTGTGTGAATGGATGTTCAGTGGATCTACCCAGTTATCTACCTGTGTGAATGGATGTTCAGTGGATCTACCCAGTTATCTACCCGTGTGAATGGATGTTCAGTGGGTCTACCCAGTTATCTACCCCTGTCTGAATGGATGTTCAGTGGATCTGCTCAGTTATCTACCCGTGTGAATGGATGTTCAGTGGATTTGCCCAGCTATCTACCCGTGTGAATGGATGTTCAGTGGGTCTACCCAGTTATCTACCCCTGTCTGAATGGATGTTCAGCACATAGAGCTAGAGAGTTGATCAGGACAGTAGATGCAACACTAAATCCATTACACAAACAGTAGTCGCTGTTGTGAACAATTCATTATATATATATATATTATACCTCACCTTATACAACGGGTCTACACTAATGGTGAATCCATCCACTCCACCCACAGACAACAGACTTGAGAACATGGAATTCTCTGACACAAACTGGGCCTCAAATGGCACTCCCTCGAAGGCCTTATTGGTCACATGTGGTGCACCGCGATCCTGCAAGTATTGAGTAAAACCGTATTTACACCAAGAATTTGTCAACAATTCAATCAAAGATAAAATCAAGATTGGAAGACCTGGACTTCTACATTAACAATAGGTAATACTGAAACAAAACAATATGTAATACTGAAACAAAACAATATGTTTGTAGTTGAAATAAATACTGCACTCTAGCTATCTACAATCTAAATAAGATGGCTGGTTTTCCTGTGATGTATACTATATATTAAAGTACTTACTGATCAAGCCCAGCAGCTTACACTACTCCAATTGCCTTTTATCTTGTGCAAACTGTGCTGGCTGTCCGATTAGCGCAGTGGTTAGCATGCAGTGGTTAGCACGCTCGGTTCTCACCAATGCAACCGGGGTTCGATCCTCAGACCGGGAAGTATGTGAGATGGTACAGTGGTCGCCAGATCGGACAGGTGGGTTTTCTCCGGGTACTCCGGTTTCCTCCCACACGATTGATCACATTTACGCTTTCATCCGCGCCAACGAAAGTGATTAATATAAGTTGTTAGAACTTGCTTCGCAATCGTTGTAAAATAAATAAAGTTTAATAATCTATCTGTGCAATATTATTAAATTGTCAAACAATAGCCATCACCTCATAACAGCTTGTCAGCGTTTTCCTGAGGAGGGCTGTAGTTGCACATAGTTGAGGTTGCACATCGGAGAATTTCATAACGATGATTATAGTGCAGTACATTTAGCCAAAAAAATGAACAGATAGTGCACCTATTTGTCATCATCTATAAGGTTTCATCTTTCAGAAAAAATAGAATCTTTTTTTCTGAGCATGGTGGAAATATATATTAATTCCTCACAGTTTTGAGGGATAGGTATTGGTCCACTATCAGAAGAAGTTCAAGCAAATAGATTGGCCAACATACATGTATCCACATTCAATTTAATTGGAGATAATACACGTGCAGTATTAGCTTAAACAATATTTATTTCTATGAATAAACATAGTCAAGCATAAATAATATGTACATACATGTAGAATTGAGGAGAAAGCAACCTGCTTGTATGGTTTGCTCTTTCGTACATGCAGTATTAACTAGGTGGGTAACATACCAGGATGAGGAACCTGTATCTCAGGTTTGGTCCCGGCTGTATACACCCAAACTGTGCTCCGTTGTTGTACACTGTACCAGTAGGATCATACGTCGGTATGTGCCCATCTCGGCCTACAGCACATTAAAATCAACTACTTAGAAATAAATCAAAATTGATTTCCGCCTTCTCTTAAAGTCTCTATATGCTTTTTTTTTTCAGTTGGAAAAAGAATACTATAATTCATGTGCAAATTTATCCTAGTGCTAACTTTAGTAAACCACCATTTACAGAGTTATTGGTGATTTTCTTACAAAATACAAATAAAGGGAGATAATTTACAAATAGTAATTTCACAAAAACAGGTTCATTTGTGGCCATATCTTCCAAATTTTATTTTGTACAGTAATAATTTATTATTGAAAAGTGAAAATATAAGACAATAATCACACAGTCTAATCCTCCGCTCCTTACCATATCTCTGTGTACAGCACATTCTAGGTAAATGCATAATGGGGCTTTAAGACTTCAGTCGTAATACAGTATCTGCCTGGCTGTACATTTTTTGACTAGCTGTCTGATATTCGGTTCTACCACAGGCACAAGACACACATTATATTTTTCCCCCCTAACATTAATTACTATATGACCATAGGGCAAAAAAAAGTAATATTTGTGTCTGTGGGTTCTATATGTGCTTATGTAAATCAATTTTTATATTATTTTCATATACCAATAAATCATTAACTAACACTTCTTATATCATCTATCGTACTTAAATTCATCACAAGTGTTTACACTTTTATTATACATGTACCAAGCTTACCTGCACAAATGAAGACCTTTTCGAGGGATAATATGTATGCATCTTTAAGATCTTGTTCTGGGCTCCATAGTACACGCCCATAAATCTTGTCACCTGTTGCGATAAAAAAGATTGAGGTAATTTGATACATGACTAGTTTTATCCATACCTTTAGAAAATGTATCATGATTGTGTGAGCTATTATTTATAGAGAAAAATATTTATTCTACCTTCATGCGAAATAACGTACAAAAACGGCCTGCCTAATAAATTTTGTGACGTCATAGGGCTAACCGTGGATATAAATAGAAATATCAATGCGCAACATATTACCAAGTGCGTAGCGAGTTTGTAAGCTGTCATGGCTAGTTTGTTTGTTTTTGTGTCGGGTGCACACTCAGAATGTAGGATAAATAGAATATTAGGTTACTGTCTTATAAATTTTAATTTATAAGACAGTAACCTAATATTCTCTATATGTCTGATAACCTTTATTTAGATCTTTACAAAGGGCTATGTGTATGTTATAACTATTATTCAAGTCTTTAGAGAAGCATTAGCCTGGGTTCCAGTCGTGTAGATTTTTCACTAATTTACTTCAAGCAAAATAGGGAAACTTGATTTCTGAGTGTAGCGCCACCTACATGCACCCGTATTTTCTAGGGTGTTGATTGAAGAACAACAACTCTTCTCTGCAAGATACAATTGCTACAAATAGAAACGGAATTTTTTCGGAAATCACCGAACAGCACAGTTATACACGATAATTTCCGTAAATACACGAATGCTCCCGTAGCCTCATTTACATTGCAAAAATGTGTCAACATATAATTTCACGTTTCTGCGTTATATCGATGAAATGGCGGATTTTAACTATTACATTTATGTGGTAATGGATCGATTCGGCGAATTGAAGTAAGGACGACTTAAATCTTGAGTAAATATGTCAAATCAGACGCACACTGCACTTTTAAAAACTATTTACTGTTCTGCGGCCAATTATACAGTTATATCAACATTGCAGTGCCTCACTATCGATTCAATTACGCCATTAATTACGGTAAGTCACATGCTAATAGGCCTATTATAAGTTTCCCCAGACGTTGATATTATCAGAAACTCAATACGGCTCAATTAATGGTCTCGGCTCAATTAATGGTCTCGTGTTAAAATTATTTTTATATGACTGACGAGGCAAAATATATCAACGTCTGTTCCCAGGATAGAGAAGCGTGTTAGAACCTTTATTTGCATCTTTAGAGAAGCATGCGTTAGAACCTTTATTCATACCTTTAGAGAAAGCCACATGCGTGTCTGAATCCATATCTTCCATATCAAAACTGTCAGTGAACGGATTCATGAGGAACATTTGTTCATTATTTGTCAGCTGGAAGTGAGTGTTCAATGTGTACTCCAAGGGCACCGGGCGATTCGTCTGCTGGAAGGCTATGGGCACATCAAACCTGGAAATATCATGCTCTTTTATCATGATACTGCATATAAATATTAATTAGTTCTTTATTATCAATGTACGTATGTAATTAACATGGTTTAATGTACAGATGTATTATACTTGTTCAGGCAGTCACATGGTTTAATGTACAGATGCATTATACTTGTTCAGGCAGTCACATGGTTTAATGTACAGATGCATTATACTTGTTCAGGCAGTCACATGGTTTAATGTACAGATGTATTATACTTGTTCAGGCAGTCACATGGTTTAATGTACAGATGCATTATACTTGTTCAGGCAGTCACATGGTTTAATGTACAGATGTATTATACTTGTTCAGGCAGTCACATGGTTTAATGTACAGATGCATTATACTTGTTCAGGCAGTCACATGGTTTAATGTACATATGCATTATACTTGTTCAGGCAGTCACATGGTTTAATGTACAGATGCACTATACTTGTTCAGGCAGTCACATGGTTTAATGTATAGATGTATTATACTTGTTCAGGCAGTCACATGGTTTAATGTACAGATGTATTATACTTGTTCAGGCAGTCACATGGTTTAATGTACAGATGTATTATACTTGTTCAGGCAGTCACATGGTTTAATGTACATATGTATTATACTTGTTCAGGCAGTCACATGGTTTAATGTACAGATGCACTATACTTGTTCAGGCAGTCACATGGTTTAATGTACAGATGCACTATACTTGTTCAGGCAGTCACATGGTTTAATGTACAGATGCACTATACTTGTTCAGGCAGTCACATGGTTTAATGTACAGATGCATTATACTTGTTCAGGCAGTCACATGGTTTCATGTACAGATGCACTATACTTGTTCAGGCAGTCACATGGTTTAATGTACAGATGCATTATACTTGTTCAGGCAGTCACATGGTTTCATGTACAGATGCACTATACTTGTTCAGGCAGTCACATGGTTTAATGTACAGATGCATTATACTTGTTCAGGCAGTCACATGGTTTAATGTACAGATGCATTATACTTGTTCAGGCAGTCACATGGTTTAATGTACAGATGCATTATACTTGTTCAGGCAGTCACATGGTTTAATGTACTAATGCATTATACTTGTTCAGGCAGTCACATGGTTTCATGTACAGATGTATTATACTCGCTGGGGGCGTGTGTATTGAGTAGCACTGTGTTGACTGCACTTACCAGAGTGGTTGGTGGGCTGTACATGCTGGAGGCGTGTGTACTTACCGGAGTGGTTGGTGGGCTGTACATGCTGGAGGCGTGTGTACTTACCGGAGTGGTTGGTGGGCTGTACATGCTGGAGGCATGTGTACTTACCGGAGTGGTTGGTGGGCTGTACATGCTGGAGGCGTGTGTACTTACCAGAGTGGTTGGTGGGCTGTACATGCTGGGGGTGTGTGTACTTACCGGAGTGGTTGGTGGGCTGTACATGCTGGGGGTGTGTGTATTGAGTAGCCCTGTGTTGACTGCACTTACCGGAGTGGTTGGTGGGCTGTACATGCTGGAGGCGTGTGTACTTACCGGAGTGGTTGGTGGGCTGTACATGCTGGGGTTGTATGTATTGAGTATCCTGTGTTGACTGCACTTACAGGAGTGGTTGGTGGGCTGTACATG
>CM026390.1:101229282-101268874 GCA_014843695.1 Archivesica marissinica | reverse complement strand
TTGTTCAGGCAGTCACATGGTTTCATGTACAGATGTACTATACTTGTTCAGGCAGTCACATGGTTTAATGTACAGATGCATTATACTTGTTCATGCAGTCACATGGTTTAATGTACAGATGTACTATACTTGTTCAGGCAGTCACATGGTTTAATGTACAGATGCATTATACTTGTTCATGCAGTCACATGGTTTACTGTACAGATGCACTATACTTGTTCAGGCAGTCACATGGTTTAATGTACTAATGCATTATACTTGTTCAGGCAGTCACATGGTTTCATGTACAGATGTATTATACTCGCTGGGGGCGTGTGTATTGAGTAGCACTGTGTTGACTGCACTTACCAGAGTGGTTGGTGGGCTGTACATGCTGGAGGCGTGTGTACTTACCGGAGTGGTTGGTGGGCTGTACATGCTGGAGGCGTGTGTACTTACCGGAGTGGTTGGTGGGCTGTACATGCTGGAGGCATGTGTACTTACCGGAGTGGTTGGTGGGCTGTACATGCTGGAGGCGTGTGTACTTACCAGAGTGGTTGGTGGGCTGTACATGCTGGGGGTGTGTGTACTTACCGGAGTGGTTGGTGGGCTGTACATGCTGGGGGTGTGTGTATTGAGTAGCCCTGTGTTGACTGCACTTACCGGAGTGGTTGGTGGGCTGTACATGCTGGAGGCGTGTGTACTTACCGGAGTGGTTGGTGGGCTGTACATGCTGGGGTTGTATGTATTGAGTATCCTGTGTTGACTGCACTTACAGGAGTGGTTGGTGGGCTGTACATGCTGGAGGCGTGTGTACTTAACGGAGTGGTTGGTGGGCTGTACATGCTGGGGGCATGTGTACTTACCGGAGTGGTTGGTGGGCTGTACATGCTGGGGGCATGTGTATTGAGTAGCCCTGTGTTGACTGCACTTACCGGAGTGGTTGGTGGGCTGTACATGCTGGAGGCGTGTGTACTTACCGGAGTGGTTGGTGGGCTGTACATGCTGGGGTGTGTGTATTGAGTAGCCCTGTGTTGACTGCACTTACCGGAGTGGTTGGTGGGCTGTACATGCTGGAGGCGTGTGTACTTACCGGAGTGGTTGGTGGGCTGTACATGCTGGGGGTGTGTGTATTGAGTAGCCCTGTGTTGACTGCACTTACCGGAGTGGTTGGTGGGCTGTACATGCTGGGGGTGTGTGTATTGAGTAGCCCTGTGTTGACTGCACTTACCGGAGTGGTTGGTGGGCTGTACATGCTGGGGGTGTGTGTATTGAGTAGCCCTGTGTTGACTGCACTTACCGGAGTGGTTGGTGGGCTGTACATGCTGGGGGTGTGTGTATTGAGTAGCCCTGTGTTGACTGCACTTACCGGAGTGGTTGGTGGGCTGTACATGCTGGGGTGTGTGTATTGAGTAGCCCTGTGTTGACTGCACTTACCGGAGTGGTTGGTGGGCTGTACATGCTGGGGGTGTGTGTATTGAGTAGCCCTGTGTTGACTGCACTTACCGGAGTGGTTGGTGGGCTGTACATGCTGGGGGTGTGTGTATTGAGTAGCCCTGTGTTGACTGCACTTACCGGAGTGGTTGGTGGGCTGTACATGCTGGGGGTGTGTGCACTTACCGGAGGGGTTGGTGGGCTGTACATGCTGGGGGCGTGTGTATTGGGTAGCCCTGTGTTGAGTACTTACCGCAGTGGTTGGTGGGCTGTACATGCTGGGGGTGTGTGCACTTACCGGAGGGGTTGGTGGGCTGTACATGCTGGGGGCGTGTGTATTGGGTAGCCCTGTTTTGAGTACTTACCGGAGTGGTTGGTGGGCTGTACATGCTGGGGGCGTGTGCACTTACCGGAGTGGTTGGTGGGCTGTACATGCTGGGGGCGTGTGCACTTACCGGAGTGGTTGGTGGGCTGTACATGCTGGAGGCGTGTGCACTTACCGGAGTGGTTGGTGGGCTGTACATGCTGGGGGCGTGTGCACTTACCGGAGTGGTTGGTGGGCTGTACATGCTGGAGGCGTGTGCACTTACCGGAGTGGTTGGTGGGCTGTACATGCTGGGGGCGTGGGCACTTACCGGAGTGGTTGGTGGGCTGTACATGCTGGGGGCGTGTGCACTTACTGGAGTGGTTGGTGGGCTGTACATGCTGGGGGTGTGTGTATTGAGTAGCCCTGTGTTGACTGCACTTACCGGAGTGGTTGGTGGGCTGTACATGCTGGGGGCGTGTGCACTTACCGGAGTGGTTGGTGGGCTGTACATGCTGGGGGCGTGTGCACTTACCGGAGTGGTTGGTGGGCTGTACATGCTGGGGGTGTGTGTATTGAGTAGCCCTGTGTTGACTGCACTGTGCACGGTATTAGTTCTACCATATACTCTCCAGTGTAATCCTGCAGAATATAGCATGAATTACAACAATAGAAAATGCATAGTTACTAACATGTACATCTTCTACAGATCAATCTATCAGATAACATTTTCCACCATGAATATTCATGCTTGTACGTAATCTCATATCTCTGAGTGACATTTATCCGTGGCTATAAATTCACCATTAATTAAAAAAGGACCTTCAACATTCTAAATATTCTGAAATTTCCTGCCTTTTTCCCCATTAAGTATCTGTTAAGTATCCGTTAAGTATCTGTTAAGTGTCCGTTAAGTATCGCTACTATTTATTCCATCTTTAAAAAGGTCCGACTGATCAACTCTGTTTAATTAACTGCGAGGCAAACAGCAAGCACTAGGATTGAAATTAATAAGCTGATATATTCTTTACTTTTACAATGGTCATGATTTATTTTGTTATTGTAATTGTGTACATGTATAATACTATTAGGTTAAATGGGTATATGGTATAGCTCAGATATGATGTGATATTAGGGTTTATGGTGCTAGATTTGTTATTGTAATTGTGTACATGTACTATTAGGTTCAGTGGGTACATGATATAGCTCAGATATTAGGGTTTATGGTGCTAGTCGCTATCATTCCCAGATTGACACAGTGTGGATGCATTCTCCCATATAGGGTAGTACACAGTAAATTCTGTAATACAAGTCATACAAGAATCGCAGGTACTTTCTACATAGACTGTACTGCAACTTGACGTTTGCAAATTTAGCGTTACAAAAACAATAGAATTGTAATACTTGGGTTATTTTATATAAATTTATTTAGCTCGATTGCGAAACATGTTTTTACAACTTATATTGATCAGTCTCCAGACATCATTCCTGATGGAATCCATCGCCACGAGGGAGAGAGAAGAGGCAAAGTGGAATTTAAATGCCTTGCCTAAGGGCACAATCGTAATGTCTCCAGCAGGGTTCAAACTCCAGGCCTTTCGCACCTGAAGCGAACGCGCTACCACTGCGCTATCACAACTTCCTACTTGGGTTCAAAGAGTGAAAGACATTTTTGAATACATCAATCACACTACACTAATTGTCACAGGATAGACTGTGGATCTAGGGTTCTAGGTTATTAATCTCAAACTCGAGTTGGTTGATTCTGAGAATTACACTCAGCTGAACCAATCTCAAGCTTGAGATTGAATTTGAGATTGGAAAAAAGTTTTGTAACCTCCAGAACCTATGGATTAACGATAATATGGTGGCAACATGTAACAATGCAATTTGACTAACTGTAGTTAGTTTCTAGGTTACGGCATTACATGATCTGTATCTCCAGCGAGGATTAATCTCTGTACATGTATTAGTATCTCCATGTATATATGCAGTGGGGATTACTAGCTATACATGTATTAGTATCTCCGTGTATATATGCAGTGGGGATTACAAGCTATACATGTATTAGTATCTCCGTGTATATATGCAGTGGGGATTACTAGCTATACATGTATTAGTATCTCCATGTATATATGCAGTGGGGATTACTAGCTATACATGTATTAGTATCTCCGTGTATATATGCAGTGGGGATTACTAGCTATACATGTATTAGTATCCCCGTGTATATATGCAGTGGGGATTACTTGTGGTACATGTATTAGTATCCCCGTGTATATATGCAGCGGGGATTACTAGCTATACATGTATTAGTATCCCCGTGTATATATGCAGTGGGAATTACTAGCTATACATGTATTAGTATCTCCGTGTATATATGCAGTGGGGATTACTAGCTATACATGTATTAGTATCTCCGTGTGTATATATGCAGTGGGGATTACTTGTGGTACATGTATTAGTATCTCCGTGTATATATGCAGTGGGGATTACTAGCTATACATGTATTAGTATCTCCGTGTATATATGCAGTGGGGATTACTAGCTATACATGTATTAGTATCTCCGTGTATATATGCAGTGGGGATTACTAGCTATACATGTATTAGTATCTCCGTGTATATATGCAGTGGGGATTACTAGCTATACATGTATTAGTATCTCCGTGTGTATATATGCAGTGGGGATTACTAGCTATACATGTATTAGTATCTCCGTGTGTATATATGCAGTGGGGATTACTAGCTATACATGTATTAGTATCTCCGTGTGTATATATGCAGTGGGGATTACTAGCTATACATGTATTAGTATCTCCGTGTATATATGCAGTGGGGATTACTAGCTATACATGTATTAGTATCTCCGTGTATATATGCAGTGGGGATTACTAGCTATACATGTATTAGTATCTCCGTGTATATATGCAGTGGGGATTACTAGCTATACATGTATTAGTATCTCCGTGTATATATGCAGTGGGGATTACTAGCTATACATGTATTAGTATCTCCGTGTATATATGCAGTGGGGATTACTAGCTATACATGTATTAGTATCTCCGTGTATATATGCAGTGGGGATTACTTGTGGTACATGTATTAGTATCTCCGTGTATATATGCAGTGGGGATTACTCGTTGTACATGTATTAGTATCTCCGTGTATATATGCAGTGGGGATTACTAGCTATACATGTATTAGTATCTCCGTGTATATATGCAGTGGGGATTACTTGTGGTACATGTATTAGTATCTCCGTGTATATATGCAGTGGGGATTACTAGCTATACATGTATTAGTATCTCCGTGTATATATGCAGTGGGGATTACTTGTGGTACATGTATTAGTATCTCCGTGTATATATGCAGTGGGGATTACTAGCTATACATGTATTAGTATCTCCGTGTATATATGCAGTGGGGATTACTTGTGGTACATGTATTAGTATCTCCATGTATATATGCAGTGGGGATTACTAGCTATACATGTATTAGTATCTCCATGTATATATGCAGTGGGGATTACTAGCTATACATGTATTAGTATCTCCGTGTATATATGCAGTGGGGATTACTAGCTATACATGTATTAGTATCTCCGTGTATATATGCAGTGGGGATTACTAGCTATACATGTATTAGTATCTCCGTGTATATATGCAGTGGGGATTACTAGCTATACATGTATTAGTATCTCCGTGTATATATGCAGTGGGTATTACTTGTGGTACATGTATTAGTATCTCCGTGTATATATGCAGTGGGGATTACTAGCTATACATGTATTAGTATCTCCGTGTATATATGCAGTGGGGATTACTAGCTATACATGTATTAGTATCTCCGTGTATATATGCAGTGGGGATTACTAGCTATACATGTATTAGTATCTCCGTGTATATATGCAGTGGGGATTACTTGTGGTACATGTATTAGTATCCCCGTGTATATATGCAGTGGGGATTACTTGTGGTACATGTATTAGTATCTCCGTGTATATATGCAGTGGGGATTACTAGCTATACATGTATTAGTATCTCCGTGTATATATGCAGTGGGGATTACTAGCTATACATGTATTAGTATCTCCGTGTATATATGCAGTGGGGATTACTTGTGGTACATGTATTAGTATCTCCGTGTATATATGCAGTGGGGATTACTAGCTATACATGTATTAGTATCTCCGTGTATATATGCAGTGGGGATTACTAGCTATACATGTATTAGTATCTCCGTGTATATATGCAGTGGGGATTACTAGCTATACATGTATTAGTATCTCCGTGTATATATGCAGCGGGGATTACTTGCTATACATGTATTAGTATCTCCATGTATATATGCAGTGGGGATTACTAGCTATACATGTATTAGTATCTCCGTGTATATATGCAGTGGGGATTACTCGTTGTACATGTATTAGTATCTCCGTGTGTATATATGCAGCGGGGATTACTAGCTATACATGTATTAGTATCTCCGTGTATATATGCAGTGGGGATTACTTGTGGTACATGTATTAGTATCTCCATGTATATATGCAGTGGGGATTACTAGCTATACATGTATTAGTATCTCCGTGTATATATGCAGTGGGGATTACTTGTGGTACATGTATTAGTATCCCCGTGTATATATGCAGTGGGGATTACTAGCTATACATGTATTAGTATCTCCATGTATATATGCAGTGGGGATTACTAGCTATACATGTATTAGTATCTCCGTGTATATATGCAGTGGGGATTACTAGCTATACATGTATTAGTATCTCCATGTATATATGCAGTGGGGATTACTTGTGGTACATGTATTAGTATCTCCGTGTATATATGCAGTGGGGATTACTAGCTATACATGTATTAGTATCTCCGTGTATATATGCAGTGGGGATTACTTGTGGTACATGTATTAGTATCTCCGTGTATATATGCAGTGGGGATTACTTGTGGTACATGTATTAGTATCCCCGTGTATATATGCAGTGGGGATTACTAGCTATACATGTATTAGTATCTCCGTGTATATATGCAGTGGGGATTACTAGCTATACATGTATTAGTATCTCCGTGTATATATGCAGTGGGGATTACAAGCTATACATGTATTAGTATCTCCATGTATATATGCAGCGTGAATTACAAGCTGTACATGTATTAGTATCTCCATGTATATATGCAGTGGGGATTACTAGCTATACATGTATTAGTATCTCCGTGTATATATGCAGTGGGGATTACTAGCTATACATGTATTAGTATCCCCGTGTATATATGCAGTGGGGATTACTAGCTATACATGTATTAGTATCCCCGTGTATATATGCAGTGGGGATTACTTGTGGTACATGTATTAGTATCACCATGTATATATGCAGTGGGGATTACTAGCTATACATGTATTAGTATCCCCATGTATATATGCAGTGGGGATTACTTGTGGTACATGTATTAGTATCTCCATGTATATATGCAGTGGGGATTACTAGCTATACATGTATTAGTATCTCCGTGTATATATGCAGTGGGGATTACTAGCTATACATGTATTAGTATCTCCGTGTATATATGCAGTGGGGATTACTAGCTATACATGTATTAGTATCTCCGTGTATATATGCAGTGGGGATTACTAGCTATACATGTATTAGTATCTCCATGTATATATGCAGTGGGGATTACTAGCTATACATGTATTAGTATCTCCGTGTATATATGCAGTGGGGATTACTAGCTATACATGTATTAGTATCTCCGTGTATATATGCAGTGGGGATTACTAGCTATACATGTATTAGTATCTCCGTGTATATATGCAGTGGGGATACTAGCTATACATGTATTAGTATCCCCGTGTATATATGCAGTGGGGATTACTAGCTATACATGTATTAGTATCTCCGTGTATATATGCAGTGGGGATTACAAGCTATACATGTATTAGTATCTCCGTGTATATATGCAGTGGGGATTACTAGCTATACATGTATTAGTATCTCCATGTATATATGCAGTGGGGATTACTAGCTATACATGTATTAGTAATTTAATCAGCTCAGAATGCACATGCAATTTGTCCGGCTGCTCATCAGCTTAAGCTATTGTGCATTGTATAAGGTCACAGGAATAATGTAGGTCAAAGGAACAAAGAAATTTACACCTATTGCGCACATTTTTAACAAAGTTTTCATTTATTAATAGTTATTACATACAGTACATGTAGATGTTAGTGATTTGCAATCATCTACTTTTGTTTTCGAGAACTTTGGGGTATTTCATATTTTGATAACTGGTGTGCTAAATCTATACTGATTTACTTCCCTTGATTCAGGACTTGATGACAGAGTACAGTGTATCGATTGGTCGATAATTTTATGGACAGTTTTCCCAATGACATAAACAATCACAACGTATTGCTTGATGGACAATATTATGTATGTGCAATACCTACTGTCTTGCAATAAAGGAAATAATGTATCTTTTTATCAACAGTAAGAATTAGTGTAAATAATCTAAACAAAATTAACCTGATATTACTTTACGGAAGGGCTTCAAAAAAACAATGATCTCCAGGACCGAATTTTGTAGCAATCAAAAAGTCATAAAAAATCTGTTGAACAAGCTGGTCCAAAATGGATATGTGACCTGCTTGACTGATCCATGTTAATTGTCCATATTGTCCGATAATCCCAAAGCCATACATTAATCCGAGACATATGTTTTCCCCAAGGCACTATATTATAAATAAACTTCAAACCGTGATTTAATCCTTCAACTGACTGGCACAGTAATAACGCATTATAGATGAAGGGAAGTAACCCCTATGGAGCTTCTTAAAATTACAACAGGTGAGTGTCTAAAAATAGATATGGAATTTCCGTGTTTTGTTTCTAGAAAATTGATTTTGATACATAATGCGCACTGACTTGATGAGTTGATGTGTGTCTATCAATGGACCAATACTGCAGGAATTCAACCCCCAGCCTATTATTTCGCAAATGGCAGGAGCTACGTCTCCAACATATTTTCTCAAACACAGCAAAGCATGCCAAACTGGTTGAGAAATAAAGCAAGAAAGCAAAATGGGTCTACTTACAAATTAATGGGGGGGGGGGGGTGTATTGCAAAATATCTTTTGAAAATTTTAATCAGTTATTTTGGTATAATTTCACTGTGTGATTAGTGAGGCAATAAAAGCAAGCACAATAAAGATTACAACATCTACTTTCCATAGATATGTAGTGTCGGTTTGAACATTTCGTAGTTTTGTGTCAAAATCCTTACAATTTGGAGCACTATATTGTTGCATAGAAACTATCTATCTATCTTCCGTTAATGTCGGACCCCTCGCGGAGATGTAGACATGTATTAGACTTTTAAATGTAATTATAATCTAAAATAAAAACAATGTAGCACAGACCCACCTTTTCTTGTTTCCGATTAAAGAGTAGTCAAGGGAAATAAATCATATAGGATTTATCAGCTGGGGCCATTTGAGCCAATTATTTATTAATATACTATCGACATATGCTTCTTTGTTGTTTCATGTTAGTCTATGGTAATATTTACCTATTTAACCCATTCAACCCCAAGTAACTGACATGGACTGGTGCATGATATTTTTAGACCAATAAATTAATAAGAAAATTACCTTTGGACCAGTTCATTTATCAAAATGGGTAATTTTATCTAAAAATAGTAATAATTATTACTGGCAAAAAAGTGCAGATCCTGATGAGACGGCTCGTTACGAGCCGGCTCATCTGGATCTACACTTTTCATAAGCCTATTTAGAGGCCTGTGGTGTTGAAAGGGTTAAAATAGGACGATGACGAAAGACAAAAACATTCCTTTGATCTTTAAATATATATTCAGAGAATTAGCGCAAACACTGCCATATATATATATACATGTACTCTTGTGATTATATACTGTTTCATACAAAATTATATTTCTCATTAGTATTCTTGTATGGAATTTAGTTTCATTTTATGCTTACTTTCGAATAATTCTGCAATGAAAATTAAGAAGCATTTGTGTCACAATGAATACAATATGTATGGGTGATTATATGCGTTTAGTCGCTAATGAAGTTAGTATATGATAAAATGTAGCCTAACCACTATGGCTTATGTAGATGCATCTTATTTTGCTTTTGAACTAAGTCCTGTACAATGCAATGTGTATGACATTCTGGTCACAGTCAAAACACAATCCTTTTAGGTAAGCGTGTAGTGTACGACGCCTTATCCACACATGTCAATTGCATTCCAATATACAGTTAAACCTGTACTAAGCAACCAGACAAGGCTGTTTTAAGCAAGATAAAGTGGCTGCTTAGCACAGGTGGCTGCTTAGCACATGTGGCTGCTTTTCTCATGTATTTTTAGAAATGGAGTAAGAGAAACTTGCAATACATACAAGTATGCCCCCTTTCTGTTGCTTCAATAATGACCCTTTGGCCCAATCCCTCTGTAGCTCCTGATGGATTCCGGCTTATAGAACGTATACATTCAGTATTGGTACAATATTTTGAAGAATTTCACAGAAGTTGTGCATTTGCAAAATATAAGAAATCTACTCCATATGCACAGAGGCTCAATTTCACGATTGTAGTGCCAACAGTGAATGTAACCAACAGTGATTGCATCCAACAGTGAATGTAACCAACAGTGAATGTAACTAACAGTGAATGCATCCAACAGTGAATGTAACCAACAGTGAATGCATCCAACAGTGAATGTAACTAACATTGAATGCATCCAACAGTGAATGTAACTAACAGTGAATGTAACTAACAGTGATTGCGTCCAACAGTGAATGTAACTAACAGTGAATGTAACTAACAGTGAATGCAACCAACAGTGATTGCACCCAACAGTGAATGTAACCAACAGTGAATGTAACTAACAGTGAATGCATCCAACAGTGAATGTAACCAACAGTGAATGTAACTAACAGTGAATGTAACTAACAGTGAATGCATCCAACAGTGAATGTAACTAACAGTGAATGTAACTAACAGTGAATGCATCCAACAGTGAATGTAACTAACAGTGAATGCATCCAACAGTGAATGCATCCAACAGTGAATGTAACTAACAGTGAATGCATCCAACAGTGAATGTAACTAACAGTGAATGTAACTAACAGTGAATGCATCCAACAGTGAATGTAACTAACAGTGAATGCATCCAACAGTGAATGTAACCAACAGTGAATGCATCCAACAGTGAATGTAACTAACAGTGAATGTAACTAACAGTGAATGCATCCAACAGTGAATGTAACTAACAGTGAATGTAACTAACAGTGAATGCATCCAACAGTGAATGTAACTAACAGTGAATGCATCCAACAGTGAATGTAACCAACAGTGAATGCATCCAACAGTGAATGTAACTAACAGTGAATGTAACTAACAGTGAATGCATCCAACAGTGAATGTAACTAACAGTGAATGTAACTAACAGTGAATGCATCCAACAGTGAATGTAACTAACAGTGAATGCATCCAACAGTGAATGTAACCAACAGTGAATGCATCCAACAGTGAATGTAACTAACAGTGAATGTAACTAACAGTGAATGCATCCAACAGTGAATGTAACTAACAGTGAATGTAACTAACAGTGAATGCATCCAACAGTGAATGTAACTAACAGTGAATGCATCCAACAGTGAATGTAACTAACAGTGAATGCATCCAACAGTGAATGTAACTAACAGTGAATGCAACTGACAGTGAATGTAACTAACAGTGATTGCATCCAACAGTGAATGTAACTAACATAGAATGCATCCAACAGTGAATGTAACTAACAGTGAATGCAACTGACAGTGAATGCAACTGACAGTGATTGCATCCAACAGTGAATGTAACTAACAGTGATTGCATCCAACAGTGAATGTAACCAACAGTGAATGCAATTGACAGTGAATGTATGCAATGTATAATATTCATTTTCTATAATAGAATTATCTACAATATTTCCTACAGCAGGTTGCATATTTAACTGCCTCAGGTTCACATGTCCATGAAGTAATGGATCAGTCGTCCAGTGGTTAACACGCTGGACTTGTAATCCAGGGGTCGCAGGTTCGATCCCCCGCTATATACTAATATTACTCATATCATAGTCTTTTCATATGAGACTTTAAACCAAGGTCTCGTGTCGGTGCTTTACACTGTGCACATAAATGAACCAGAACAGACTCTAGAATGGGTCTCTGTCTGTATCATTGCACTATTCTCCAAAATGACTAATCTCTTCACGAGGCGTTGCTCAAATGGGCAAGCGGTAGAGACTATAAATCAATGTAAAACACATGTCCAGGACATTCTAATAAGATTCCATGCAGTAGAAAGTTGCATTGTACACATAATAATAGTAATTACTTTTCTTCAGAATTTAGAAAAATAAATAAAATAGTTTTTAAAAATTTATTTTACAATGATTGCGAAGCAAGTTTTAACAATTTAGAAAAAAATTGAAAACTGATATTATAGAGTAGTATATAAGGAGTTATACTGTCACATGGTTCATGAATACATGAGTATTACGAGAGTACTCGACATGATGATGTACACTCAAGTGTCTTATCGATGGAGACATAGCCTTAAAATTTAAGTATTTTATTTACATATTAGCCTACAATCATCATGTTATACTTCCTAAACTCAGCCTGAAGCTTTCTCATTGGCTAAGCACAGTGGTACTCTCTTATTCAACCAATAATATCCCTGTAGATTGAAAGTTTTCTCACTGACTGATAAAATATTTAACCAGTTATATCATATCATTTTGAAAGTTTTCTGATTCGCTCAGTACAGTGCAAATCTTGGATTCATCCATTGATACTACTTGAGAAATGGTCAAGCTTTCCAATTGGGCGAGAGTTTTGCAAATCTTAAGACTGAGATCTGATTGAAGCAGCCTAATTCTAAGAACTAGCCCATGTATTAGTGGGCTGAGCTTGCATCTAAATGTATTCAAACAATACTGTATATACAGTGTGTATCTCACCTTTAAGCTGTAGTCACTGGTTGCCCTCCACAGCTGGTGGGGTCCATCAAACGTGTTTTGACCCCACAACAGGTCAAGGTCAAAGTATATGTCCCTGTCGACAGATACAAATCGACTTGTGTAGCCGGGTAACGTGTGATGATCTAGTACATACATCCCTGAAAATGATTCATTTGTATATGATTCCATACAGTAGAATAATGTTCAGCTTGTAATGATCAACCACTGGCATTCATATGTAACCAATAATCCATGAAACTATCACAATTCAGCAACAAATCATTCAGAGTTTAAAGCGACATTACATCAAATAATTCCAAAAAAGAAAGCATTTTTCACGTATAAATGTATTGCTACTACAAATTTGTCTGAATACATTCGAACACTAACATTGAATCAATAACATTGAATCAATAAACAGTGCTTTTGTGGTCTATAAACTTTCAAAAGTCAAAGTAGGATGTCATATAACGGGTATCCACCCTCTGATTTGACGTTTGTTTATCATTGGAGTCAACACCAAATGCGTGATACTATTATTTAAAGATAATTTAACTAAGATTAGTCTACAAATAAATATGCATAGGCACACATGTGAGATATAATGGTAAATTTGTAGCATAAATCGTGTTATTCCTGATACACTAGTTGTATTCCGCATGGATGTCGAACCTATTTACATTGTTTTGTTATGTCAACAAACTGCGTATACGACGTTAGATAGTTGAGATACTCAGTTTTTGAGGCAATTATTTTGAAAAAAATTGTACAACATAATATGAAATTACATTCCGTAGAAATTTGAATTTTCACTGATGTAGTGTCGCTTTAACCACAGCAAATACGGTATGTACACTGATTGAGATCCCCATTCACTGATGTAGTGTCGCTTTAACAACAGCAAATACGGTATGTACACTGATTGAGATCTGTCCCCAGATATCCTTACCTCTATACTTGGCTTGTGTTTTGAAGTCTACGACCAGTCTACCTTCATCGTCGATCAGTATTCTCATGACCTGTAACCTTCCGCCAAGGTCACCCTCAGTCTCCAGACCTGACCTCCACATGATAGTATCGTAGTAGAATGAGAATTCCAGCTCCGTTCTATGCTCCAACGAACCCCAACCTATGTGAATCACAGATATATAATTATTACACACGACTTTTCTTTTTAAACATTTCATCAGATTATGTTACAACTCATATCTGTGGCTGTCCGGTTAGCGCAGTGGTTAGTGCAGTGGTTAGCGCGCTCGCTTCTCACCAATGCAACCCGGTTCGTTCCTCGGGCCGGGAAGTATGTGAGATGGTACGGTGGTCGCCAGATCGGACAGGTGGGTTTTCTGCGGGTACTCCGATTTCCTCCCACACTAATGACCACATTTACGCTTTCATCTGCGCCAACGAGAGTGATTAATATAAGTTGTTAGAACATGCTTTGCAATCGTTGTAAAATAAATAAAGTTTAAATTTTTAAACTCATATCATTTATTCTAAATTTATAAAATAATGCAACATTCAGAAAGTCTTAAAACTGGTTGTTGAAATATTTATTACAATTACTGGTATTACCGATGTACAAAATACTAGTATGGTACCAAGTAGGACTAGATACTTACACAGGCACAAGACACACATTTTATTTTGGCCTTATGGTTATATAGTAAGTGATGTTTACTGTAAAATTTGTGTCTTGTGCCTGTGGATACTTATTAACAAAAAACATACACTGATGTCTTAGAATTACTAGAGATTGTATGGTAATGCAAATGTTACCTATGGGCGCTACAGCATACAGGTACGACACATATAGTGGAACTCTCACAGTGAGGTACGTCTGTCCGACATCCTTCATTTGGAAGTCTGACACGGCACGACCTCCACAGAGGTCAACTAGGTCAGTCATATGATACCAAGCTTCAAACGTCCACAAGCATTTCTTCAGGTCTAGGTACTTGTATAGCATCAATGTATTGTTTTCTCTCAATGAGTTATCAAACTGGTACGGATAATCATATCCAGGGGACAGCGATGTCAGGTGTTTATCGACGTCATTCACGAATCCTGACTTTAACAACCGTTCTCTTTCTTTTGGTGTTATCAAATTAGAACAAATGTGCTGTTGTCTGTACACAGGTTCGGAGAGTACATATTTGAGGTTGCTGATTGGAGAGGTTGAGATAAGGGGTAACATGCCATCCTGGTGCGGAACTTTTACCGTGATGTGTATCGTGTTTGGCTGCACCGGATCCTCGGTACCAACATACTCTAGCTTAGCGTGGAATGACTGAGCTTGGTAACTATACGGAAGCCCAGAGAACACAGGTGCTTTACATACACCATTGTCTCGGCCAATCGTAACCGGATTACTCTTCAGCGGTATCCCAGGATTCCCTCTGTCATCGAGGGGCTGGGCTATACAGCGAACTCGGAAACTGGGGCGAAAATAGATGCTGTCGAGGACAATGTGATTGACGCTGGTATATAGCGTGTTATAAGAGATCTCTATGAATGGTGGTCTGGTTCCAATCATATCAGGAATAGCCACCTCCCACCTGTAGAACATGGCAGACTGATTTATCTTTGCCTCGTCACATAGACTGTGTGTCACTCTGTAAGTGGGGTGATGAACGTCACATGGCTGTAATGCAACAGACAGACAGACATTTTAGATTGGGCTGCATTCGTGCAAGTCATATTTTCACATGTTACACGTAATCATAAATGTAAAATCCACAAACTTACCATAAGACTTGACTTACACTAAACTTAAAACAGAATGTGGAATTTGTAGATATAAATATCACGTTATGGTATCTTCCTTACTAGCTCCTCTAAGTGGCTCTAGTTACCTCCCCTGACATTTTGTCCACATATATAAGGAATGATAATGACGTGATAATACCGTTCACATGTTGGACTACTCCCTTACATGATATACTGGCAAATAAATCCTAATATAATTTCATATTGTTTTCAATGTATTTCATTGTGTGTATAATTGTAATGAAATGTATGGACAAAATTACAATGAAATATTATTAAATTATTAAATATGTTTAAGAATTCTATATTCTGATTATGTTCTATTCTGTTTAAGTATTCCATATTAATGATGTTAAAGTCAGTAATAACTAGTGCATGTTGCAGGATGGTAACGTTGCATCTGTGTAATTCCTAGTTAGAGATCAAACAGATGTCACATAGATGGTGGAATGTGTCAGTTCACACATACTTATGTAAATAATACTCTATGTTCAATGATGCATATTCATGCTATTTAAAACTGTTAGCATAAGGTGACTCATTGGGCCGGGTGTTAAAATTTCACATTATATTGAATATATGTTGTAAATATGTTGGAAAATACAAGTCACTATAATAAACAATTATGTTATCTTATCTTACTTACTGTAATACAGACGAGGGGATACCCCGGAGAAGCATCTATTTTCATCCCAGATTCCACATCATCATACTTCAGTAAGGACACAACCTAAAAACAAATCTCACATAGAACCAGTCTCACCTAAAACAAGAGAACCAGTCTCATCTAAACACAAGAGGACCAGTCTCACCTAAAAACAAGAGAATCAGTCTCATCTAAAAACAAGAGAACCAGTCTCATCTAAATACCAGAGAACCAGTCTAATCTAAATACAAGAGAATCAGTCTCACCTAAAACAAGAGAACCAGTCTCACCTAAAAACAAGAGAACCAGTCTCACTTAAAAACAAGAGAACCAGTCTCACTTAAAAACAAGTGTTTCACATAGAACCAGTCTCACCTAAAAACAAGAGAACCAGTCTCACCTAAAAACAAGTGTTTCACATAGAACCAGTCTCACCTAAAAACAAGAGAACCAGTCTCATCTAAAACCAAGTGTTTCACATAGAACCAGTCTAATCTAAATACAAGAGAACCAGTCTCATCTAAAAAGAAGAGAACCAGTCTCACCTAAAAACAAAAGAACCAGTCTCACCTAAAAACAAGAGAACCAGTCTCACCTAAAAACAATAGAACCAGTCTCATCTAAAAACAAGAGAACCAGTCTCATCTAAATACAAGAGAACCAGTCTAATATAAATACAAGAGAACCAGTCTCACCTAAAAACAAGAGAACCAGTCTCATCTAAATACAAGAGAACCAGTCTAATCTAAATACAAGAGAACCAGTCTCACCTAAAAAGAAGAGAACCAGTCTCACCTAAAAACAAGTGTTTCACATAGAACCAGTCTCACCTAAAACCAAGTGTTTCACATAGAACCAGTCTAATCTAAATACAAGAGAACCAGTCTCATCTAAAAACAAGAGAACCAGTCTCACCTAAAAACAAGAGAACCAGTCTCACCTAAAAACAAGAGAACCAGTCTCACCTAAAACCAAGTGTTTCACATAGAATCAGTCTCACCTAAAAACAAGAGAACCAGTCTCATCTAAAACCAAGTGTTTCACATAGAACCAGTCTAATCTAAATACAAAAGTTTCACATAAAATTGTAATAACTTGTTTCGCAATCGAGCTAAAATAAATTTGTATAAACGATCGGTATTAAGGATGCCACTGTCCATCTATACATGTAGGGCTGTAGCTAGAGGGAGATTTGGGAGAAATATTCTCCCTGAGCTGCCTCACTTCCCCCTACAGGGCTGGTGCTAGAGGGTGATTTGGGAGAAATATTCTCCCAGAGCTGCCTCACTTCCCTCTACAGGGCTGTAACTAGAGGGAGATTTGAGAGAAATATTCTCCCTGAGCTGCATCACTTCTCCCTGCAGGGCTGGAGCTAGAGGGAGATTGGGCTGGAGCTAGAGGGAGATTTGAGAGAAATATTCTCCCTCAGCTGCATCACTTCCCATTACAGGGCTGGAGCTAGAGAGTGATTTAGGAGAAATATTCTCCCAGAGCTGACTCACCTCCCCCTGTAGGGCTGGAGTTAGAGGGTGATTTGGGAGAAATATTCTCCCTGAGCTGCATCACTTCCCCCTGCAGGGCTGGAGCTAGAGGGAGATTTGAGAGACATATTCTCCCTGAGCTGCCTCACTTCCCCCTGCAGGGCTGGAGGTAGAGGGTGATTTGGGAGAAATATTCTCCCTGATCTGCCTCACTTCCCATTACAGGGCTGGAGCTAGAGAGTGATTTAGGAGAAATATTCTCCCAGAGCTGGTTGGTTTGGTGTTTGGGTGGTGGGTTGGGTTTTACTCACCTCCCCCTACAGGGCTGGAGCTAGAGGGTGATTTGGGAGAATTATTCTCCCAGAGCTGACTCACTTCCCCCCTGCAGGGCTGGAGCTAGAGGGTGATTTGGGAGAAATATACTCCCAGAGCTGACTCACCTCCCCCTGTATGGCTGGAGTTAGAGGGTGATTTGGGAGAAATATTCTCCCTGAGCTTACTCACTTCCCCCTACAGGGCTGGAGCTAGAGGGAGATTTGGGAGAAATATTCTCCCAGAGCTGACTCAATTCTCACTATCATAACCTTGGGGAGAAGTACTTTTCATATAAAATATGTAGAGTAAACAAAACAAATCCCTCTCATATTTACAACTGTAAACTTCTCCCTTGCACACTTCTCCCAAATTTGATAGAGTTATCTAAGCTGTGACATGTTTAACAGCACACTGCTTCTAGCACAGCTAAATATCACCTCTATAGATGCATAATATGATCCCACTATTAAATATCTTACCATAGGAGGGGCAGGTAACACGAGACTACCAGATACGTCGTTGTCAAGGATGGTGATGGTTGCCATGGAAACTGATCCTAGCTCGGCACCTACAGGTTCCCCGGTCCCGAGGACGATGCTGAATGTCTCATGCCACTCTATATCACTGTTGTACAGGATATCTATGGTGTAATCCAGACTTCTTACACCTATACACCAAATATAGACAATATTTGTTTGCTTCAGTTAATGATCGAATTATATTTCACCTAATGAACATCGATACTAAAAGCTTTCTATTAATTCAATCGAATATGTGTTTATGTTGATGCTAATGATATGACTGTAATACTATTTATATTGAGTTCAACCTCCTTTATTTGGATTTCTACAAGATACGTTAAATCAGAGTCCATATTGTCGTACTCATATACTTTAGCAATGTAATGTCTACAAATAATGAGAATGTAAATTATAATGTATTATATGTATAGTAGGTATTGTCAATACTGTATATGATTTCTCATATTGACATATTTTTCACGTGAATGCTTTTATGTATATATATGTTGTACAATGATGAACTTTTACCGGTAAGTTCAAATTGGAAAATAAAATTTCTTCTTCTATGTTAGTGAAATATAATTCGATCATTCACTTAAACAAATATACTATTTATTTTAGACTGAGAAATGTTTTTATGATAGAAGACGATGCATCTGTGCGCCAACAGGTGCTAGAATGTCGTGTAAACACGACCATAAATGATGTCATAATAGACACCATAAATGTCGTCAATTACAGCTGGAGTCCGAAGATGTTTGCACACATTACAACATGCAGCGATTAGTTACCACACATGCAGAGTAGAGAGAAATAAAATGTGTTAATCCACTGCTTTCAACCAGTAAAATGACATACATACATCATTTCACTGATATATACGTGTGTTTTACGTTTATTTATCGTCGCTACCGGTTGCCCATATGAGCGATGCCTCCTGAAGAAATTAGTAATTTTAGATTTTGGAGGATAGTGCAATGATACAGACAGAGACCCATTCCAGAGTCTCCTCTGGTTCTTTTACGTGCACAGTGTAAAGCACAGAAACAAGACCTCGGTTTATCGTCCCATCTGAAAGACTGTTAATTTTATTAGAGTCAGACGGGGGATCGAACCTGCGACCCCTGGATTACCAGTCCAGCGTATTACCACTGGACTACAGATCCGTCTGTGTCTCTGATATATATCTTGGGAAAGCATGTTAATGTATTTGTATTGTAGTCACTGTGAGCGACCAAGCACGATTCTTACAATTTTAATTCCCCAGCATATTCATTCACAAAACACATTCATTACGGAATTTAGTCGCCCAAATACATTAAACAAATTTATAGAGTAGGAACTACAGAATAATAATGTAGCTTTAAGATATTATATTACACAAGGAACATGAACTTAGTACAAACATATCTTACTTGTACATGTACAGTCAAACCTGTGTTAGTGGTCACCTCCATTAACCCATTCAACACCAAGTAACTCACATGGACTGGTCCATGATATTCATAAACCAATAAATGAATCAGAAAATCACATTTGGACAAGTTCATTTATCAAAATGGGTAATTATGTCTAAAAATAGTCATATCACTGGCAAAAAGTGCAGATCCTGATGAGACGGCTCGTTACGAGCCGGCTCATCTGGATCTACACTTTTTGTAAGCCTATTTAGAGGTCTGTGGTGTTGAAAGGGTTAAGCAGCCAACCTGTATTAAGCAGCCAGTTTCCAGATTCCCAATTTTATTATATAATTGACCTCTATTAAGCAGCCACCTGTGCTAAGCCGCTTTCTCTGACTCCCATGGCTGGCTGCTTAAGAAATGTTTGACTGTATATGATTAATATTTAGAGGTATGGAAGGTGAAACAATTTTTATTAATCATGTTACCTTCTGAGAACTGCATGACTTGACTTTTCGGATTGTAGTCTGTTCCAGAGAAGGCTGAACCATCTCTCGTGCTACATCTTACGTTGCCGGCCTTGGAAACGTCCCCGAGTCTAACAACCTTCACAGTTACCGTGGCAATCTGATCTTTGGCGCTAGGTTCAGGTATACTGTATGCAGATTTCTCAATCTGAATCCTAGGAACTGAAATCAGAATCATACATTTGGTTGATTAACATAATCACAGACTGGGTGGTTAACATAATCACAGACTGGGTGGTTAACATAATCACAGACTGGGTGATTAATATTATCACAGACTGGTTTATTAACATAATCACAGACTGGTTTATTAACATATCACAGACTGGGTGGTTAACATAATCACAGACTGGTTAATTAACATAATCAGACTGGTACATTAACATAATAATAGACTGGTTTATTAACATAATAATAGACTGGTTTATTAACATAATCACAGACTGGTTGATTAACATTATCACAGACTGGTTCATTAACATAATCACAGACTGGTTTATTAACATTATCACAGACTGGTTTATTAACATAATCACAGACTGGTTGATTAACATAATCACAGACTGGTTGATTAACATAATCACAGACTGGTTGATTAACATAATCACAGACTGGTTGATTAACATTATCACAGACTGGTTTATTAACATAATCACAGACTGGTTTATTAACATAATCACAGACTGGTTGATTAACATTACCACAGACTGGTTGATTAACATTATCATGTTAAATTGGTATTGTAGTCCTTGCTCGATAAAAGAATTTTGCAATACAGTGGATCCCCTCAAAACCGGAACCCCTCTAATGCAGAATTCCCTCTAAACCAGACGGTTTTCCCCCGTTCCGATATTTGTCATTTATTCAATGTAAAAAAACTTCAATAAATCGGAACCTCTTTTTTCCGAACACCGGATACGTTTTAGGAACCATTGACAACCAGATGCCCATCGGCGAAAATCCTGATCTGAACGACCTTAGTCTCGCCTGAATTCCGCTTAGCTGTTTATTAAACTTTACCCCGGACACACAGTTCATTATGTTAGTGGGGGGGGGGGGTTAATAAAAGAAGTAGTTGATCTCATGGGACCGGTGTTCTGGTTCAAGGGTTCCAGTCATCCATATTTGAATTATTGAAGGTAGATATGCACTATATTAGAGATTATGCTGGGACCAGATGATGTGTTTGAGCAAACAATGATGTTCTAGTTAAGTGAGTTCGAGGCAACAAAGTTTGATTGTAATTCTGGTATAACATAATACTAAAGCAGAAATTAAATTCAGATTATTCATGTTACACATTTACCATCATCCATATTTGTAACTGTGATTTTTGTAGAGTCAATATCCCCGATCTTGGCACCTAATTTGTCAGTGCCGAGGGGTCGTGTAAGTTTCAGTTGGAATATTTCATCATCTTCGTACACATCATCATCCACTATACCCACAGTGCAGTTCTTCACCTGTACAAAACATAAACCAATTATAAACATAAATCAATTACAAACATAAACCAATTACAAGCATAAATCAATTACAAACATAAATCAATTACAAACATAAACCAATTACAAACATAAATCAATTACAAACATAAACCAATTACAAACATAAATCAATAACAAACATAAATCAATTACAAACATAAATATTGAACAAGGATATGAAAGAATTTGGCATCATATCAACTATTTGTATGACAAAAAGGAGAAGTGTGTGGACTCTGGAAATAAACATCATACGTTAAAATGGAGAATCGTGACAATGCCTACCTTATCTCCAGATTTGAAGACTATTCTCGATTCCTCCGAGAGCATACGTTCTATGTAATCCACCATCACCAGTGCCGTGTCCTGCCTCGTGTAACATATAACAGATGATTCAAGACTTGTATCTCCAGATCGGTACACCGGCACATCGAATATATGTCTGCTTTCATCCACAATAAACGTGTGTTCACGGAAGCTCGTTGTTGGTACTACAGCAGAACATTAGGTAAATACTCAAATGTTGTGAGATTAGAGCACAAATCAGGACCCCGGTCAATTAAAGAATGAATGTGCATGAAATATCTGTAACGGGCAATAAACTAACTTTTAATTGGTACTACAACTGTAAGAAATTCACGAACATCAACTGAAATAAATGTGTTATAACCCTTAAGACTGACCCCGATCAATCCCTAGTACAACACTCTTTAACGACGGCTGTCCGATTAGCGCAGTGGTTAGCACGCTCGCTTCTCACCAATGCGACCCGTGTTCGATCCTCGGACAGGGAATTATGTGAGATGGTACGGTGGTCGCCAGATTGGACAGGTGGGTTTTTCATCGGGTACTCCGGTTTCCTCCCACAAGAATGACCACATTTACGCTTTCATCCGAGCCAACAAGAGTGATTAATATAAGTTGTTAAAGCTTGTTTCGCAATCGTTGTAAAATAAATAAAGTTTAAACTAGCACTCTTTAAGAGCTCTTTATTGTCGAAATTGGAATTTTTACGAGAGTCCCGATATAATCAGTAGAGAAACTAATGATGGCGGTATATGGTTTTACAGACCCACATACTATCTAACTACATGTCCACTATATGTATGATGGCAGTATATGGTTTTACAGACCCACTTACTATCTAACTCCATGTCCACTATATGTATGATGGCCGTGTATGGTTTTACAACACTGCTGCTAACTGCCGAGCTCAGAAACACACTGAATGTTTCGTCACCTTCCACTCGAGGGTCAAGATCATCGTCTAGGATCGTCAATTGGCATCTCTGCAACACAACATCATAATGGATGGAAGTAAGAACTTGTACATTTTGTGTGGAGTCTATGTGGATAACACTGAGTAGTGTGGAGGCTATGTGGATAACACTGAGTAGTGTGGAGGCTATGTGGATAACACTGAGTGAGTAGTGTGGAGGCTATGTGGATAACACTGAGTAGTGTGGAGGCTATGTGGATAACACTGAGTAGTGTGGAGGCTATGTGGATAACACTGAGTGAGTAGTGTGGAGGCTATGTGGATAACACTGAGTTATGTGGAGTCTATGTGGATAACATTGAGTAGTGTGGAGGCTATGTGGATAACACTGAGTAGTGTGGAGGCTATGTGGATAACACTGAGTAGTGCAGAGGCTATGTGGATAACATTGAGTAGTGTGGAGTCTATGTGGATAACACTGAGTAGTGTGCAGTCTATGTGGATAACACTGAGTAGTGTGGAGGCTATGTGGATAACACTGAGTAGTGTGGAGGCTATGTGGATAACACTGATTGAGTAGTGTGGAGGCTATGTGGATAACACTGAGTTATGTGGAGTCTATGTGGATAACACTGAGTAGTGTGGAGGTTATGTGGATAACACTGAGTAGTGTGGAGGCTATGTGGATAACACTGAGTAGTGCGGAGGCTATGTGGATAACATTGAGTAGTGTGGAGTCTATGTGGATAACACTGAGTAGTGTGCAGTCTATGTGGATAACACTGAGTAGTGTGGAGGCTATGTGGATAAAACTGGGTGAGTAGTGTGGAGTCTATGTGGATAACACTGAGTAGTGTGCAGTCTATGTGGATAACACTGAGTAGTGTGGAGGCTATGTGGATAACACTGAGTAGTGTGGAGGCTATGTGGATAACACTTGATGAGTAGTGTGCAGTCTATGTGGATAACACTGAGTAGTGTGGAGTATATGTGGATAACACTGAGTAGTGTGCAGTCTATGTGGATAACACTGAGTAGTGTGCAGTCTATGTGGATAACACTTGGTGAGTAGTGTGCAGTCTATGTGGATAACACTGAGTAGTGTGCAGTCTATGTGGATAACACTTGGTGAGTAGTGTGCAGTCTATGTGGATAACACTGAGTAGTGTGGAGTATATGTGGATAACACTGAGTGGTGTGGAGGCTATGTGGATAACACTGAGTAGTGTGGAGTCTATGTGGATAACACTTGGTGAGTAGTGTGGAGTCTATGTGGATAACACTGAGTAGTGTGGAGGCTATGTGGATAACACTGAGTAGTGTGGAGTCTATGTGGATAACACTGAGTAGTGTGCAGTCTATGTGGATAACACTGAGTAGTGTGGAGGCTATGTGGATAACACTGAGTAGTGTGGAGTCTATGTGGATAACACTGAGTAGTGTGGAGGCTATGTGGATAACACTTGGTGAGTAGTGTGGAGTCTATGTGGATAACACTGAGTAGTGTGGAGGCTATGTGGATAACACTGAGTAGTGTGGAGGCTATGTGGATAACACTGAGTAGTGTGGAGTCTATGTGAATAACACTGAGTAGTGTGGAGTCTATGTGGATAACACTGAGTAGTGTGGAGGCTATGTGGATAACACTGGGTGAGTAGTGTGCAGTCTATGTGGATACCACTGAGTAGTGTGGAGGCTATGTGGATAACACTGAGTAGTGTGGAGTCTATGTGGATAACACTGAGTAGTGTGGAGGCTATGTGGATACCACTGAGTAGTGTGCAGTCTATGTGGATAACACTGAGTAGTGTGGAGTATATGTGGATAACACTTGGTGAGTAGTGTGCAGTCTATTTGGATAACACTGAGTAGTGTGCAGTCTATGTGGATAACACTTGGTGAGTAGTGTGCAGTCTATGTGGATAACACTGAGTAGTGTGGAGTCTATGTGGATAACACTTGGTGAGTAGTGTGCAGTCTATGTGGATAACACTGAGTAGTGTGGAGTCTATGTGAATAACACTGAGTAGTGTGGAGGCTATGTGGATAACACTTGGTGAGTAGTGTGCAGTCTATGTGGATAACACTGAGTAGTGTGCAGTCTATGTGGATAACACTTGGTGAGTAGTGTGCAGTCTATGTGGATAACACTGAGTAGTGTGCAGTCTATGTGGATAACACTTGGTGAGTAGTGTGCAGTCTATGTGGATAACACTGAGTAGTGTGCAGTCTATGTGGATAACACTGAGTAGTGCAGTCTATGTGGATAACACTGAGTAGTGTGGAGGCTATGTGGATAACACTTGGTGAGTAGTGTGGAGTCTATGTGGATAACACTTGGTGAGTAGTGTGCAGTCTATGTGGATAACACTGAGTAGTGTGCAGTCTATGTGGATAACACTGAGTAGTGTGCAGTCTATGTGGATAACACTTGGTGAGTAGTGTGCAGTCTATGTGGATAACACTGAGTAGTGTGCAGTCTATGTGGATAACACTGAGTAGTGTGCAGTCTATGTGGATAACACTGAGTAGTGTGCAGTCTATGTGGATACCACTGAGTAGTGTGGAGGCTAGGTGGATAACACTGAGTAGTGTGCAGTCTATGTGGATAACACTGAGTAGTGTGGAGGCTATGTGGATAAAACTGGGTGAGTAGTGTGGAGACTATGTGAATAACACTGAGTAGTGTGCAGTCTATGTGGATAACACTGAGTAGTGTGGAGGCTATGTGGATAACACTGAGTAGTGTGGAGTCTATGTGGATAACATTGAGTAGTGTGGAGTCTATGTGGATAACACTGAGTAGTGTGGAGGCTATGTGGATAACACTGAGTAGTGTGGAGTCTATGTGGATAACATTGAGTAGTGTGGAGGCTATGTGGATAACACTGAGTAGTGTGGAGTCTATGTGGATAACACTGAGTAGTGTGGAGGCTATGTGGATTACACTTGGTGAGTAGTGTGCAGTCTATGTGGATAACACTGAGTAGTGTGCAGTCTATGTGGATAACACTGAGTAGTGTGGAGTCTATGTGGATAACACTTGGTGAGTAGTGTGCAGTCTATGTGGATAACACTGAGTAGTGTGCAGTTTATGTGGATAACACTGAGTAGTGTGGAGGCTATGTGGATAACACTTGGTGAGTAGTGTGGAGGCTATGTGGATAACACTGAGTAGAGTGCAGTCTATGTGGATAACACTGAGTAGTGTGGAGGCTATGTGGATAACACTTGGTGAGTAGTGTGCATTCTATGTGGATAACACTTGGTGAGTAGTGTGGAGTCTATGTGGATAACACTTGGTGAGTAGTGTGGAGGCTATGTGGATAACACTGAGTAGAGTGGAGGCTATGTGGATAACACTGAGTAGTGTGGAGTCTATGTGGATAACACTGAGTAGAGTGCAGTCTATATGGATAACACTGAGTAGTGTGGAGTCTATGTGGATAACACTTGGTGAGTAGTGTGGAGTCTATGTGGATAACACTTGGTGAGTAGTGTGGAGGCTATGTGGATAACACTTGGTGAGTAGTGTGCAGTCTATGTGGATAACACTGAGTAGTGTGGAGGCTATGTGGATAACACTGAGTAGTGTGGAGTCTATGTGGATAACACTGAGTAGTGTGCAGTATATGTGGATAACACTGAGTAGTGTGAAGGCTATGTGGATAACACTTGGTGAGTAGTGTGGAGTATATGTGCATAACACTGAGTAGTGTGCAGTCTATGTGCATAACACTGAGTAGTGTGGAGGCTATGTGGATAACACTGAGTAGTGTGGAGGCTATGTGGATAACACTGAGTAGTGTGGAGTCTATGTGGATAACACTGAGTAGTGTGCAGTCTATGTGGATAACACTGAGTAGTGTGGAGGCTATGTGGATAACACTGAGTAGTGTGGAGTCTATGTGGATAACACTGAGTAGTGTGGAGTCTATGTGGATAACACTGAGTGGTGTGCAGTCTATGTGGATAACACTGAGTAGTTTGGAGTCTATGTGGATAACACTGAGTAGTGTGCAGTCTATGTGGATATCACTGAGTAGTGTGGAGGCTATGTGGATAAAACTGGGTGAGTAGTGTGGAGACTATGTGAATAACACTGAGTAGTGTGCAGTCTATGTGGATAACACTGAGTAGTGTGGAGGCTATGTGGATAACACTGAGTAGTGTGGAGTCTATGTGGATAACATTGAGTAGTGTGGAGTCTATGTGGATAACACTGAGTAGTGTGGAGTCTATGTGGATAACACTGAGTAGTGTGGAGGCTATGTGGATAACACTGAGTAGTGTGGAGTCTATGTGGATAACATTGAGTAGTGTGGAGGCTATGTGGATAACACTGAGTAGTGTGGAGTCTACGTGGATAACACTGAGTAGTGTGGAGGCTATGTGGATAACACTTGGTGAGTAGTGTGCAGTCTATGTGGATAACACTGAGTAGTGTGCAGTCTATGTGGATAACACTGAGTAGTATGGAGTCTATGTGGATAACACTTGGTGAGTAGTGTGCAGTCTATGTGGATAACACTGAGTAGTGTGCAGTTTATGTGGATAACACTGAGTAGTGTGGAGGCTATATGGATAACACTTGGTGAGTAATGTGGAGGCTATGTGGATAACACTGAGTAGAGTGCAGTCTATGTGGATAACACTGAGTAGTGTGGAGGCTATGTGGATAACACTTGGTGAGTAGTGTGCATTCTATGTGGATAACACTTGGTGAGTAGTGTGGAGTCTATGTGGATAACACTTGGTGAGTAGTGTGGAGGATATGTGGATAACACTGAGTAGTGTGGAGGCTATGTGGATAACACTTGGTGAGTAGTGTGCAGTCTATGTGGATAACACTGAGTAGTGTGCAGTCTATGTGGATACCACTGAGTAGTGTGGAGTCTATGTGGATAACACTTGGTGAGTAGTGTGCAGTCTATGTGGATAACACTGAGTAGTGTGCAGTCTATGTGGATAACACTGAGTAGTGTGGAGGCTATGTGGATAACAATTGGTGAGTAGTGTGGAGGCTATGTGGATAACACTGAGTAGAGTGCAGTCTATGTGGATAACACTGAGTAGTGTGGAGGCTATTTGGATAACACTTGGTGAGTAGTGTGCATTCTATGTGGATAACACTTGGTGAGTAGTGTGGAGTCTATGTGGATAACACTTGGTGAGTAGTGTGGAGGCTATGTGGATAACACTGAGTAGAGTGGAGGCTATGTGGATAACACTGAGTAGTGTGGAGTCTATGTGGATAACACTGAGTAGAGTGCAGTCTATGTGGATAACACTGAGTAGTGTGGAGTCTATGTGGATAACACTGAGTAGTGTGGAGTCTATGTGGATAACACTGAGTAGTGTGGAGTCTATGTGGATAACACTTGGTGAGTAGTGTGGAGGCTATGTGGATAACACTGAGTAGTGTGGAGGCTATGTGGATAACACTGAGTAGTGTGGAGTCTATGTGGATAACACTGAGTAGTGTGCAGTCTATGTGGATAACACTTAGTAGTGTGGAGTCTATGTGGATAACACTGAGTAGTGTGAGTCTATGTGGATAACACTGAGTAGTGTGGAGTCTATGTGGATACACGAGTAGTGTGGAGCTATGTGGATAACACTGAGTAGTGTGGAGTCTATGTGGATAACACTGAGTAGTGTGGAGTCTATGTGGATAACACTGAGGTGTGCAGTCTATGTGGATAACACTGAGTAGTGTGGAGTCTATGTGGATAACACTGAGTAGTGTGGAGGCTATGTGGATAACACTGAGTGTGAGTGGTGTGCAGTCTATGTGGATAACACTTAGTAGTGTGGAGCCTATGTGGATAACACTTGTGAGTATTGTGGAGACTATGTGAATAACACTGAGTAGTGTGCAGTCTATGTGGATAACACTGAGTAGTGTGGAGGCTATGTGGATAACACTGAGTAGTGTGGAGTCTATGTGGATAACATTGAGTAGTGTGGAGTCTATGTGGATAACACTGCGTAGTGTGGAGTCTATGTGGATAACACTGAGTAGTGTGGAGGCTATGTGGATAACACTGAGTAGTGTGGAGTCTATGTGGATAACATTGAGTAGTGTGGAGGCTATGTGGATAACACTGAGTAGTGTGGAGTCTATGTGGATAACACTGAGTAGTGTGGAGGCTATGTGGATAACACTTGGTGAGTAGTGTGCAGTCTATGTGGATAACACTGAGTAGTGTGCAGTCTATGTGGATAACACTGAGTAGTGTGGAGGCTATGTGGATAACACTTGGTGAGTAGTGTGCAGTCTATGTGGATAACACTGAGTAGTGTGCAGTCTATGTGGATAACACTGAGTAGTGTGCAGTCTATGTGGATAACACTGAGTAGTGTGGAGGCTATGTGGATAACACTTGGTGAGTAGTGTGGAGGCTATGTGGATAACACTGAGTAGAGTGCAGTCTATGTGGATAACACTGAGTAGTGTGGAGGCTATGTGGATAACACTTGGTGAGTAGTGTGCATTCTATGTGGATAACACTTGGTGAGTAGTGTGGAGTCTATGTGGATAACACTTGGTGAGTAGTGTGGAGGCTATGTGGATAACACTGAGTAGAGTGGAGGCTATGTGGATAACACTGAGTAGTGTGGAGTCTATGTGGATAACACTTGGTGAGTAGTGTGGAGGCTATGTGGATAACACTTGGTGAGTAGTGTGCAGTCTATGTGGATAACACTGAGTAGTGTGGAGGCTATGTGGATAACACTGAGTAGTGTGGAGTCTATGTGGATAACACTGAGTAGTGTGCAGTCTATGTGGATAACACTGAGTAGTGTGAAGGCTATGTGGATAACACTTGGTGAGTAGTGTGGAGTATATGTGGATAACACTGAGTAGTGTGCAGTCTATGTGGATAACACTGAGTAGTGTGGAGGCTATGTGGATAACACTGAGTAGTGTGGAGGCTATGTGGATAACACTGAGTAGTGTGCAGTCTATGTGGATAACACTGAGTAGTGTGGAGGCTATGTGGATAACACTGAGTAGTGTGGAGTCTATGTGGATAACACTGAGTAGTGTGCAGTCTATGTGGATACCACTGAGTAGTGTGGAGGCTATGTGGATAACACTTGGTGAGTAGTGTGGAGGCTATGTGGATAACACTGGGTGAGTAGTGTGGAGGCTATGTGGATAACACTTGGTGAGTAGTGTGGAGGCTATGTGGATAACACTTGGTGAGTAGTGTGGAGGCTATGTGGATAACACTTGGTGAGTAGTGTGGAGTCTATGTGGATAACACTGGGTGAGTAATGTGGGGTCAATGTGTTTAGCAATCCGAGCATTCTATGATTGTCACATGTTCCGTCATGAGCAGGAACACTTTCTAAATATTCTGCTGAATTTCTCATTCAAATATGAGACTTCATTCCAGCTTTTATTAATGAAACCAAAGCTTATCCAATATATAAATATATTATTATTACTTTATTAGCATCATAATGTGGTTTCACACAGTGCATTTCAAACTTATAAATTACATCACTTTACGATACATGTAAAACAAAGTTAACCCATTCCCTCATAGAATCACCTTTTGACGCCATTACCAATACGACATACATTGCCAATGTAGTAGCCAAACCAATGTTCATAACAAAGGCCTGAATCTCATGAAGTCCCAGTAATATCTATGGAGGTGGGATAGATATTGCGACTACTTATCCACATCATGATAGCAAATGAAGTCCCAGTAATATCTATGGAGGTGGGATAGATATTGCGACTACTTATCCACATCATGATAGCAAATGAAGTCCCAGTAATATCTATGGAGGTGGGATAGATATTGCGACTACTTATCCACATCATGATAGCAAATGAAGTCCCAGTAATATCTATGGAGGTGGGATAGATATTGCGACTACTTATCCACATCATGATAGCAAATGAAGTCCCAGTAATATCTATGGAGGTGGGATAGATATTGCGACTACTTATCCACATCATGATAGCAAATGAAGTCCCAGTAATATCTATGGAGGTGGGATAGATATTGCGACTACTTATCCACATCATGATAGCAAATGAAGTCCCAGTAATATCTATGGAGGTGGGATAGATATTGCGACTACTTATCCACATCATGATAGCAAATGAAGTCCCAGTAATATCTATGGAGGTGGGATAGATATTGCGACTACTTATCCACAGCATGATAGCAAAATGGCTGTCGTTTGTTAGGAAATATAATAGTATATTAACCTAAATCTCTACGAAAGAAAGGGTTAACCGCCTGATATTGTAGATGTTATTAAGCTAACCTGTGTAGTCTGTCCTGGGCCAAATGTGATCTGGCTGGAGCTTGGTATATAGTCCTGGCCAGACACGGCTGATGGCGGGTGGGAGAGTCTGGTAGCACACCAGACAGAGGATGTGTGAGACAAGTCCGAGCCTTCCCGCACAATCTCTACATCGACTGTCCCAGCATCCTCGTCAAACTTGTACGATGTTTGTGAGAAATGTATCGCAGATTCTGAAATAAAACAGAAATTAAATAGACAGAAGCTTTACATTTTTATAGCCTAAATATGCATAATATTTTGATCTCAAAGTGGATTATGAGAAGAATATTTGTGGAAGTCGTGATAGCGCAATGGTAGTGCGTTCGCTTCAGGTGCGAAAGGTCCGGAGTTCGAGCCCCACTCGAGCTGTTACAATTGTGTCCTTAGGCAAGGCATTTAACATCCTCGCTTCTCTCTCCCTCGTGGCGATGGATTCCAACAGGAATGAGGTCTCGAGAGTGATTAATATAAGTTATAAGAACTTGTTTCGCAATCAAGCTAAAATAAATTTGTATTAAAAAAAACAACAAAAAAACAAAAAGAACAATATTTCACAATAGTCTGGAAAGAGCGAGTATTGATTTAACAAAGGATCGGTACAAGTCAGGCTATATCATGCCCGATTAAAAATATTGTAAAGAAGATAGCTAAAACTATATGTAAAAACATGTAAAAACTGTATTGCAAAAAACGTAATGACAAAAAGTCAATTGCAACAAAATTTACTCAACTGTAAAACAGTACTGGTAACAACAAAAACACCCACCCAAAATAGGGTCCACAAAACAGGGTCCACATTAGTTTCAAAGTGTTTATGTTATATCCCTGACATTGTATTATTCATGCAAGCCTCGTAGTTAGGTACATAGAAACTTTGTTTTATCATTAATTTGTGAAACTGCTGAAAATAATGAATGAATTAATACAGTGAGACTTGGGAGACAATCTGTGACTATAAAATCATAAATCAAGAATATCTTACCATCATTTGGTCCATCGATGATGACCGTGGCCTGAGAGATGGGTCCTAACTTGGACCCGTATGAAGGCAGTGCCAATTCCAGTCCAAACTGTTCCGATGCTTCATTGAGACTGTCATCTATCATCTACAGGAGATAATAACAGATAAATTGTCAGTAAGCCTGGGGGTAATACAGGTTTTATTCAACTAACCTGTGATATAATAATAAAATCCAGTGGCATACATTATTCTAACAATTGGCCCAACATTAACAAGCTTGAACATATCATGTCGGAACAGTCAAAACGTTGTATTCTTAATACCTCTAAGTTCATATATTATGCATTAATCAGTAGGAGTGGACATTAATACATTTTAATATTTAAATAATCATATTAATACATACAACTCATCGTAAGCATATATATGCAGAACAGATCTTTGTAATTTGAACTGTTATCTTTTCACAAGATTTTATTAAAGAGACCTCTTGGTAATTACTTTTGTGTATCCACTACAATGTGTAACTAATGTATTTGCTTTAAACGTCTTATAGATGTTTTACGCAATAAACTATTGTTGTTGTTGTTGTTATTATTGTTTTAAAATTTGAGAAAGACAGAAATATTTCAACTTGCTGCAACACATATGTTTTCATCCTCGATTTCATTAATAGAAAACAACTATTAGAAGTGCAGTGGTAGCGCGTTCGCTTCAGGTGCGGAAGGTCTGGAGTTCGAGCCCCGCTGGAGCCATTACGATTGTGCCCTTAGGCAAGACATTTAAATTCCACGTTGCCTATTGTCTCTTCCTCGTGGCGATGGATTCCATCAGGAATGAGGTCTCAAGCATGATTAATATAAGTTGTAAGAACTTGTTTCGCAATTGAGCTAAAATAAATTTGTATTAACTAACTACTAGAAAATCTTACTTTTACATCACAAGTTGCCATGATAACTCCTGAAGGGAAGATAACTCTGTAAGAGTTAGAATTCCCTCGTGAGATATAGTCAGAGCCAGAGTCCAGCCTGTCTAGTGGACTGCCCCGCGCCGTCAGGGAGCTTGTGAAGCAGATAGTAGATACAGTACTACTCATGTCCCCTGTAATGTACATGTAACAACAACTGTGTATAGATATCTTAACAACACTTATATAAACATACATATTAAATATATCAAACAGTTATGAATTATACTTATTTTATTAGATTTGATGCTAGGCCTTGTATGGAGCTTCAATCCAATACATGATGATAGGCAAGCCTTGTGTGGAGCTTCAATACAATACATGATGATAGGCAAGCCTTGTGTGCAGCTTCAATACATGATGATAGGCAAGCCTTGTGTGGAGCTTCAATACATGATGATAGGCAAGCCTTGTGTGGAGCTTCAATACAATACATGATGATAGGCAAGCCTTGTGTGCAGCTTCAATACAATACATGATGATAGGCAAGCCTTGTGTGCAGCTTCAATACAATACATGATGATAGGCAAGCCTTGTGTGCAGCTTCAATGCAATACATGATGATAGGCAAGCCTTGTGTGCAGCTTCAATACAATACATGATGATAGGCAAGCCTTGTGTGCAGCTTCAATACAATACATGATGATAGGCAAGCCTTGTGTGCAGCTTCAATACAATACATGATGATAGGCAAGCCTTGTGTGCAGCTTCAATACAATACATGATGATAGGCAAGCCTTGTGTGCAGCTTCAATACATGATGGTAGGCAAGCCTTGTGTGGAGCTTCAATACATGATGATAGGCAAGCCTTGTGTGGAGCTTCAATACAATACATGATGATAGGCAAGCCTTGTGTGCAGCTTCAATACAATACATGATGATAGGCAAGCCTTGTGTGCAGCTTCAATGCAATACATGATGATAGGCAAGCCTTGTGTGCAGCTTCAATCCAATATATGATGGTAGGCAAGCCTTGTGTGGAGCTTCAATACAATACATGATGATAGGCAAGCCTTGTGTGGAGCTTCAATACAATACATGATGGTAGGCAAGCCTTGTGTGGAGCTTCAATACAATACATGATGATAGGCAAGCCTTGTGTGGAGCTTCAATACAATACATGATGATAGGCAAGCCTTGTGTGGAGCTTCAATACAATACATGATGATAGGCAAGCCTTGTGTGCAGCTTCAATACATGATGATAGGCAAGCCTTGTATGGAGCTTCAATACATGATGATAGGCAAGCCTTGTGTGGAGCTTCAATACATGATGATAGGCAAGCCTTGTATGGAGCTTCAATACATGATGATAGGCAAGCCTTGTGTGGAGCTTCAATACAATACATGATGATAGGCAAGCCTTGTGTGGAGTTTCAATACATGATGATAGGCAAGCCTTGTGTGGAGCTTCAATACAATACATGGTGATAGGCAAGCCTTGTGTGCAGCTTCAATACAATACATGGTGATAGGCAAGCCTTGTGTGCAGCTTCAATCCAATACATGATGATAGGCAAGCCTTGTGTGCAGCTTCAATACATGATGGTAGGCAAGCCTTGTGTGGAGCTTCAATACAATACATGATGATAGGCAAGCCTTGTGTGCAGCTTCAATACAATACATGCTGATAGGCAAGCCTTGTGTGGAGCTTCAATACATGATGGTAGGCAAGCCTTGTGTGGAGCTTCAATACAATACATGATGGTAGGCAAGCCTTGTGTGGAGCTTCATTACAATACATGGTGATAGGCAAGCCTTGTGTGGAGCTTCAATACAATACATGATGATAGGCAAGCCTTGTGTGGAGCTTCAATACAATACATGATGATAGGCAAGCCTTGTGTGCAGCTTCAATACAATACATGATGATAGGCAAGCCTTGTGTGCAGCTTCAATACAATACATGATGGTAGGCAAGCCTTGTGTGGAGCTTCATTACAATACATGATGATAGGCAAGCCTTGTGTGGAGCTTCAATACAATACATGATGATAGGCAAGCCTTGTGTGCAGCTTCAATACATGATGGTAGTCAAGCCTTGTGTGGAGCTTCAATACAATACATGATGATAGGCAAGCCTTGTGTGGAGCTTCAATACAATACATGATGATAGGCAAGCCTTGTGTGCAGCTTCAATACAATACATGATGATAGGCAAGCCTTGTGTGCAGCTTCAATACAATACATGATGATAGGCAAGCCTTGTGTGCAGCTTCAATACAATACATGATGATAGGCAAGCCTTGTGTGGAGCTTCAATACAATACATGATGATAGGCAAGCCTTGTGTGCAGCTTCAATACATGATGGTAGGCAAGCCTTGTGTGGAGCTTCAATACATGATGATAGGCAAGCTTTGTGTGCAGCTTCAATCCATGATGATAGGCAAGCCTTGTGTGCAGCTTCAATCCAATATATGATGATAGGCAAGCCTTGTGTGCAGCTTCAATCCAATACATGATAGGCAAGCCTTGTGTGCAGCTTCAATCCAATACATGATGATAGGCAAGCCTTGTGTGGAGCTTCAATACAATACATGATGATAGGCAAGCCTTGTGTGCAGCTTCAATACAATACATGATGATAGGCAAGCCTTGTGTGCAGCTTCAATACAATACATGATGATAGGCAAGCCTTGTGTGCAGCTTCAATACATGATGATAGGCAAGCCTTGTGTGCAGCTTCAATACAATACATGATGATAGGCAAGCCTTGTGTGCAGCTTCAATACAATACATGATGATAGGCAAGCCTTGTGTGCAGCTTCAATACATGATGGTAGGCAAGCCTTGTGTGGAGCTTCAATACATGATGATAGGCAAGCCTTGTGTGGAGCTTCAATACAATACATGATGATAGGCAAGCCTTGTGTGCAGCTTCAATACAATACATGATGATAGGCAAGCCTTGTGTGCAGCTTCAATGCAATACATGATGATAGGCAAGCCTTGTGTGCAGCTTCAATCCAATATATGATGGTAGGCAAGCCTTGTGTGGAGCTTCAATACAATACATGATGATAGGCAAGCCTTGTGTGGAGCTTCAATACAATACATGATGGTAGGCAAGCCTTGTGTGGAGCTTCAATACAATACATGATGATAGGCAAGCCTTGTGTGGAGCTTCAATACAATACATGATGATAGGCAAGCCTTGTGTGGAGCTTCAATACAATACATGATGATAGGCAAGCCTTGTGTGCAGCTTCAATACATGATGATAGGCAAGCCTTGTATGGAGCTTCAATACATGATGATAGGCAAGCCTTGTGTGGAGCTTCAATACATGATGATAGGCAAGCCTTGTATGGAGCTTCAATACATGATGATAGGCAAGCCTTGTGTGGAGCTTCAATACAATACATGATGATAGGCAAGCCTTGTGTGGAGTTTCAATACATGATGATAGGCAAGCCTTGTGTGGAGCTTCAATACAATACATGGTGATAGGCAAGCCTTGTGTGCAGCTTCAATACAATACATGGTGATAGGCAAGCCTTGTGTGCAGCTTCAATCCAATACATGATGATAGGCAAGCCTTGTGTGGAGCTTCAATACATGATGGTAGGCAAGCCTTGTGTGCAGCTTCAATACATGATGATAGGCAAGCTTTGTGTGCAGCTTCAATCCATGATGATAGGCAAGCCTTGTGTGCAGCTTCAATCCAATATATGATGATAGGCAAGCCTTGTGTGCAGCTTCAATCCAATACATGATAGGCAAGCCTTGTGTGCAGCTTCAATCCAATACATGATGATAGGCAAGCCTTGTGTGGAGCTTCAATACAATACATGATGATAGGCAAGCCTTGTGTGGAGCTTCAATACAATACATGATGATAGGCAAGCCTTGTGTGCAGCTTCAATACAATACATGATGATAGGCAAGCCTTGTGTGCAGCTTCAATACAATACATGATGATAGGCAAGCCTTGTGTGGAGCTTCAATACAATACATGATGATAGGCAAGCCTTGTGTGCAGCTTCAATACAATACATGATGATAGGCAAGCCTTGTGTGCAGCTTCAATACATGATGATAGGCAAGCCTTGTGTGGAGCTTCAATACAATACATGATGATAGGCAAGCCTTGTGTGCAGCTTCAATACAATACATGATGATAGGCAAGCCTTGTGTGCAGCTTCAATACAATACATGATGATAGGCAAGCCTTGGTTGCAGCTTCAATACAATACATGATGATAGGCAAGCCTTGTGTGGAGCTTCAATACAATACATGATGATAGGCAAGCCTTGTGTGCAGCTTCAATACATGATGGTAGGCAAGCCTTGTGTGGAGCTTCAATACATGATGATAGGCAAGCCTTGTGTGCAGCTTCAATCCATGATGATAGGCAAGCCTTGTGTGCAGCTTCAATCCAATATATGATGATAGGCAAGCCTTGTGTGCAGCTTCAATCCAATACATGATAGGCAAGCCTTGTGTGCAGCTTCAATCCAATACATGATGATAGGCAAGCCTTGTGTGGAGCTTCAATACAATACATGGTGATAGGCAAGCCTTGTGTGCAGCTTCAATACATGGCGATAGGCAAGCCTTGTGTGCAGCTTCAATCCATGATGATAGGCAAGCCTTGTGTGGAGCTTCAATACATGATGGTAGGCAAGCCTTGTGTGCAGCTTCAATACAATACATGATGATAGGCAAGCCTTGTGTGGAGCTTCAATACAATACATGATGATAGGCAAGCCTTGTGTGCAGCTTCAATACAATACATGATGATAGGCAAGCCTTGTGTGCAGCTTCAATACATGATGATAGGCAAGCCTTGTGTGGAGCTTCAATACATGATGGTAGGCAAGCCTTGTGTGGAGCTTCAATACAATACATGATGGTAGGCAAGCCTTGTGTGGAGCTTCATTACAATACATGGTGATAGGCAAGCCTTGTGTGGAGCTTCAATACAATACATGATGATAGGCAAGCCTTGTGTGCAGCTTCAATACATGATGGTAGTCAAGCCTTGTGTGGAGCTTCAATACAATACATGGTGATAGGCAAGCCTTGTGTGGAGCTTCAATACAATACATGATGATAGGCAAGCCTTGTGTGGAGCTTCAATACAATACATGATGATAGGCAAGCCTTGTGTGCAGCTTCAATACAATACATGATGATAGGCAAGCCTTGTGTGCAGCTTCAATACAATACATGATGATAGGCAAGCCTTGTGTGGAGCTTCAATACAATACATGATGATAGGCAAGCCTTGTGTGCAGCTTCAATACATGATGATAGGCAAGCCTTGTGTGGAGCTTCAATACAATACATGATGATAGGCAAGCCTTGTGTGCAGCTTCAATACAATACATGATGATAGGCAAGCCTTGTGTGCAGCTTCAATACAATACATGATGATAGGCAAGCCTTGTGTGGAGCTTCAATACAATACATGATGATAGGCAAGCCTTGTGTGCAGCTTCAATACAATACATGATGATAGGCAAGCCTTGTGTGGAGCTTCAATACAATACATGATGATAGGCAAGCCTTGTGTGGCTTCAATCCATACATGATGATAGGCAAGCCTTGTGTGCAGCTTCAATACAATACATGATGATAGGCAAGCCTTGTGTGCAGCTTCAATACAATACATGATGATAGGCAAGCCTTGTGTGGAGCTTCAATACAATACATGATGATAGGCAAGCCTTGTGTGCAGCTTCAATACATGATGGTAGGCAAGCCTTGTGTGGAGCTTCAATACAATACATGATGATAGGCAAGCCTTGTGTGCAGCTTCAATACAATACATGATGATAGGCAAGCCTTGTGTGCAGCTTCAATACAATATATGATGATAGGCAAGCCTTGTGTGCAGCTTCAATCCAATACATGATAGGCAAGCCTTGTGTGCAGCTTCAATACAATATATGATGATAGGCAAGCCTTGTGTGCAGCTTCAATACAATACATGATAGGCAAGCCTTGTGTGCAGCTTCAATACCATACATGATAGACAAGCCTTGTTTGGAGCTTCAATACATGATGATAGGCAAGCCTTGTGTGGAGCTTCAATACAATACATGATGATAGGCAAGCCTTGTGTGGAGCTTCAATACAATACATGATGATAGGCAAGCCTTGTGTGCAGCTTCAATACAATACATGATGATAGGCAAGCCTTGTGTGCAGCTTCAATACAATACATGATAGGCAAGCATTGTGTGCAGCTTCAATACAATATATGATGATAGGCAAGCCTTGT
>CM026390.1:101155394-101228282 GCA_014843695.1 Archivesica marissinica | reverse complement strand
CACACACACACACACACACACACACACACACACACACACACACACACACACACACACACACACACACACACACACACACACACACACACACACACACACACACACACACACACACACACACACACACACACACACACACACACACACACACACACACACACACACACACACACACACACACACACACACACGTGCTAATTGAAATTCCGATATTAACAATCACTCGTTCCATCATGTGTCCACACCGTTATGGTCCTCAGTATTATAAAATAAAACCATTATTCTCATGCCCATCATATCAAACAATATATCACTCCAATTCAACTAGCTGCTCTTTATGAAAAAGAAAATGGTGAACCCCAACGTAGTTTAAAAACCTCGTATAGTCGTTTCACTATATGTAGTACAATTATAAATTATGCCAATCCCGTGCAACATGAGTCGTCAACAACAAACATCTTGGTATTAGAAACAATATTAAGCACATTGGATTGAAGTTCTAAACCGCAACATTACCTGACCAAATACGAGAACCATATTTCGCAATCGGATATCGCCATTTTATATGTGTCACTAATTCATGTTTAATTTATAATATTACGTTAGAAATGTTTAGTTCAGTACTTTTTATTTATTTCCTCTGTTTGTTTTGTTCATGACTCACCCTGGCACATTATCATACTAAGTCAAGTTTGATTTGATAATATGTTATTGCGTATAGCAACAACAATCGTATAAGCGATACATAATTGGCAAATGGGTTGGGTCTGATGTGGTGGAGAAGACCACCCGCATGGCCTGGGCATTCATTGTTCAGCAACTATCATGAAATGTGCTCATCATGAAAAATCAACATACATTATTATTATTTAAGTTTATTTAACGTCGCTACCGGTTTCCCATTTGAGCGACGGGCAGTTTACCTAACACCTTTCCTGTGCAGGCTCCAACGGTTAACCAGTATTTGGTGCACCAACCTCCGTAAGAAACTGCCAACTTTTTCATATAAATGAGACACGGTCTGAGCGGGGCTCGAACCCGTACCATCAGAGATGATAGGTTACAGTGGTATATAAATACAAATACATAGCATTTATATAGCGCAAAAAAAAAAAAATTACAGATGCAATTTTAAACATTTACATATGACAATAAATCCTAAATAAAATGTTTGCATATATATATATAATTATGGTCATTTTAGCTGAATATTGCTTACAATGGAAACTGACTGTTAACACTACAAACACAAACATTATGATTTTAGCAGAGGTGGGAGACGATCGCAAAATATGCGGTTTTACTATAATAATCAGCAGAGAGAAATTGTTAAGACATTTAAATATCTTGGCGTGACTTTCACCACTGGTGTTGTATACAAAGAAACGGATACCACTGTGGCGATGGCGATAGTACGATAGTACCATACCAGCAGGTCAGCCCCTTAAGGCTAATTTCCAGTTGAATAAATGTGTGTATAAATTTACCATTATCTCCTAAACATATGATGAAACTTTTCGATATATTGATAACACCTATTCTAAAATATGCATCAGAAGTGTGTGGTTTTAAGGTAGAAATATCGAACGCGTGCATTTAAACTTTTGTAAATGAATATTGGGTATAAAGATGTGCACCCAAACACCATCTGTTTGAAACGGTTTTTCATTCTCATACAATACTGGTTAAAATATGCAGATCAGACGACAAGAGTTACATTAAAATAGCATACAATATGTTAAAATCTGACTTGGAATTACACCCGGTGAAAGTAAACTGGGTCCTGAAATTAAGGCTTTACTTTCCAGATTAGGTTTGTATGAGGTATGGCTAAGCCGAGGTGTGGTAATTTTACTATATTCCTTAATATTGTTAAGCAAAGTATTAAAGACCATTACGTACACGATTGAAGCACAATCATTTGGAGGATAATGAGGCACTTTGGGATACCCCTGAAGATTGTGAGTATCATATACAGTTTCTATGATGGTATGACCTGTCAGGTGATTCATAACGACGACCTATCACCCCCTTTTATTGTCACCACTGCAGTTAGACAGGGTTGTTTACTTTCATCAATGATCTTTTCGCTGGTTGCCGGCTGGGTGCTCACCCAAACCATGGACAGACCAAGGTTTGCAGTGGACCTTTGTTAAGACGCTAGAGGACTTGGATTTTGCAGACGACGTTGGAATGCTGTCCCACTACTTCAAACATATATAGGAGAAGTCGCAGCGTCTGAGCACAGTTGCACGGCAAACATGACTGGAAGTCAACACCCATAAAACGAAGAGCATGAGGGTCAACGCAGCCAACAATACACCTATCCAAATGGAGGAACAGCACATTGAAGATGTCGAGCGCTTTACTTACCAAGGAAGCGTCATCAGCAGGACAGGAGGCACTGAGGAGGACATCAAATCCAGGATTGGAAAGGCTCGACACGTCTTTGTCACCTTGAAGCCAGTCTGGAACAACAGGAACATCTTCATCAAGACCAAGCTGATCATCTTCAACTCCAATGTGAATTCGGTTCTGTTATACGGTTCAGAGACATGGAAGCACACCAAAGCGCTAGACCAGAAACTCCAAACTGAACACCTGCCTACGACAAATCCTCCGTATTAGATGGCCTGAGACAATTTCGAATGAAGAGCTCTGGAGAAGAACTCAACAGAGACCAATTTCAGATGCCATCAAGGAGCGGAAGTGGCGGTGGGTTGGGTACACCATACGATGGGACCCAACCAACATCACAAGACAGACACTTGACTGGAACCCCCACGGGAAGCGCAGGCGAGGCCGTCCAACCACGATTTGGAGAAGAACTCTAGACACTGAGCTTCGCACATATGGGATCTCCTGGCGGGAGAGGCCAAGCACAAAGCGCAGGACCGTAGAGGATGGAAAGCTCTAGTCAAGGCCCTATGTTCCAGATGGGACGAAGAGGGATAAGTATAAGTAAGTAAGTATATACAAGATTACCATGCTAGTTTAGATAATTCACCCATGAAATTGCTTAAGAGATTGATTGCTAGTTTTAATTTTCAACCATATCTCGAGTTAACAAATGTAAGAAAATATTAAATTACTTTGTCTAGATTACGAATGTCATCACATATATTAGAAATTGAATGTAGTAAATGGAAAAAAACACAAAGTACACCTTTCATTGAAAGGAAATGCAATGTATGTAACAAGTTAGAGGCTGAATATCATATATTGGTGAATGCTTGTAATGTAGTGTATTGATGCTTTGTTAAGGTGCCAGAAATGGCTTATTACGAAATAAAGATATATCATATATAACTATGATTCTAGGAATTGGTTAATAACATATTATATCATAATATCTACACCATTACAGTATATAAGTGAGTGATTTGATTAATAACAAAGTAGCAATACGAACCATAGACCCAAACACAGCCACAAGAATGACAACCGTGATGTGGCCAGTACAGTGACTGGGCCGGTACAGTGATACGCACATCACCGCACGACAGAGCTCGAACCCAAGAGAATGTCCATATAACACTTCACTCATCAATCCACTACTTATAAAGTCGATCTTTGATCTTATTAAACACAATTATCATCATTGTATTTAAACTGTTTTATATCATCACATGGGTTATTTTTGTACATATCGTTCATAAAATTGCCTATCCATATGGGTTTTCAGTTTTGATCGGAAACTGGCTTCCGACTCAATGTTTTTCAGATAACTAGGTAGATCGTTCCACAATTTGGGTCCAACGACGGCCATAGATCTATCGGCTAATTTTGTTCGTCGTCTTGGGATGTTAAAGTTAGTGTCACTTTGAGATCTTAGTCTGTATCTTCCTCGAATTGGTACAAACATTCTCCCAGATAAACTGGAGCTGTTCCATTATTGACACGAAATACCATCACTAGAACTTTGAAAATGATTATGGCTTTAACTGGAAGCCAGTGGAGTTCTTTCAGAGGTTCCGCACTTGGTTGTTCAAACGAGGCATTAAGGACTACTCTAGCAGCATGATTTTGGACTCGCTGTAGTTTGTCGACTTGGAGTTTCGGTAAACATACCGTTGCAGACGTCGATGTGCGAATACCAATCCATGCACTAATTATTCAGTAGACCTTTTTGTGAGATGCTTACGTATAGCTCTAAGATTTCCTAACTGCACGCGTGCTATCTGACACTTTTTTCGGATGTGATGGTCGAAGTTGAGTGTACTGGTCGTGTGAACACACATATCCCTGACATGATTAACACATTTTACGTCCAACCACCAACGTTGACACTAGAAATGTTTAATTGGTGCCTTCTTCCATAAATGATTACTTCAGTTTTAGAGTTATTCATTTCAGTTTTGAAAGTTGGCATCCATGCTATTATTTCATTGAGGCAACTGTCAAGTTGTTGTAAAACAATTGCCTCGTTTGGAGAATTGCCCGCTTGGATTTTGAATGCAATCTTGTGATCGTCCGCATATCTATACAGATCGGCTGGATATTTCTGCACCACGCGATTCAGGGCTGGTATGTACATGGTAAAGATCACCTGTCTAGCACACGAACTCTGTGGAACACCGATCATCAGTGGCTCAGTTTCTGATGCTGACTGATCTACGATGACTTTCATTGTTCTGTTCGTGAGATAAGACTCGATCCATTTCAAGGGAGTGCTTTGAATACCAAAATCGTCCTGCAGGATTTTGATCAGTATCGGGATATCGATGGTATCGAATGCTGCGCTCAAGTCCACCATGACCACGATTGTGACTTAGTTTTATCAATGGTTTCTAGGAGGTCACTATACATTTTGACCATGGCCGTTTCAACACCATGATATTTACTATACGCACTTTGGTAATCTGGAAGGAGACTGTTAGCTTCGATATGTTCATTGATTTGGTTTAGTGCAGCTGTTTTCAAGAATTTTGGAGATGAATGTTAAGATTTGAAACCGGTCGATAGTTTTCCAGTTCCAGCGGGTGACCTTTCTTCTTTAACAAGGGTTTAATAACAGCACTTTTCCACTCCTTTAAATGTGTAGTCGGAATCACATCAAGTTCACATGTTGTAGATGTTCATGCATACACAAGTTTCAAGACGCCATGTTCATAAGTATGCTTGAGCTCATGCCAACACATCAACAACGATGAAGAAGATAAACCAAACAACCGATGAACACTATTTCAGGTTCGATCCCACATCTGACCCTTATACAATTAAGTCTTTCAGATGAGACTTTAAACAGAGGTCTCGTGTATGTGCTTTACAGCGTGCACGTAAAGGAACAAGAGGAGACTCTGGAATGGCAATGATTCTCTGTCTGTATCATTGCACTATCCACTATCCTCCAAAATCTAAAATGATTAATCTCTTCAGTAGGCGTCGCTCATATGGGCATCCGGTTGCGACGATAAATAAACGTAAAAACCACACACTATGTATTTGCTGCACGCGACTGATATGTATATACCTTTCTTACCTCCAATACTGGAGAGCAGATAAATAATATACACATCTTATTTACATGGAAAGCAATACATACGAAATTGTATATTTATAATTAGAGAGAGAAATATTTACAATTGGAAATGTAGCGAGCCGGTAATAGGTCTACATCGTTCAGATATGACAGTGAGTAACCAGTATAGCATAAACAATTAGCATAGCAATCGATACCGTTAGTTCTGAAAACAAATTTACGAGCAGGTTGCTTTCTCCTAAATACTACATGTATATACATATTATTTATACTTGACTATGTTTATTCAAAGAAATAGCTATTGTTTAAACTAAATTACTATGCAAAATATTCTATTTTTGAATTAAATAGTGTATGTGAAAATGAGTGTGTACATGTTAAGCGTTTCCCAGATGATGAATAGTATATATAACAATGCTAGCAGTGTCACCAACTCCTCTTCTTCTCGTACCTTAGTCTATGTTTCTTCGGCTCTAACCAGGGTTTACTCTATCATAGACTCATAGACTCGCAGGGGTTGTCTATGGATTATATATATTAATAATAACTCAACACAATCTTTCGTTTCTCTCGATATAATATTTCTCTTTCGTCGTATCTCTTTATTTCTATAGTATATATTTATAATCACAGCAATCTATAACAATTAGCGTCTGGTCATCTCACGTTTAATCAACGATCTAATGTGTTAGTCGCATCGGATATACCCACAATTTTAAATGCTGTCTCTTTAATCCGTAGTTACTCTATTCCGATTTCTGATTTAATCTTTCATTAACTTTCGTCAATAAACAATTCGATAATGTTCACCGGTACTATATGTTCCTCCTATGGCTGAACTACTTTTGTTAAATATATTTCTTTAAATACACGACTAATCTTTATAAGTTACGATTTCTCCGAATGTCCAAAAAAAAAAAAAGTATCATAGAAACAGTTATATAATATATATATATATAATATAAATATTATATATAATATATATATATATATATCATATATCATCATCAAATTGAGATACACGCTACTCGCGTCTCGGTGGTAGCCAAATTGTGTTCTGAATAATCAAATACATTCCGTTTCTTATATACATAATCAAACCGAAAGCACAGACATGACGGCGCCTAAACATCAGTGATGTTATATAATATTACTAAGATGTTACTCATATCAAGCCAATTCTGCTCTTTATCTCACATACTTGACCACCTGAAACTCTGTTCCGATAAATGTACACCAGGCACAAATATTCTAGTCTTTTACACGCGAAAAGAGAACTGATAATTTAGGCGAGAACATAATAATAACTTTTATTTCCTCCAATTATAGGAGAGCACAACAGTAAATATTTACATATACGAATATACAAATTACACAGTAGCGCACACATTTACAGAATATACAATGCGATATATATATATATATATATGTGTGTGTATGTATATATGTATACATATGTATACATATGTATGCATACATATATATACATACACACATATATATGTGTGTATGTATATACGTATATATACATACATACACATATACCCATACAGCAGTACACACATACATACACACACACGTATGCACACACATACACACATACATAAACGTATGCATACAAGGAACATAATTATACATGATGTTGAGGACTGAATCTATATCACAAGTCTGCAGACTGATCCAGTTAGACAACATATAATTATTATGGCATTAAAATGTATTCTCACAGTACCACGGATACCGTGTTTAACGAGTTACATTTACATCAATTTGGTATAAAGGAGATCCAAATACGATGTGGAAATTGGGTTTATGCACGCATATGGTATATGTGCCGCGAGATAACTTGATCATCATCAGAGATGCCCCTTGCCGAAACGAAATACAAAGGAACATAAATAATGTCGATCGTTGAGGCCATATGACACCATACCATGAGTCTGTATACGGTCTGTCTATGTTTACAGGTTGTGCAACTTTGTATCATTCTATGTAGCACTGATAACGCTATAACATTTCTAAACATGATCACTAAACATCTTATAGAGTATATCAATAGCAATACATAACATGATACCATCATCATCCTCAGTTTTATAATGACACAACCCTGATAGAAGATGTAACACTTGATTGCATGGACTGCTTTTTATAAACTGACAGTAGATGTGTATACCACACACATCCATAATCTTTGTCCATAGCATATGCCTCCATTTAATATTCTGTCTACAATAGTGAACAACATGTATGTTTATATCATGTACACACTAATTACAGTATTTGCACACCGCAAATTTGCGGTAGGAAAAGCAATTGCCTAGTATTTGAATGGCTTTATAGCATTTCCTTAACATGTTTGGACTGCTTTTAGAAACTGACCATATTTTACATGGGCCATCTAAGCAAAATATCCCATTATAAGGGAAATTATTAACAAGCTGCATTCTCTCGTTTTTACACACGATGTCAATCTTTCGTTTAACCAAAGTTTTCCAAGAACATTTATTTGGAAAATGACCGTTGGAGATAAAAGCCCACACAACTTCCATTAAATCATATGCTGTTTACGAGGCTAACAAATGTACCTCTTAATTTCAGAACAGATTCCCGAATAGCATCATTCATATTATACATTTCATCACATACCACACCGAGATGTTTATACTTGGAGTCCGTATTAATGACTTCCTCACCTAGTGTCCATGAAAATGAATGTTCTGGAACATGTCTTGCGTTATTAAAAGTCATCACGCAACATTTGGCAGCATTATATTGATAGCGCCACTTCAGAGAATAGTTGTGGCATATGTCCAACATGTTTTGGAGGCCCCTCTTGGAATATGAAAGAAGGATCATATCATCTGCAACTGTAGGTGAGCTTGCTTTGAGGTTGTAGATGCACACACCAAGGCCACTATTTTCTAGTGTGTCTATCAGTTCATTGATGAATAGGAGGTATAGCAATGGAGACGATTTTCCTCCTTGTCTGGTTCCTTGCAATAGCAGATGATTATGCCTAAGACAAATACATATATTCTATCAATATATATATTACATGGTAAACAAATGGCCATATTTAGAAATAGACTAATGTACGTATATAATATATTACTATTTCATTATGACATTAATAAACATTTCGTGCAAATATTTGTTTTTCAGATGATAAATAGTCAGTATAACAATGCTAGACGATAGCTAAAATAGTATTGTATGTACATCTTGACCTGTCTCATTTAGGGGTCACATGGATGTTCATTAGGTGTAACCTGATGTTGGAAACAAACAACTATTGGTAGTATTTACGGAATCTATCTTTCATTCTGTTTCGAGTACATTAAGAAAATGAATGTCCATATAAGCCTATTAAGTTCATTGCAATAAACTACATTATCTATAATTGTATGTAAATAATACCAGTAGGTGGGTCAACACCAACTAATATGCTTCACACAGTTAACAAAGTATTTAGACATATTCATAGCATATTCATGTCTCACTCTGCTTGTAGTCACAGTTTTTGCAATACTAAACTTGTCATTAAGTTGATGGATTGAAGGTCTTTTTTCAGCGTTAAAGTTATATATGCAATACTTTGGGATTGTTGCTCTATTGCAGTAAATATTGTTGTCAGATCTGTTCTTGCTAGTCGACGTCGCCATAGCTGAGCTGTGTGGGTGTTCGAAACATGGCTTACATTTATACTTTATATACATACGGTGACATTCCGATTAGCGCAGTGGTTAGCGCGCTCGTTACTCGCCAAAGCAACCGGGTTCGATCCCAAGACCTGGAAGTATGTGCGATTGTACAGTGGTCGACAGATCGAATAGGTGGGTTTTCGCCGGGTGATCTGGTTTCCTCCCAAACGAATGACCACATTTAGGCTCTCATCCGCGCCAACGAGAGTGATTAATATAAGTTGTTGAAACGTATTTCGCAATCGTTGTAAAATAAATATATAATATATAATTATAAGTTTAATAATTACAAATGTATTTATTAACAGAATGTGTGGCCATAAATGCAACAACCAAGCGAAAAAAGCGAGAAGGAGCTCGATGTCAACCGGAAGTGCATATCGTTCCATTGGTTTTATTATTTTGCTGTGTGGTGGTGCGTATCTGTACATTGCCATGCCTGGGAAACACACAGACGAACATTATATTGGAGGTTTGTATAAATTCAGGTCGTTACCTTATTAACAGTTGCATACCAGTAATTAATGGCAACTTCCCATCATATATAACCGTGTAATCGTCACCACTACGAGCGGTTTGTAAGTGAGCATTAGTGTTATTCTCAGTACCATCCCTGTGCCACAAACTGCTATAAGTGTACACTAGATAGAACAATGTATGCAATATTTTCACTGCGCAGTTGGATACTATCCTGTGTCAGTCGGAAATATGAAACCCTAACACACCTAGAGACGACAGCAGCAACCAGCAATAGCCATCTAAGCATCCACTTATAATAACTGCGATAGGTTAACATCAACACTTTGTTTATTTAAAGGTCTTAGATAATTGAGTTGCCCTAATGCATCTATGCGGTGGCGACTTTAATTAAAATAATGTATATATAGTAGTAGTAGTTATTATTATTATACCAGATTTCTTGAGCGCCCTTTTCATGTAAAAATACACGTTCAAGGGCGCTTTACATAATAACATATGACATATCACAGATATGTAAACATAATAACAATGATAAAACATAGTATATGCAAACAAAACAACATGTGTTAAGGTGATAATAGATCTTAAATCTGACCGATAAAACAAATTCATATGAGACAAGGACAACTACGAACAATTAATATAGTGCTGGTATAAATTTAATGAAATGAGAGAATGAATCGATAGACTGAAATGGGCTTAAAGAATTTTATAGATAACATGTTTTTTTTAAATTATAAAACGTAACCTACGAATAAAACGCTAAGACCAATGATATTTAAAAGAGACACTTACGTTAATAAACGAATATAAATTTAAAAATTCAAGTGATTGTAATGTAGTACATAAAAAAAAAGTAAATACATGTAGTAATAAATAGTCCAATTACTGGAATAAAACCCAAATTTCCAATTACTGGAATGAAATCAAATTTATTTTTCCTAAACAAATTCAGCTAGTTCCCAGTTATGAGCTATTCAGTTATCGAACATTGGTATACATGTATTATATGCTATAATTATCAAACCTCTCACACTAAGGGCACGTTTCCCTCGTGTTAAAAATAGCGCATTGCAAACATGTGTGTTTGCCAGACTAGTCAAAAGTAAACTATTATTTGTGGAAGTCGTGATAGTTCAGTGGTAGCGCGTTCGCTTCACGTGCGAAAGGCCCGGAGTTCGAGCCCCGCTGGCACCGTTACGATTGTGTCCTTAGGCAAGGCATTTAAATTCCATATGCCTCTTCTCTCTCCCTCGTGGCGATGGATTCCATCAGGAATGAGGTCTCGAGAGTGATTAGTATAAGTTATAAGAACTTGTTTCGCAATCGAGCTGAAATAAATTTGTATAAGCTAAACTATTATTTATATGTAAAACTGAAGATATTTTAATCGAGAACATATTGTCTATTTGCATCATTTCTACAAGTTTCGCTAGAAAATAATTGGTACATGTATGTTATACCAATATATATATATATATATATATATATATCAATAATGTCCTCCACCCGATTCATTAGATTGTCTGTGTTTGATAGACGTTTTTATAATAACAAGGGTGTATTAGAGTTGTCAAGAAATACGTAATTACACATGTACACTAGTTCAGAGTGTATATTTCGGGTGGAAACTATTTGTGAGCGCTACCGATTTAATGTGTGCAATGTACTGTGTACAGTTAGAATATATATGTATGTGTAATATGCACATTAAATTGTTTTCTCGATCAACTTCCAATGTGGTTATAGGCTGTCCTATTAGCGCAGTGGTTAGTACGCTCGATTCTCACCAATGCAACCCGGGTTCAGACTGGGAAGTAAGTGAGATGGTACGGTGGTCGCCAGATCAGACAGGTGGGTTTTCTCCAGGTACTCCGGTTTCCTCCCACACGAATGACCACAACTACGCTGTCATCCGCACCAACGAGAGTGATTATTATATGTTGTTGCAGATGGTTTCGCAATCGTTGTGAAATAAATAGAGAGTATGTATGTGCTTATATTTCGTTCAATATCAGTTAAATGGAATCTTTGGGAGTGTCACTTAAAGAAAAACCAACATTGGACGTATATGCATCATTAATCTACGACCAGGCCCGTCGCTGGGCATACGCAAGTACGCACGTGCGTATCATTGGTCTCAGAAAATGAAATAAATGAAAAAATCCAAAAATGCAATAAAACCCCAGGGGGTTTAGTAGGGATACATAGGCGCCGTGATGTGTGGAATGGTGGAATAATATAGCCCATTGCAAATATGGTGCATCTCGAAATTTAGTGTGTGCTATTTTACGTGCTTGTTTAATTGATAAGGGCGATAGATCATGTATATTATACATCTAGCCTTAATTTATACCTTTATACGGATTGTCGTAAGAACTTTAGTGCTGTACGTTACAAAATGCAGGAAATTGCTTCCTCATTTCAAACAATTTCAGGGGATTGGTATGCCTCTGGACCCCCCTAGCGTGTTCGCTCGCTATGATGACTCGACAAACAAGCATATTTGGCCGTGCGTATCATAAAAATAGCTCCAGCGACGGCCCTGACGACTTTAATTTGCGATATCTATGAAGAAATATCTTAACTGTAAAACTAACACACTCAGTGGTGTTGGGTCATCATAATCATGAAATGGTCCCTTTTCCTGACATAGAGCCATTACTACAGCACTTATGCTAGTCATTCAACATTGTCGTAACTGCATGATATATCCTCAAATGCACTACCCATATTTGTTAAACACCATATCATATCTATGTCCATATTGCGTCTATCATTTTCCGCTATATATTCTCAATGATCCATCATGCGTCCACGTACTTACTCCTACAACGCTTCACTCAGTCATCCATCATGCGTCCACGTACTTACTCCTACAACGCTTCACTCAGTCATCCATCATGTGCCCACGTACTTACTCCCACAACGCTTCACTCAGTCATTCATCATGCGTCCACGTACTTACTCCTACAACGCTTCACTCAGTCATCCATCATGTGCCCACGTACTTCACTCAGTCATCCAGCATGTGTCCACGTACTTACTCCTACAACGCTTCACTCAGTCATCCACCATGTGTCCACGTACTTACTCCTACAACGCTTCACTCAGTCATCCATCATGCGTACACGTACTTCTCCTACAACGCTTCACTCAGTCATCCATCATGCGTACACGTACGTACTCCTACAACGCTTCACTCCAGTCATCCATCATGTGTCCACGTACTTACTCCTACAACGCTTCACTCAGTCATCCATCATGCGTCACGTATTTACTCCTACAACGCTCACTCAGTCATCCATCATGTGTCCCGTAATTACTCCTACAACGCTTCACTCAGTCATCCATCATGTGTCCCGTACTTACTCCTACAATTCACTCAGTCATCCACATGTGTCCACGTACTTACTCCTACAACGCTTCACTCAGTCATCCATCATGTGTCCACGTACTTACTCCTACAACGCTTCACTCAGTCATCCATCATGTGTCCACGTACTTACTCCTACAACGCTTCACTCAGTCATCCTCATGTGTCCACGTACTTACTCCTACAACGCTTCACTCAGTCATCCATCATGTGTCCACGTACTTGCTCCTACAAAGCTTCACTTCAGTCATCCATCATGTGTCCACGTACTTAACGCTTCACTCAGTCATCCATCATGCGTCCACGTACTTACTCCTACAACGCTTCACTCAGTCATCCATCATGTGTCCACGTACTTACTCCTACAACGCCTCACTCAGTCATCCATCATGTGTCCACGTACTTCACTCAGTCATCCATCATGTGTCCACGTACTTACTCCTACAACGCTTCACTCCAGTCATCCATCATGTGTCCACGTACTTACTCCTACAACACTTCACTCAGTCATCCATCATGTGTCCACGTACTTACTCCTACAACGCTTCACTCAGTCATCCATCATGTGTCCACGTACTTACTCCTACAACGCTTCACTCAATCATCCATCATGTGTCCACGTACTTACTCCTACAACGCTTCACTTCAGTCATCCATCATGTGTCCACGTACTTACTCCGCCTATTTTCATACTATTGCTTTCTATTATAATATACTCTGGGAAAGCAGTTATATATATCACCATCTGTTAGTTAAATTGTACTTTTCAAGATTGCTGGGTATGACAGCGGTTTATATGTTCTTGCTCTCTTTACTCGGTATTTCGTATCGCCAAGTAGTTCTTCCACCAACCATATCATCCCCACATATCAATGTATATGATGTTACATAATATTCTATTCCTTCTTACACCGCAATGCACCTCGTTGTATGTGTACTCCCTAACAATGCAACTACTTGTATCTTGCATTTGTGCTCTTAATATTAAGTTTCCCCAACGATCATACTTAGTGAATGCTACATTCATTGCCAACACACTGTTCGTATTACGTTTCTCTTTATATCTCACCATCGCCTTAATAATTCCCTGGCTAATGGCACTTATATATTCTGGAGATATTTATCCCATTCCTGGACCGACTCCACTAATCATATCAGCAACCTCCACTAGTTCTAATGATTCACTGAGTATATCACATTTTCTTAATGTATCTAATCACTTGCCTGTCGTTCATTATAATGTTGATTTTCTCTTTCCAAATAATGATTCTTCGAGTACAGAGTTGAGCTCATTTGAAACTTTGTTATTATAAGCAACTCCATTTCTAAATCCTTTTTTTCACCTATAGACAGACTTAGCGCGCCGTTTTGGGGTGTGAGATAAATCTGTCGAAAGAGAGTGATTAATATAAGTTGTTAAAACTTGCTTCGCAATCGTTGTAAAATAAATAAAGTTTAAACTAAATTAAATATGTCTAACCGCGTAGACAAGGGAACTACTTTATGCTAATTAGATATCACTAACACGTCCGGTAGCTACCGCTTATTTCCATGTCCAAATGTATACCATTTCATTGGACAACGGTAAAATCCGAACACTGCCTTGAAATTACGTCATTATAATAACAACACTACCCTTCATGTGTTGTTCACGTGCCTACTTTTACCATTTGACACACAATTCGCCTGCATTGTTTGTAAGCATCCCATCTCTAAGGCAGACATTTGAAATTTAAGGGTAGGGGGGAGACGAATTGCTTATAAAACGGTAAGTTTACAACATAAAATATTCAATGACAACTCAAAATGAAGGTTTTGATGTGTACTATAAGATAAAATATGCCAACTAATTAGGGATTCTTTGTAATGGTCACAGGGGCTTGAAATGTCAGGTGAGCCTGCAAACCCCCAATGTTCGTGATTTGTTTCATATTTTACACCCTATCACAATGTTATAATGTAAAATAAACCCTAAAATTAGCACAAACGTGTTGATACGCCGATTATAGGTAGGGGAAGGAGAAACTCCTATCAAGCGGTAAGTATTCATCATAGAGTAATTATTGACAACTCAAAATGAAGTGTGTCATGTCCTCAGCAGATTAAATATGCAAAACAATTATGGATTCGTTCTAATGATCACCGGAGGTCGAAAGGTCCTGTGAGCCTGCAAACCCTGACATTTCGGAAATATTTCCATTTACAAGCACAATGTTGTACTGTAAAATAAATCCTATTTACACCTAATACAGTGTTCATATAAAGGAGGAACTCAACAATCGCCATTAGGGTATGAATAGTGGGGGTTCCAAACGAGCATATTATGCTGTTTATAAATCGAACGGTAAGTATTCGTCATTAGTAATAAATGACCACTCAAAATGAGTGTCGTCAACAGATACAATATGCCATATGGATTTGTTCTAAGGGTTTCTGGGGGTTGAGAGGTCACATGAATCTGCAAACCCCACAATTTCGGATATGTTTCAAATTTGGCCATAATCACAATGTTGCACTGCAAAATCAACCCCATTTACACCTGATTCATACCATGGTCATATCGAGGAATGTTTTGATCTTAAAAAAATAACGTGATATCGCAATTGGGATAAGAGTAGTGGGGGTTCCAAACAGACCTTTTTTCACTACAATTGACAAAACTGTTGATAGGTAGAGTATAGGTGGGGGAAGGAGAGACTCATATTAAACAGGTATTAACCATATAGTTGATAACATTACAGGCAAAGCCTAACAGACACTGGGATTTATTAAACCTAACTTGAAAGTGTGTCCATCTACTGTCAACGAAAGAGGTTATCAAGTGATGGTCCACCCCAAGTGAGAATACTCTTCTCCAATATGGAATCCACAACAACAAACCCAATTAAAGCACATTGAACATATTATAAATAATGCGACCAGATTTGTTGCAAACAAACCCGTCAATCCACATAAAAACAGACAGGGTCTCTTCCATCATTTCATCTCTCCATTAGCCATCTTTACAACAACGACGCCAACACTCTGATTTGGTTCTGCTCTACAACAGAGATTTTCATGGACTTGTTGCAGTGCCCGCCTCGTATTTACCACTCCACTCATTCGTTCAACTAGTAATGGTAACGAGATGAAGTTTCTACAACCTCATTGCCGCCTGAATGTCTACCAACACTCGTGTTTTCCGAGTATGATACCAATCTGCCAGGAACACCGTGCCGTCCCGGACACATTCAAGTTAATTGTCCATCGCTCCCTGCATTCCGGGCCTAGTGATGAATAATATTGACTGCATAGTGTAAATACAAATTGGCGTGAGTTATTTATATCGTTTGCGTTGGGTGCACTCCACACTCTGTCGTGCGCGTTCTTTTAACCCTCTTCAGTAGATGTCGTCAGTGGCGTTGGGGAGTACCTCGTAGAAGTTGAAGAGTAATACATGACACTTGAAATGAAGGGTTGCAAGTCTTCAACAATGCGAACTCTCCAGAAATTGATTTATCGAGCCTGTACCCACATCACAAATCATTCTTTTAAAATGCAACCTCTAAAAAATATTTTTGTTTTTACATTGGATGCATTCCTAGCAATATTCAATATGATGTCTGAAAAGCTGGGACAGCACTCTACAGTTATAACCTATGAACATGCATTGTGTTGCAAACAAAGGAATCTGATTGGATAAAGTTCGCTTGGATAAAGAAAGATGTAGTGAATGCTTTCATGCTACAAAGAATTGTATGACATACGACAGCACATAGAAGCATCAGTTCTGAGTGATATATTGGTTGAATGTGGTATGTTTGGGGAAATACGACTCCCAATATGAAGCGTAATGCCTACAGCAAGGATGTGTGTTGGCATAAACTAACTCTCGAAACTCAATGGTGGATACTGTGGCCAATAGTTCTGTTCTGGGCGAAGGAATATGGGAAAGTATTTGGTGAAAAACTCAAGGAACATGTTGAGCAAGTCATATCACACTTTGTAAACCATAAAGCTGAAGAGGTAACAAAGTCGTTTTGAATGCTAGTTGATACAACAAGTAGCGGTGCATGGTTACTGGAAGTTGATAAAGTAGCATGCATGGTTACTGAAGTTGATACAAGTAGCAGTGCATGGTTACTGGAAGTTGATACAACATCATGCTGGAAGTTGATACAACAAGTAGCAGTGCATGGTTACTGGAAGGATACAAAGTGCATGGTTACTGGAAGTTGATACAATAGCAGTGCATGGTTACTGGAAGTTGATACAAGTAGCAGTGCATGGTTACTGGAAGTTGATACAAAACAACAACAAGTAGCGGTGCATGGTTACTGGAAGTTGATACAAGTAGCAGTGCATGGTTACTGGAAGTTGATACAACAAGTAGCAGTGCATGGTTACTGGAAGTTGATACAACAAGTAGCAGTGCATGGTTACTGGAAGTTGATACAACAAGTAGCAGTGCATGGTTACTGGAAGTTGATACAAGTAGCAGTGCATGGTTACTGGAAGTTGATACAAGTAGCAGTGCATGGTTACTGGAAGTTGATACAAGTAGCAGTGCATGGTTACTGGAAGTTGATACAAGTAGCGGTGCATGGTTACTGGAAGTTGATACAAGTAGCAGTGCATGGTTACTGGAAGTTGATACAACAAGTAGCGGTGCATGGTTACTGGAAGTTGATACAACAAGTAGCGGTGCATGGTTACTGGAAGTTGATACAAGTAGCGGTGCATGGTTACTGGAAGTTGATACAAGTAGCGGTGCATGGTTACTGGAAGTTGATACAAGTAGCAGTGCATGGTTACTGGAAGTTGATACAAGTAGCGGTGCATGGTTACTGGAAGTTGATACAAGTAGCAGTGCATGGTTACTGGAAGAATATGATTCTGCCAAGTGTGATACTCGGAGCAATAAAGTATAGAGATGGTAGATGGTCTCAACCCACATGGGATTCATTTGTGCTGATCGGGAAAGAAACTAGGACCTATACCTTGAACATTTTGCAAATATGCTACTATGGATTGCACTCTATAATCACACCACTTATGCTAGTTGGGGTCCAGTTTACATGGCAGACCTGAACCAGCTAGAAAGTACCGACACTGATGTACACATGGAGTTCTTGACAGGGCGGTTCTCGATCAAAAGTTCAAGCAGGCCATATTGTCAAGTGACGATGCACAAAGCTATTGCGCATATTGACAAAATAGCCAACGTAAGTGGATGCATTGTAAGCATAACACAACGAGATTCAGTTAGGGAACAGTCACTGTGGTACTTAACATACAGTGAAAGAGCTCAACTATCGGAGTTTACCCATCCAATGCTTTGTAATCAACTCGAGAACGTAAAGGATGGTTGGGATCGCAGAGATGCAGCTACTATGGTCGAAAGCGCGGTTAGCAAGATGCATCAAAGCTTATCTCTCTGAATTCCAACGATTTGGACTTTCATTTCCCATGCTGTCTGAATAGCAAACAACATAGATATGGATCAATGTTGTTTGCACATTGCTTTGAATTCATTCGTTAGCCATGTACAATTATTTGGTGATGTTCAGAATTAATTATAATGTAAAACATTTGTAAAAATTACGCAACGCGCACGCACGCACATACACACACACATGCCTTGCATAAGGGCACAATCGTAACGGCTCCAGTGGGGCTCGAACTCCGGGCCTTTCGTAACCAAGTTACATGTACGCATGAGTAATATCACATATTTAATATACAGCTATACACAAATAACATGAGAGATTTGCCACCATGCCTCATTCATGTAAATAAATTATAATAACAATTAGCTACTTCAAGTATACTATATATATACCATGTACTGTGCTTTAAAGTAATAACGGTTGTAAACAAACATTCGATACACTATTATAGGTAAGTCAGGTATAACCTATTATTAATCTGGTTATTTATAACGCTTTGACATTTTTTATCAATCCAAACCGAAATCAAGCGCATTTCGTCGTTCAATGATCTAAACCCATATCGTAATTAGGATCAGTACTATGAAGCTAACCTGATTATGTGTAACTATTTAAATATGATACTAACGTCATCCGAGTCCTGTGGTAAAGTTCTCTCCGATTCTCTCCGTCGCTCAGCTCGACGCACTTTGTCCCTTTTCGAGCTATGTGATAGAAGATTCCTGACCAGCTCACTTGCCTGTAAGAAAAAGTGACGTCTAAGTATACAGTATTCACCATTATAAATACATGACTACAATTCAACATAACTCAGAGCGAATATCACAATCAAGTAGTGGGGGTTACACCAAGGTATCTGAGCCAAGGCTATTCTTTGTTAGCTAACAGAGGTAGCCTACAGAGGTAGCCTACAGGTATGCTACCTATAACGTGTTAGTTGAAGAGTTGAAAGCATACACTAACCTGGGCATATGATTGATGGTCAAGCATGTGTTTGCAGTAGCAGTAGGTAATGAAGCGTGACACATCATGATAACTAGCTTTCCAGGTTCCTGGGAGAAACACGCTGATAATATATTTATCATACACTTCAACGTGTCTCTCCCAGGTTAATATTCGTGACAAGTGTTGTCCCTCAACACCATAGCCGGCAAGTGCCAGGAATCTGTTAATCTGAAACAATATGGATAATACAATACAATACAACATGTTCAAAGATAGCAATTATTAATTGAGTGTTAGGGGCCTCAGTGGCTAACTAACTAACTAACTAACTAACTAACTAACTAACTAACTAACTAACCCTAACACCTTCACTGATTTCACAGACATCACATAGCCTTGACATATTCCACGGCTCCTACACAAAGACACCATGCAACCTCCACAGACACCAAGTCTCATACACAGACCATCGACAGACACAATGCGCAAATCTACGTACCAGCATTGCAGATTGCTTGGCAACATCTTGGCTTTTGCCACCTCCGGGCCTAGTTTGGAGATAACTGTACCAGTCTGTTACTATGTCAACTGCAAAAATAAATGTACAATAGGCATAACCTGTGTAGAAAACGTTACACAGATAATTCATTTACAAATAGCACACTGAGTTAGCAAGTAGCATTGAAACTGGTGCCATTTACTGCAACAGCATAGCTACGATAGCTGTATTTGAACACGTTTTATGTTATATTATGTTCATCAGGGGAGTTAACACATCTTCATATTCTTTCTCTACCTCAATAATTATATTCTCTTCTGTTCATCAACTATATATATATATATATATATATATATATATATTTGTATATCTATCTTCCATATAGTCAAACCCATGATGGGGACCTTACACTATGACAGTTTAACAGTGAAATAACTTACAATTCTTGCGTCCCTTCATGACCCGGCAGTTCTTTGTTAGCTGAAGACAGTACTCCCGGGTCAATAACAACTTCTCCTCCTGCTGATCATCCACCTCGTTCTCATCCTCCTCATCCTCCTCATCCTGCACCTGCATATTCTTCTCATCTTCCTGCTGCTGCTGCTCATCCACCTCCTCATTCTCCTCCTGCACATCAACTTCAACAACCACCGACTCCTCTTCTACTTCCTGCATCACACTTTTCACCAGCTCCACACTGTCTCTCTCCACCCGTGTGTTGTTGACAGCAGCATGGCGAACTATACCCTTAGCTACCGATTTGGCCTCTGCTGGTGTGAGCTACAAAATAGAATCATAGACATATACCTAGCACACGTACGTATACACTTGCATGACCAACTATTCAGTAGGCTGTTGTATAGGATGTTCCCTATATGTGTATAGGCCACGACACAATCATGAATGCAAGAGGACATTACTATATATATCCTACTTGGGTACTATACACTTACCTCCTACTTTACTGCTTGCATTCATTGGCATGTGTTGATGCATGTAAACTTACCTACCTAGATGTATTCATCTTTTATTGTTCTCGTTATTAAGCATACTAATTACTATCCTAAAATGCGTACCTTCTTGTAGCCCCGGTACATTTGTTGATAAAGGTCAGAATGCTTTGGCACATCTATAAGTTCGGGGTGAATGGTACGTCTGGCTAGGTGCTGTGCCTTCCTGATAGTTGCTTTCCCGCAGAGGCACTGATATACTGGCAGCTTGCCAATGAGGGACTTCCCTGACCTGTTGCGCTCAACTGAAACCAGCGCCAGGCGGTCCTTAGCAGAAAATGCAGGGTGCTGTTTACGGACGTGATCCGCAAGCCTGGAAGTGAGAGAAATATATAAATCATTTTCATGCTACGTACATATGTAGTGCTCGGTCATATGGTTGGCAGGCGGAGTGGAGAGTATGACAGACAATATGCATCCTCCACATACATCATGCATCCTCCACACACATCATGCATCCTCCACATACAATATGAATCCTCCACACAAACCATACCTCACCCAGCCTCACCGTTCTTCCTCCACCGCCACCATGCTTCCTCCACAACCACCATACTTCCTCCACATACACTATGCATCCTCCACATACATCATGCATCCTCCACACGCATCATGCGTCCTCCACAGAGGTCATGAATCCTCCACACAAACCATACCTCACCCAGCCTCACCGTTCTTCCTCCACCGCCACCATGCTTCCTCCACAACCACCATACTTCCTCCACATACACTATGCATCCTCCACATACAGCATGCATCCTCCACACGCATCATGCGTCCTCCACATAGGTCATGAATCCTCCACACAAACCATACCTCACCCAGCCTCACCGTTCTTCCTCCACAACCACCATACTTCCTCCACATACAATATGCATCCGCCACATACATTATGCATCCTCCACACACACATCATGCATCCTCCACATACAATATGAATCCTCCACACAAACCATACCTCACCCAGCCTCACCGTTCTTCCTCCACCGCCACCATGCTTCCTCCACAACCACCATACTTCCTCCGCAGACACTATGCATCCTCCACAGACATCATGCATCCTCAACACACATCATGCATCCTCCACATACACTATGAATCCTCCACATATACACCGGCACCTACACAGACACCGCGCAACCGCCTCCACACACACAATGCACACTCCACAAACAACATGCATCCTCCAGAGACATCATGCCTCCTCCACAGACAAGCATGCATCCTCCAAAGAGGTCATGAATCCTCCAAACAGACACTTATTACACCACAGTCACCGTGCTTCCTAAACGGCCACCATGCTTCCTCCACAGGCACCATGCTTCCTCCACAGACACCATGCATCCTCCTAAGACATCCTCCAACCTCCACAGACACCATGCATCCTCCACAGACATCATGCATCCTCCACAAACAACAACCAAACTACCTAGACACCTGGCAACCTCCTCCACAGACACCACGCGCACTCCACAAACACCATACATCCTCCACAGCCACCATGCCTCCTCCACAGACATCATGCATCCTCCACACGCATCATGCATCCTCCACAGAGGTCATGAATCCTCCACATAAACCATACTTCACCCACCGTCACCGTTCTTCCTCCACCGCCACCATGCTTCATCCACAACCACCATACTTCCTCCACACACATCCTCAAACCTCCACATACATCATGCATCCTCCATATACAGCATGCATCCTCCACAGACAATATGAATCCTCCACATAGACACACGCACCTACACAGACACCGCGCAACCGCCCCCACACACACCATGCACACTCCACAAACAACATGCATCCTCCAGAGACCTCATGCCTCCTCCACAGACAAGCATGCATCCTCCAAAGAGGTCATGAATCCTCCAAAATACAATTATTACACCACAGTCACCGTGCTTCCTAAACGGCCACCATGCTTCCTCCACAGGCACCATGCTTCCTCCACAGACACCATGCATCCTCCTAAGACATCCTCCAACCTCCACAGTCACCATGCATCCTCCACAGACATCATGCATCCTCCACAAACAACAACCAAACTACCTAGACACCTGGCAACCTCCTCCACAGACACCACGCGCACTCCACAAACACCATACATCCTCCACAGCCACCATGCCTCCTCCACATACATCATGCATCCTCCACACGCATCATGCATCCTCCACAGAGGTCATGAATCCTCCACATAACCATACTTCACCCACCGTCACCGCTCTTCCTCCACCGCCACCATGCTTCCTCCACAACCACCATACTTCCTCCACAGACATAATCAAACCTCCACAGACATCATGCATCATCCATATATAGCATGCATCCTCCACAGACAATATGAATCCTCCGCATATACACCAGCACCTACACAGACACCGCGCAACCTCCTCCACACACACAATGCACACTCCACAAACAATATGCATCCTCCAGAGACATCATGCCTCCTCCACAGACAAGCATGCATCCTCCAAAGAGGTCATGAATCCTCCAAACAGACACTTATTACACCGCATTCACCGTGCCTCCTCCACCGCCACCATGCTTCCTCCACAGGCACCATGCTTCCTCCACAGACAACATGCATCCTCCTAAGACATCCTCGAACCTCCACATACACCATGCATCCTCCACCGACATCATGCATCCTCCACAAACAACACCCAAGCTACTTAGACACCTCGCAACCTCCTCCACAGACACCACGCGCACTCCACAAACACCGTACATCCTCCACAGCCACCATGCCTCCTCCACAGACATCATGCATCCTCCACATACATCATGCATCCTCCACATACAATACGAATCCTCCACATAACCATACTTCACCCACCGTCACCGTTCTTCCTCCACCCTCACCATGCTTCCTCCACAACCACCATACTTCCTCCACATACATCCTCAAGCCTCCACAGACACCATGCATCCTCCATCTAGAGCATGCATCCTCCACATACATTATGAATCCTCCGCATATACACCCGCGCCCACACAGACACCGCGCAACCTCCTCCACACACACCATGCACACTCCACAAACAACATGCATCCTCCAGAGACATCATGCCTCCTCCACAGACAAGCATGCATCCTCCAACGAGGTCATGAATCCTCCAAAAGACAATTATTACACCGCATTCACCGTGCCTCCTCCACGGCCACCATGCTTCCTCCACAGGCACCATGCTTCCTCCACAGACACCATGCATCCTCCTAAAACATCCTCGAACCTCCACATACACCATGCATCCTCCACATACATCATGCATCCTCCACAAACAACACCCAAACTACTTAGACACCTCGCAACCTCCTCCACAGGCACCATGCTTCCTCCACAAACACCATACATCCTCCTAGGACATCCTCGAACCCCCACATACATCATGCATCCTCCACACACATCATGCATCCTCCACAGAGGTCATGATTCCTCCACATAAACCATACTTCACCCACCGTCACCGTTCTTCATCCACCGCCACCATGCTTCCTCCACAACCACCATACTTCCTCCACAGACATCATCAAACCTCCACAGACACCATACATCCTCCATATATAGCATGCATCCTCCACAGACAATATGAATCCTCCGCAAAAAAACCCGCACCTACACAGACATCGCGCAACCTCCTCCACACACACCATGCACACTCCAAAAACAACATGCATCCTCCAGAGACATCATGCCTCCTCCACAGACAAGCATGCATCCTCCAAAGAGGTCATGAATCCTCCAAAATACAATTATTACACCACAGTCACCGTGCCTCCTCCACGGCCACCATGCTTCCTCCACAGCCACCATGCTTCCTCCACAGACATAATATATCCTCCACAGACATCATGCATCCTCCACAGAGATCACCCAACCTCCACACACGTCTCCTCACAACACTAAACCTCAACCTCCAACATAGGCAACTTGCCCAGCCTATATCTCAGTGACGGGATGAGATAGCGTAAAAGTGGACATCACATTCGTGATTAGGAGGCCAGATAACCCTTTAGAGACATGTTTGAGAAGATTTGGAGGTAGAAAATTTCCCTTTGGTGTTTTTTCGGGGTGAATATTTTGTATCCCCAAACACCACGGTTCTTTGTCCTACTTAGTTGTAATTCATTCTAAGCACGAATCTGAAGTCCGTTTTAAAATATCTCACCCCCTTCTATGAGAACCCGGGTGGGGTGGGCAGTGAATATCATGATATATGACGCTTGGCGGTTTTTTCCATTTTCCCTACCTTTTTGGGCTCCACAATGTTTGTAACCTATGTATTTGTCAACAAACGGGTAGTATCGGAGAATTTTATGTAAACACTATACTTCACACTAGCTCACTGAGGTAACTTACACTAGTTTTTGACACCAAAATGAAGCACAATAATCACCACCTGACCCTGTCACCCCTTGAACACGTATGTTCCCAATATTGCAATTATTAAATGCCACCAGTAGCGTGAGCTAACTAATACTCACTTTAAAGCGCTAGCCCTAATGATTCGAGAGAAAAAAGGCGCCAATATAGGTCAATGGCAACACCTAACACACCCTATCCATGCTAGGTTTCCTCAAACTGGGTGAGCTGTTGTAACAAGGTTTTTTGGGGGTGCTTACAATGTTACACACTCCGTTATGGCAAAGTATGAGTGCCATTGGAGCTGCTCTAAATATAGCTAATATTACAAATAGGTATCATTTCGGTTTACGACACACATCGATCTGTTGTAGTTCCAAGCCTATTTAGAGTTAAATATCATACATTTTTCATACTATTTTGCGGGTTAGGCCCAAAAAAAAGTTTCAGATTTTTGGGACATAACCTCTCATACTATACCTACCTAGATATGTTAGGGGTATCAGACTGGGAAATATCAGCATTTACCACCTACCAGAACAAAAGTTGACAACCCTCAAACATGGGGGTTCTAACCCTAGAATATGGATTTTTTCAACCCCCCGGGTAATTTGGGGGGTATGGCTACGCCCTTTCATCTCCCTGTCATGGATCTATGGTCAGGTTTAGGATATCTACTCAAGTTTGAACAAGCCTGGATGTATTCTAAACCCCCGCTGTATATCCCAAAATAGGTCAGCGCTGGATATCATGTTTTGAGCGCTAAATGTACCGTCTAACCATGACCCTAACCCTAACCCTAATCTTGTTCGTGCAGTATACCAAAGCGAATGTTCTGGTGTGCTCTTCTAATCATTATTCATCATGTGCTATCAACCGTGAACAGAGTATTATATCCATATATGGATCGGACAATTTCTATGTGATCATCTACTCTGTCGGCCACCTTATACTTGCTAAATAAACGTGCTATGATTGACTAAATATCAAACTATCCAAAGTTTACAGTCGCAAAATAACTATGTATAGGATATCAGCCTAAAACGATCCAATATGTAAAATAGTGAACTGTGTGAGGCGGGTATCGCCGAATACAATATTGGATCCGTTTGAGGCTTATATCTTACTTAAAACATACACTTATATACCAAGATCCTACTAATTAAAATTCTTAATTTCGTACATTTACGCATAGGATTTGATATAATATGCTGGCCTTTTGGCAGCAGTCCAATATTAATAATAATGTACAACGGTGTGACGTCATGACAGTGTTTTAATTGCTGATAAAAATAATTCGATATGTATGACATAAAATCTGATATCTACTTAAACTCTGACACGATAGTAAGCTCGTAGCAGAGAGTCATCTCTCATTGTAGTATCGCTGTGCTTCGGAACGTCGATGTGTGCATAACTTTGAGTTACAACAACATATCCAATGAGAGACATCGGTAATTTTCTATTACCTCCCTTCCGATTTATTCCAAAATATGAATAGGTCCTTTTAGTTAGAATCCTTTGTTTTTACTGTTGTGCCCTAACCAGATGTTGCGTTATGATAAATGTGATTTTATCAAAAACGTGATAATTAAGTGATAACATTATTTTGCAAATAAGTACACATTGCATATACTATAGGATATCTGTTGAGATATAGTACATTAATAATCATATAACGTGATAGTGGGATAACATTGGTAGCATGTTGTGCAAAGGAAACAACGATAAAAACAGAGGAAAACACTTAATACGACATATCTACTTTTAGGGAGTATTCAGGGGCAGTAACTGGCCGATGTCTCTCATTACCCGTCTAAGGCCAGTTGTGTCCCGTAACTCACCTTCATGCATACACTTGATTTAAAATAACAATTATTATGTGCATTCCCTCTACATGAGTAATCTTGATATGTGTATGTGCTTCGTGATAAGTGGGTTACTGCTTGCACGCGTGGTTTTCCCGGGGCGAGGATGGACTGGGTGAATACGAATTTATTGATGGGAGCTATATCAATATATATCAGTGTGTGCATTTATCTTGTCTGCCTGTTGCTTTGTTACATGGGGTAGGGGGACTCTTGTGTGTGAACGGGGACAAGATTGTCACCACGCATTTATAAAGGCATACGTGATATTTTATAATGACTAATGCTTATCTCATCATAGGAATATTTAGTTAAATACAGAACGTTGGTTTTGTTAATATCATTGTGCTGCATAACTTCATTCAGACATGCATAGTTCCAGTTACGAGGTTTGGACTTATTCAAGAGTTTTTGATAATCCATTGTATGATTTGCCTTCTTAAAACTGGCTTTCTTCACAACGAATCACTTGACGGACCAACACCCTACCGAGGCTGCTCGTCCAGATAGGTCTACTTAAGTTGTGTCAAATCACAAGAACTTGAGATTGTATCCATAATGATACCCATTGTACCTCAATACCTCTAGCGTGTTCAAGTACCTCAATACCTCTAGCGTGTTCAAGTACCTCAATACCTCTAGTGCGTGTTCAAGTACCTCAATACCTCTAGTGCGTGTTCAAGTACCTCAATACCTCTAGCGTGTTCAAGTACCTCAATACCTCTAGCGTGTTCAAGTACCTCAATACCTCTAGTGCGTGTTCAAGTACCTCAATACCTCTAGTGCGTGTTCAAGTACCTCAATACCTCTAGCGTGTTCAAGTACCTCAATACCTCTAGCGTGTTCAAGTACCTCAATACCTCTAGTGCGTGTTCAAGTACCTCAATACCTCTAGTGCGTGTTCAAGTACCTCAATACCTCTAGCGTGTTCAAGTACCTCAATACCTCTAGCGTGTTCAAGTACCTCAATACCTCTAGTGCGTGTTCAAGTACCTCAATACCTCTAGTGCGTGTTCAAGTACCTCAATACCTCTAGTGCGTGTTCATACCTCAAACCTCTAGCGTGTTCAAGTACCTCAATACCTCTAGTGCGTGTTCAAGTACTCAATACCTCTAGCGTGTTCAAGTACCTCAATACCTCTAGCGTGTTCAAGTACCTCAATACCTCTAGCGTGTTCAAGTACTCAATACCTCTAGTGCGTGTTCAAGTACCTCAATACCTCTAGCGTGTTCAAGTACCTCAATACCTCTAGCGTGTTCAAGTACCTCAATACCTCTAGCGTGTTCAAGTACCTCAATACCTCTAGTGCGTGTTCAAGTACCTCAATACCTCTAGTGCGTGTTCAAGTACCTCAATACCTCTAGCGTGTTCAAGTACCTCAATACCTCTAGCGTGTTCAAGTACCTCAATACCTCTAGTGCGTGTTCAAGTACCTCAATACCTCTAGTGCGTGTTCAAGTACCTCATACTCTAGCGTGTTCAAGTACCTCAATACCTCTAGCGTGTTCAAGTACCTCAATACCTCTATGCGTGTTCAAGTACCTCAATACCTCTAGTGCGTGTCAAGTACCTCAATACCTCTAGCGTGTTCAAGTACTCATACCTCTGCGTGTTCAAGTACTCAATACCTCTAGTGCGTGTTCAAGTACCTCAATACCTCTAGCGTGTTCAAGTACCTCAATACCTCTAGTGCGTGTTCAAGTACCTCAATACCTCTAGTGCGTGTTCAAGTACCTCAATACCTCTAGTGCGTGTTCAAGTACCTCAATACCTCTAGTGCGTGTTCAAGTACCTCAATACCTCTAGTGCGTGTTCAAGTACCTCAATACCTCTAGTGCGTGTTCAAGTACCTCAATCCTCTAGTGCGTGTTCAAGTACCTCAATACCTCTAGTGCGTGTTCAAGTACCTCAATACCTCTATGCGTGTTCAAGTACCTCAATACCTCTAGTGCGTGTTCAAGTACCTCAATACCTCTAGTGCGTGTTCAAGTACCTCAATACCTCTAGTGCGTGTTCAAAGTAGGTCACAACGCTCGGATAATGTATTGATGCTGTAGGAATGGTGATAATGAAAGATCATGTAAAATTGCACGGTCATAGGAGCAACGGAAATTGACACAAACATTGCGTTACACCAAATCGTGAGATCATGAAAGAATAGTGCTTCTAGAAAAGAAAAGTGTCTAATTATTAAATTCATATTTTCTGTCAGTTTCAGTTGAGTTTGTTTTCAGTCTGAACACCCCTCATATTCGGCAAGAACATCTCCTACACGTGTTCATTAGTACTGCGTGTGTCCGTCAATCGAAGGGATTTCTGCTGACAACATCACAACATTCACAACGTCCTGCTGATAACTGGCAAAGTATCACGCAAAATTAGTGTTCCTATTTTACTCATCAAAACTGGATTTCATTGCAATTCAGCTACATAGTTGTCAGAATATCCCAGGACAATGTATTCAGAGAGAAATACAAAATACAATTTTAAAGTAGCATGTTATTTGCGAACAGCTCCATAAGCCTATATCAGTATATGCATTTTCAATATGGCCATCATATCAAAATAAATCCAATGTGTTTATCTCAAATGGTTCATGATAAGAAATGTCTTCAAAAATGAATGCATTGTGTTGTGGTAGTTGCATTCCCAGAAATAGCGATCCTACATTCGTTTCCATTATATTCCCACTAATGAGTTATCATTGGAGACCAACTATTGTAGCTTGTTAATTAACCACCAACTAATAAGTAGTTATAGATAATATATGCTTTTATATAACAGTTAATCTTATTTTGATTGTTTCCCCTTTCCCTGTGCTACCTAGTAGAGATCAGACTGAATCTTCGTACGATTCCTTGGCAAATACCGATACAATTGACAGATTAGGAGTGAAATATCTTTAGAGAAACTTGATCAGGTTTCATCGGCTTCGCCTGGACCAGATTTTGTCATTAGCTGATATTGCCAAACCATATTAAAAGATGCGGCAATGTCGCTCATGTTGGGTAGTGCACAAATAAGGTTCACGATACGTTACGATCTTCGAATGATGGAGTGAAAAATAAAAACCGTTTTCCCTCGATTATTTCCGATGTCTGCTGCGACCGGTATGAGAAAAGAAAAAGGAAAAACTCTCGCCTTATGAGCTTTATTAATAAAGTAATTCTACATGTATGCGAGTGCACAACACAAGTAAGATATATCAACTTGCATAATGATAAACTTTCATTTCAGATGCGATTGGTAACCATACAGAAGCAAACAATAAAATAAATGTGAACACAGTCTACAAAGTAGACGGAGAGCTGCAATATGATACTCAGTTACCGAATGTCGGTCCTAATACCGACGATAAGGATGTAACTGTATTAAGTAACAAGACGATAGTGCTAATAGTGGCGTATATGAGAACCGGATCCACACTGACAGGTTCGTTATTCCAGGAGTATCCCGGTACCTTCTACCTGTTTGAACCAATACGGTATTTAACTGAAGCATTCAATCACTTGACGAGGAGCAATGCCACTTATTTGACTTTGGAGTATGCTCATGGAAAATACAAGTAAGTTTATATAATGTTACAGACGTGCTTTGTATGTTATCCTACACTGAACATATGCGGCATGCTAAATGGAAACAACTATTTTCTGAAAGTAGTTCAAACAAAAACCAGTGACAAATCAAATGTGTTATTCTACTGCTTTCAACTTTGGAAAACATAAAATAATAGGTATTTATTTGCCATATGCATGGGAATTTAAAGATTGCATTTCAACAGCAAAAGAAATGAAACAGGTTTTTAGAACAAGATTTAGAACTATAAATGGGAGGTAATCACAACGAATTACCGAACGTAATCTACCGACATAGTTATGCCTAGTTACAATCATCTAGAATACAATCAACTTTCATATGGCAAATTCGTACCAAGTAGTTTGCTTGCATAAATTAAATTTCCATCTTCTTTGTCTGTCGGGAGATCAGTTGCAAGTGTTAGGCTTTACGAAAATATCTTTAACATACTAAATTATTTCATGTAAGGAAGCTGGATTGCGAAAGGTCGGTGGTTATACTAGGGTGCCCAGCCGTGCCTGAAATACTGCTTGGATGGGCATCCGGGTCTTCCTCCGCCAATAATAGCTGGAGAGTCGCCAGAGACCCCACACAATACAAACAAAACCACCTTACCAAATCGGACGTAGGGTGTCCAAGTTGTGACCAATAGCATTTTAAATTTACATTATGTAAACAAGCATGTGCTATAGCTGTGTCCAATTTAGCAAAGTAAGTATATTTTGGCATAGCTTAGACGATATTAATTTATTTAAATGTGAAATTAGTACAAGCCGAAGTTTTACCTTCTGATATCAACAAATAATTGACTCTTTCTTCAGCATATTTGCAGCATAAAATGAATCAACAGTAGTTAACTATGTTAAATACACATAGACAAGTTTGTCGTACATGTATAATGTATAATGCATTTATGTTCCTCAGTTTTAACATGTTTTCTTTATTTGCAGAAACTACATGGCTTCTGAAAACATGTCAGTAACATTGGATGAAATTAACAATTGGCTAACATGCAAGCTAGACGCTGTCAGTCTACCAAGCTTAAATGACGAATTTCATAGAACTTACACAAAAACTATGAAAAAGTTTTATGAATGCAGTAACCAATCATTGTCAAGCTATGGTAGAAATGTGACTTTCAATAATATAGATTTTATCCAACCGCACGTACGACAATATTACGACAATCCTAAAAACGCAGATCATTGCCTCAAAATGGCCATAAGTTCTTGTCAAAAGGCGCCCTTAATAACTTTAAAATTTATACGTCTTCGAATGAAACATATCACAAAGTTATTGCCTGCGTATCCAAATATGAAAATTATACATCTTGTTAGGGATCCAAGGGGAATTCACGACTCTAGGTTGAAAATAAATGCCACAACATCTACTGGTTATCACGGGAATGTGCAGCACCATTGTACAGCACTATCAAATGATTTAACTGTTTCAAAACGTATTCTAAGACAATATCCAAATAGATTAAAAGTCCTACGCTATGAAGATATGGCTGAATTTCCTTTGGACACTACACGCGAACTTTTTGAATTTGCTGGACTAGAGTTTGCCAACTCTATGCAGGTATTTATTGACAAACAGACGTCATCATCACGTGATACTTGTGCATATTGCACTGAAAGAGCAAATTCTAATTCAACAGCAAATAAATGGCGACAGCAGCTTGACCCAATAGAGGCAAGCTATGTTTATAATATATGTAATGCTAGCAATAATGTACTAGGTTATCTCCCTTTACAATCGGTCGATGAACTGAGAGACAACAACACTCGGTCAAGAAATATAGTAGATATGCACAGAGAACTGTTAAGAAATGATTATTTTTAGTACAACCACAACTATGTTAAAGTTGTAATATTAAGTGGTTAATTTTAGTCACCACTGGTAGATGTCTGAGCGAAGAGGAATTAGTCATTATTTTGGAGGGCTGTTCTGGCTACAGATACAGAAAACACCCTAATTCCAAAAGCAACCAGGGTGGTTCTTTTATATATCCGACGAATCGAATAACACCGACACATGTTTTATGGGTTAATATATTAGGAGGTATATATGCTTATAATGTAATATTGACTGATGTGTGGCCAGTAGTGGCTACTGATGATATGCTATAATATGATGGAATTGTGACATTTGTTGAGCTGTATACTGCAGGGTGGGGTGACATATGTGAAGATATATGAACACCTACATGTTATCACACATCGGTAGTACTACGACAACATTCACACATGACTGAATATAAGGTGGACTGTTATATATGTATATAATATGTATACAGACTAGTTCCCTGTGTCAAATGGGCAACGACAAGGGTGGTCTAGTGTGACCATGTTGTGTAGTGTGACAATGGTGTGTAGTGTGACAATGTTGTGTAGTGTGACAATGTGGACTTTCTTAGTATACAGGACCACTAAGTAGAACATTGAACACAGTCAACAAACATTTCAGAATTCATAAAACGTGACAGAATGGTTGCACTTCCTTGGCTAGACATTTGACAGACATAGTTTTACACTCCTTTTCGCTAAATCCAGGACAGTCAGTAACTTCCATTATCTCTATGACATTTATGTGTGTATATCATGCCTATTTATTGTGTTTCTGACTCTAAATGTCATGGTTGACTCGCTTCACATTTTCTTGGACGACTATTTCACCTGGGGAAGTCAAAACACAGACATATCTAACTACTTCCGGTCGCGTCTAAGAATTGTATTTCTTCATTTGTAAAGCTCCAAGAAAATCTAATATAATCAACCATATTTTCATTAACCGTAAGGTATTTGCCAAGCTTCTGCCGATTCAGATTTTATTCTAAAGGTTTTAATTATGTATGTGCCATGGTTCTGTCTAGCAAACGTTACGAACGGATACGTGGGTTTTATATTGCGGTTTATTAAGAGCGTTGCCGGGTGACCAGTATCAGTATATAATTGAGGTTTAAATAGAAATACATGTATAGTAAAAGAGCTTAACATTGACTTTTTGTTTGAACTTTTACATTTACCCATCAGCCGCCGGCCATTAACGACCCAAAAACGCACACGGGTGTTACGTGTGGTGTCACGCAAGTGGGATTTAAGTTGTCTTAACAGAACCTCACTGGAACTATAAACTTTACGCGATTACGCTTAGCATATTCACACAGAGTAATAAATATCTAATCTAGCTTCCTCCAATGTGAAAGGAATATGTCATAAACTGGAACGCACGTATGTCTATCAAAGTACTTGAAGTATAATTCCTATTTCCAACATCAGTGTTCATTATCAATAGTGAACATTAACTGACTTGCAACTTATTCTAAATTCTAACACGACCCAGCTAATAACATACATACGTATAGAGTAAAATCTACCTCGGGTTATTCTGCGATATACCTACCTTGAACTATGCTGCGCGCACCGTGTTTTTGGCTATTCCATTTAAACAATGCGTGTAAAGTTTTATGAATGAAAGTCACGTGATGTTTGTAAATACAACCGTGGGAATTCGCGGAAGTGAGCTATTTTTAGAATCAGATAATCTCTTGTCCGTCTTGTTTTTCTGTTAAGTAACGTTTCAGTTACTATTCTGTACAGTTTTATTTGACAAAATAAATAAAATTATTGATCAGTTACAACTTTTGTTCATTTATGTACTAGATTGATATTTTCCATAAAAAATAACATCATCACCCCTTACGCGGGAGTAAATTTCGAAAGCCAAATGCACGGCGTTTGAAGAACATACTCCTTTCTCGTCTAAAATTATAAATAAGTCGTGTTAGAATCGAAATAATAAGTATCAACCGTGGTATATCGCAGAATAACCCTCGTGTGTCGTTCTTATGCATAGAAATATATCATATATTTCTACGTATAAGAACTTCAAACTCGGGTTATTCTGCGATATACCACGGTTGATACTTATTATTTCTTAAGTAACAGTGTATTGCATCAGTAACATAAATAAAACAAAACTTAATTTCCAGAATTTATTAACATAGAATAACTCATAATTAACTATAATACATCTTCGAACCTGCAGCGGTGAGCGATAAATGACTTGGAGTGAACGACAGTAACACTTGGCCATGTAGGCCCAACTATTACATCAAACAATGATTCAATATGCAACTACTGCTTTAATACAAAAGTAATAACTGTTTTAACATTAGAGCTTGCAACTAACTGACCATTGTTGATTTAACACACGATCATCTGTATTGCTGTTCGCAATTAATGTATGCATACTAAAATCACTAACAGTCAAACCTGTGTTAGTGGTCACTTCTAGTCAGCAGGCAACCTATATTAAGCAACCAACCTGTATTAAACAGCCACTCTGTATTAACTCTTTCACTGCCGAAGTCGCATAAATACACATTTGCAAACAGCATAGAGCCAGATCAACCGCAGCGTAACGCTGCGTGCTGATCAGGCTCTGTGCTATTTGCTACTAGGATAGGAGTGCTAAAGCACTGGGCAGAGAAGCAAACAACTTAGATCCTGATCAGACGCAGCGTTACGCTGCGGCTGGTCTGGATCTAAGTTGTTTGCAAAAGCGATTTAAACAATTTGGCAGTGAAAGAGTTAAGCAGCCAGTTAGTTTCCACATTCCCAATATGTTGTTTTATTTTACATTTGGTTTAAGCATATTTATTCCACTATATACATTCACAAAACAATACATGTACACGAAATCAAAGAAGTAAGTATATAGGAAAGGATTACAACGGAAGCAGAGCTTATATAGTTTCTCTCCTATTTTACAGTATACATCGCTTATGCAGCCACCTGTGTGTAAGACAGGTTTGACTGTATGTGGAACGCCTGGTTATCTACATAACATGTTTACCTAAATACTCATTAGGCAATTTTGTTCTTTGTAGACGAACTGGCAAACTGACTGAACAGCTACATCATAGCACATATATGCGTTATCAGTAAATGTCCAACCACTGTCTCTAACAGCTACATCATAGCACATATATGCGTTATCAGTAAATGTCCAACTGCTGTCTCTAACAGCTACATCATAGCACATGTATGCGTTATCAGTAAATGTCCAACCGCTGTCTCTAACAGCTACATCATAGCACATATATGCGTTATCAGTAAATGTCCGACCTCTGTCTCTAACAGAGCACCAACACAGATACTATCCCCGCTCCACTGTGGGGCATACATTGGTTCCACACACCCATCTGGTGATCGTAGCCAGATGTAGCCAGAGCATGCGGGCTTACAAACATAACTGAGTAGGAATTGTAGCCAGAGCATGCGGGCTTACACACATCACTGAATAGGAATTGTAGTCAGACCATGCGGGCTTACAAACATAACTGAATAGTAATTGTAGCCAGAGCATTCGGACTTACAAACATCACTGAATAGGAATTGTAGCCAGAGCATGCGAGCTTATAAACATAACTGAATAGGAATTGTAGCCAGAGCATGCGGACTTACACACATAACTGAATAGGAATTGTAGCCAGAGCATGCGGGCTTACAGACATAACTGAATAGGAATTGTAGCCAGAGCATGCGAGCTTACAAACATAACTGAATAGGAATTGTAGCCATAGCATGCGGGCTTACACACATAACTGAATAGGAATTGTAGTCAGACAATGCGGGCTTACAAACATAACTGAATAGGAATTGTAGCCAGAGCATGCGGGCTTACAAACATAACTGAATAGGAATTGTAGCCAGACCATGCGGGCTTACAAACATAACTGAATAGGAATTGTAGCCAGAGCATGCGGGCTTACAAATATAACTGAATAGGAATTGTGTGGGCTTTATAGATTATCTCTAGTACTATTTCGGTCTGGTGAAGGCATGTTTCTCGTATATTTCAATGCATACAATGTAGCTACTGCACGCTATTATCGGTCTATATTTGCGCTTGTTCTGCATATAGATATATTTATTCATTACCCAATGCATTATATTTGTCAATGTTTACCAATTGGTTTTTATCAATGTCACAGTTGTTGTTTGGCATATATCCCAATAGCTGTTACGCGTGTAAATAGCGATATTTATAAACGTCTAAAATAAACTTGCCTTAACGGCGACGACACCAAGGTCCCATTAATGTTGGGAACATAATTAATCTTATAATTATTTTCGTTCTTTCCATATGTCGTTATAATATTTTTGTAACAGTCTGGACGCGTACTCCTTCTAAACTTTAAACGGTCTGATGTATCCTTTATAGTCCATAGGAACGAACGACATTCTCTATTTACCAATACTCGTATATTCCATCCACTTAGTTCACATAAATTACTTCATGGCATTGAGGCATTATCTGACGAGGAGAACACCGCTTTATTGTTACAAGTACCAACATATATACTGGTCGGTTTTGTACCGAGGTCTTGTGTCGGTGCTTTACATCGTGCACGTAAACGAACCAGAGGAGTCTCTAGAATGGGTTTCTATCTGTATCATGCACTATCCTCCAAAATCTAAATTAACTAAGGCGTCGCTCATATGGGCAACCGGTAGCGACGATAGTTAGCGGTAGTTAGTCCTGTCATCATACATTCCGCAAATATATGCAAAGAAATACAGTCTGCCTAAATAACAGACGGATATGTAGTCCAGTGGTAACACGCTGGCCTGGTAATCCAGGGATCGCAGGTTCGATCCCCCGTCTGACTAATAAAATTACGTCTTTAAACCGAGGTATCGTGTCGGTGCTTTACACCGTGCACTTAAAAAATCCAGATGTGACTCTTGAATGGGTATCTGTCTGTATCATTGCACTATCCTCCAACAATCTAAAATTACTAATCTCTTCAGGAGGCGTCGCTCATATGGGCAACCGGTAGCGACGATAAATAAACGTAAAACACACACACACGCTCTTGATTTATCTCGAGCACATACATGCTTTAGCGTGAACTCATTTTAAGCAAAGGTGACACAAAGTAATTCAAATAATGGTTAGAATGAATGGCATTTTGGGACACATAATACATTAAATTATCATTAATTATGTATTATTACAATTTAAATAATGCTTATGTTGTTGAATGCTTAGCATGTTGTATATACACATTGTAGATATTGATAAAAACAAATAAGCGAATCCATCGAGCATCACATACAAAAAATATAATTAATAATGCAAATAATGTTGAGTTAAGCATTACTTGGCATTAGCATTAATATTAATTGGCACCTTGTCTGGTCGCAGTCCATCACTCAGTGTATTTCGCATAATTGTATTCAAAAACACGAAACACTAAAAAATAAACAAACATATAACAAGCAATGCGATAAAGCACATCTACTGACATAATGAAGTGTATTCCCACGATTAAATAGATATGTTCACTATAATGCACATGCATGTATGAAGCGTGTAGAATAGAACTAGAAGTGTCCTGTTAGCCCGACTCTTGTAACTCCAGGCGCGACACTGTCAATGACGTTAGTGGCAATGGAACTTTCCTGTTAACCCGACTCTTTTAACTACAGGCGTGACACTGTCAATGACGCTAATGGCAATGGAGCTTTCCTGTTAGCCCGACATAATGAAGTGTATTCCCACGATTAAATAGATATGTTCACTATAACGCATACATGCATGTATGAAGCGTGTAGAATAGAACTAGAAATGTCCTGTTAACCCGACTCTTGTAACTCCAGGCGCGACAATGTCAATGACGTTAATGGCTATGTAACTTTCATGTTAGCCCGTCTCTTGTAGCTACAGGCGCGACACTGTCAATGACGTTAATGGCAATGTAACTTTCCTGTTAGCCCGTCTCTTGTAACTCCAGGCGCGACAATGTCAATGACGTTAATGGCATGCGATACGAACACACTTTGCGATCTGCCGATTCTATAGGCTCCGAGTCGTCACGATTTAGTCTTTGTCCAGACTCCGAGTCATAACGACTTACTCCTTGTCCGAGAGATATGATGTGCATTGGGCTTTCCACAAGGTCAGATGACTTTACTGGGTAAGCAATTGCCATAGATAAAGACTCATGAGGTCCATCAAGGGCGATGTGTTTCTTTTTGGGGGAAATATTTGACTTTCTAGGACGTATTTCAGGAAAACGTTTATCGTTTTGGTATTGTACATACTCGTTTGTATTTATAAAACCATAAGTATCAGCACACTCTTCATTCACATTAGTTCTGAACACTCTCTGAAATAGCGGCGACGCTCGCGGTGACACTGTCGTGTCGTCGGTATCATAATCCGAGGGAGAAACTGGCATAAGTGCAAATCCAGGATTAGCCGAAATTCTGTCGGGGTCGGAATCGAAGCCGTAAGTACGGATATTTGGGTCCACAATTGACAATCTTGAACTTCCTGTTGCAGAATGGCGTGATTTCGTAGACACCGACATAACTGAAGGTGTACCGCGGTTCGAGCCGTTACTAGACCACGCAGATTGAAGCGCCTTCTCACCGGGCGTGGAATGTCCGCTCCTTGGGACTTGACGTGGTACGTTGGTCGCTTCAGTTTTACGTTTGTATTTACCAAATATTTCGTTGACTGGTTGTGCACAGAGGGAACTTAGCCATGCTGATTGAGTGTGTGCACCAACATTAGCATCTTTCCCTGGTTTACTAACAAAATAATAGTCAAAGTTCTTCTTCTGTGCTTTTGCCATTGGTCTAACAGATTTGGAATATTTGTGTTTTGACGTGCACATGTATTTTGGCGCTGAAATATCATTAGGAATTTGTAGACTGTGGTTCAGGTTGGTGAATGCGACAAAAGGCGCCTGTTGGTTCATAGCCTTCATGCTGTGTCTGCCTTTGACGGTAGGTGTAGACACCGGACACCGGTACGGATCCTCCATGACTGGACCGATACCCGGTGGAGACATTCTTGCGTAGTAGTCATAATCCGCCAGATCGTGCGGAATTTTGATGAGAGTTTTCATCTTCAATCTCTCTCTCTGAAATAGGTATAATATTGTCGTAATAATTACAATGAGATTCCTGCAAACAGTGAGTATTGGCAACAGTGGTTACAATATTGCAGCTGGACTCCAGCCCATTTACGATTACACACGTGCATGGGTGGCATTACACACTTAACTCTTTCACCGTCAATGTCGCATAAAACCACCTTTGCAAAAAGCCGAGAACCCGATCAGACAGAACAGAACATGTCGTCGGATCAGGTTACATTCTGACTGCTCTTCGTCTAGTGGAGCTGGACCACCTCTCCATATTTATATTTACTGCCTCGTATAAAAATATATCTCTATTCCCAATCGCAAACTCTTCTACAATGCTTATATATTGCCACACTTAGAATTTTGTTGTGTAATTTGTGGTAACTAACTCATCTCAACTTTAGAAGGTAAACTCGTTCCGTTCTAATAGAGAGCAGCTAGAATAATTCTAGATCAGGGTTTCGACACGCCATCGCAATCTAAAATGGATGACTTTTCCAGAACGAGTCATATATCAGAAGGCTATACACATGTATAAAACATTACATGGAGCTGTTCCAGAATGCTTTAAATCGTCTGTGTGTGTTTTACGTTTATTTATCGTCGCTACCGGTTGCACATACGAGCGACGTCTCCTTAAGTGATTAGTAATTTTAGAATTTTGGAGGATATTGCAATGATACAGACAGAGACCCATTCCAGAGTCTCCCCTGTTCGTTTACGTGCACGGTATAAAGCACCGACACGAGACCTCGGTTTAAAGTCCCATCTGAAAGACAAATATACAACTGACGATGAAGCAGTATATTATATATAACAAGGATGCATGTGCATGTTGCCATTCGTAGAATACGTTCATCGTATCAACATATGAAATCGAAAAACCAAATAACGAGGTAACAAATGTTGTGGTGAGGTGAAAGAACAAAACAAGATATTTAGTTATTTCGATCTAAAGTAGGTTTGTCATGGTCGATGCCATTTTATAACATCATTTCCTTAGCTCTGATAGACGATATTATATGAGTCTTGTGTCACGAACATCTAACATGCTGATATACGATATTATATGAGTCTTGTGTCACGAACATCTAACATGCTGATAGACGATATTATATGAATCTTGTGTCACGAACATCTAACATGCTGATATACGATAGTATACGAAACTTGTGTCACGAACATCAAACATGCTGATATACGATATTATAGGAATCTTGTGTCACGAACATCTAACATGCTGATATACGATATTATACGAAACTTGTGTCACGAACATCTAACATACGGATACACGATAGTATACGAATATTGTGTCACGAACATCTAACATGCTGATATACGATATTATATGAATATTGTGTCACGAACATCTAACATACGGATACACGATAGTATACGAAACTTGTGTCACGAACATCTAACATACGGATACACGATAGTATACGAATATTGTGTCACGAACATCTAACATGCTGATATACGATATTATACGAATATTGTGTCACGAACATCTAACATGCTGATATACGATATTATACGAATATTGTGTCACGAACATCTAACATGCTGATATACGATATTATACGAAACTTGTGTCACGAACATCTAACATGCTGATATACGATATTATAGGAATCTTGTGTCACGAACATCTAACATGCTGATATACGATATTATAGGAATCTTGTGTCACGAACATCTAACATGCTGATATACGATATTATAGGAATCTTGTGTCACGAACATCTAACATGCTGATATACGATATTATAGGAATCTTGTGTCACGAACATCTAACATGCTGATATACGATATTATAGGAATCTTGTGTCACGAACATCTAACATGCTGATATACGATATTATAGGAATCTTGTGTCACGAACATCTAACATGCTGATATACGATATTATACGAATATCGTGTCACGAACCTCTGATATGGTTATGTTACGCAGTTATTGTTATGCAAATACTTTCTTTTCGCTAATTTCTTGTGGGAGATATACGTCACTGACTCTAAAGTTTGCTGGATTGGGCTAATTTCTTGTGGGATATATACGTCACTGACTCTAAAGTTTACTGGATTGGGCTAATTTCTTGTGGGAGATATACGTCACTGACCCTAACGTTTGCTGGATTGGGCTAATTTCTTGTGGGATATGTACGTCACTGACTCTAAAGTTTGCTGGATTGGGCTAATTTCTTGTGGGATATATACGTCATTGACTCTAAAGTTTGCTGGTTTGGGCTACGTTCTTGTGGGAGATATACGTCACTGACTCTAAAGTTTGCTGGATTGGGCTAATTTCTTGTAGGAGATATACGTCACTGACTCTAAAGTTTGCTGGATTGGGCTAATTTCTTGTGGAGATATACGTCACTGACTCTAAAGTTTGCTGGATTGGGCTAATTCTTGTGGGATATATACGTCACTGACTCTAAAGTTTGCTGGATTGGGCTAATTTCTTGTGGGATATATACGTCACTGACTCTAAAGTTTGCTGGATTGGGCTACTTTCTTGTGGGATATATACGTCACTGACTCTAAAGTTTGCTGGATTGGGCTAATTTCTTGTGGGAGATATACGTCATTGACTCTAACGTTTGCTGGATTGGGCTAATTTCTTGTGGGAGATATACGTCACTGACTCTAAAGTTTGCTGGATTGGGCTAATTTCTTGTGGGAGATATATGTCACTGACTCTAAAGTTTGCTGGATTGGGCTAATTTACAAGTCGTCATACATTCATTTATTATATCCCCCGAAAGCGAAACATTGATCTTAAATTGTAAATAGTGCAAAATAATCGATAATATATATATAATATATATGTGTAATGAACATTAATCTCAGTCAGACTGCATGAGCGTGTATACACACGAATTTGAGCTGGTAGAATAGTGTCTTTTAGTGAAGTCTGTCGAAATATTTGGTTGACCAATGGGTCACTATATTACACGATCAGCCAGACTGCATGTGCGTGTATGTATACACACGAATTTGAGCTGGTAGAATAGTGTCTTTTAGTGAAGTATGTCGAAATATTTCGTTGACCAATGGGTCACTAAGACCATTGAGCAACCAATAGTTTATTACTATTTTAGCATATAAAGAATATGTCCTTACCTTTTATTTAGCTCCACGTGTACAAGAAGTCGTTGATATTTTGATTCATTATCATCTTGACTATATTATATAGCTCTAATGCTATTCACATTTCACTAGTAGGCCCTACGTTAATTTGTTCAAACTATTTCAAGGTAGTTACAAAACACTGCTATCTAAACTTTAATTACCTGCATTATAATTGCTGTAACATGATATTAGGCATTTTAATACTTCACACGGTATCGTTTGTTTAATATTAACAACATTGGGTTTAATGTTAAGGTTTAAGAAATGTATTCAGCCTGATATATAATTAATGTGTCTTTATCCAATTGGCAGTCTGTATATATTAAAACCCTGAGATAATCTTGAATTGTTAATAAGCTGAGTAGATTAGTATTAAAGTTGTAAGCATGACCATATCCCATGATATATATCCGAAAGGTCAAGCCATGTTATCTCTTATTATATCTGTTCGACATTAATTGCAATACGTCAATGCGTATAATACGAAAGCGTACACATACCATCTACAAGCCTGGCGCCTGGCCTTCAATCATAGGATCCGTGACGTACTGATGTTCTCAAACAGGGTGTCTCATAAGTCAGTAATGGCTGACCCTTTCAATAGGGGTGACACTATAATAAACAAACACTTTACTTTTACTTTTTACTTTTATTCACTCGGAAGCGTCTATTGGCTCCGTATGTGATTGTTATAATAACAATTTAATACGGAAGCGTTCTAATTTAACATTCAAACCAGATGAAATGGGGTCAGTATTCGACATGTTGTAACGGGGGTCAGTATTATACAAGGTGTAAAGGGGGTCAGTATTATACAGGGTGTAAAGGGGGTCAGTATTGGACAATATGTAACGGGGTTCAGTGTTCGACAAGATGTAAAGGGGGGTCAGTATTCGACAAAATGCATCGAGGGTCATTATTCGACAAGATGCAAAGGGGTGAGTATTCGACAATATGCAAAGGGGTCAGTATTCGACAAGATGTATCGTCAACATCACTGATATCGGCCGTCACCTGTTTTCGGCTTTTGTTTATTTACTTGAATTTTGTTTACATCCGGAATGCGAATTACGTCATTATTAACAACATAGGTGCGGTGATACTTATGAGGTTCACATATTAGTTATCAAAGAGCAAACTGCGCGTAAAGCAGATAAATTGTCACATTTTATTTGAAAGTATGCAAATGGTGATGTTTTCATTAATACCATTTATGTGTAGCCTAAAAATCCCTTAAACAGAGGTAAATATAAAGAAATATGTGTTTGTTTTTGTAAAATGAGAAATTTCATTGTCTGCTCAGGAAGGTCACGTGATAGTTATGTGACAATGTCATAATACGCATGGGTTTGCCAATAAAATCGGCAGCAGGACAGTATGGTGTGCCACTCTCCACATTAAATGACATTTCTCTCCATGTCACAACTTACCTCATATTGAAGAGTATACATAATTTGTTGGGTGTTAAATTCCTCCGTTTAAGTAACAATTATTACTATGCCCAATGTTTATTAGCTTTTTGGAACTTAACTGTAATCAACATTTCTGTTACATGAATTTTCAAGGTCGGCCGATAATACGTACTTTATTCGACGCCATGTTGAAAGTTGAAATCGCCAGCGAGTGAATGTGTATTTTATTTTGAACATTTGTTATTCAATCTCAGTTTAGACAATTGCATTAAATGCAGAAATGATCATTGTACTTAGTAATATTATTGCACTTGCCGTATAAGAGACTGACTAGAAGACATTCACCGAAAAGCATTAGACGGCCGATTACCGGTATGACAATGGTAATGGTCAGTATTCGTTTCCGTATACAACTGTTATTTCAACTATAAAATCGATATAAATACCCGACAAATCTGTATAAGAAATTAGACCTGTAAGTATTTAAGAAGAATTCGCATACATGATATGTACTATATATATACATTCATTACCTCCAATACCGGAGAGCAGAACAAATAATCTACACATAGTACTTACATCCAAAGCAATACATACAAAATGTAATATTTATAATAATTATTAGAGACAAACAAATTTACAATTGAAAAGTTGCGAGTCGGTGTAAGGTCTCTATCGTCCAGATATGACAGTAAATAACCAGTATATCATAAAAGTATATAAACGATATGCATCTTCTATGGACACCACTCTACATATTAACCAACATATGTACATTATAATAACTACATGGGTAATTAATTAGTTTTCAAACGAATTCATACGTATGAAACAAGCTCATTGAATAAGATTGTATTATCATTACGTTCAGTACCCTTGTCGAACTTGAATTAACTTTCATACAAGATCCAATGGGGGACAACATACGCTTCCGTACACTAGCAATAAGATATTACTATTTCTTCACAATGACAATTACCTTCTTATAAAGAACATATAATATGGACCGTTGTCATAGGAACATATTGTTTTCTTATCTTTTATTAAACATAATGTTTCCAAACACTGACCTAGTATTTATTTCTGCAATATTTAGCAAGAGTTAATGGAACATTAAAAGTAGCCATTAATCTTTATTATAATGAATGTTTGAATGTTAATAACCAAATGTCATACAATAACTATGGTGTCCTCTGCGTGCCATGCAATAACCATGGTGTCCTCTGCGTGTCATGCAATAACTATGGTGTCCTCTGCGTGTCATGCAATAACTATGGTGTCCTCTGCGTGTCATGCAATAACTATGGTGTCCTCTGCGTGTCATGCAATAACTATGGTGTCCTCTGCGTGTCATGCAATAACCATGGTGTCCTCTGCGTGTCATGCAATAACTATGGTGTCCTCTGCGTGTCATGCAATAACTATGGTGTCCTCTGCGTGTCATGCAATAAATGGTGTCCTCTGCGTGTCATGCAATAACTATGGTGTCCTCTGCGTGTCATGCAATAACAATGGTGTCCTCTGCGTGTCATGCAATAACATGGTGTCCTCTGCGTGTCATGCAATAGCAATGGTGTCCTATGCGTGTCATGCAATAGCAATGGTGTCCTATGCGTGTCATGCAATAACAATGGTGTCCTCTGCGTGTCATGCAATAACTATGGTGTCCTATGCGTGTCATGCAATAACTATGGTGTCCTATGCGTGTCATGCAATAACTATGATGTCCTCTGTGTGTCATGCAATAACTATGGTGTCCTCTGCGTGTCATGCAATAACAATGGTGTCCTATGCGTGTCATGCAATAACAATGGTGTTCTCTGCGTGTCATGCAATAACAATGGTGTCCTATGCGTGTCATGCAATAACTATGGTGTCCTCTGCGTGTCATGCAATAACTATGGTGTCCTATGCGTGGCATGCAATAACTATGGTGTCCTCTGCGTGCCATGCAATAACTATGGTGTCCTCTGTGTGTCATGCAATAACTATGGTGTCCTCTGCGTGTCATGCAATAACAATGGTGTCCTATGCGTGTCATGCAATAACTATGGTGTCCTCTGCGTGTCATGCAATAACTATGGTGTCCTATGCGTGGCATGCAATAACTATGGTGTCCTCTGCGTGCCATGCAATAACTATGGTGTCCTCTGTGTGTCATGCAATAACTATGGTGTCCTCTGCGTGTCATGCAATAACAATGGTGTCCTATGCGTGTTATGCAATAACAACGGTGTCCTATGCGTGTCATGCAATAACTATGGTGTCCTATGCGTGTCATGCAATAACTATGGTGTCCTATGCGTGTCATGCAATAACAATGGTGTCCTATGCGTGTCATGCAATAACTATGGTGTCCTCTGCGTGTAATGCTATAACAATGGTGTCCTCTGCGTGTCATGCAATAACTATGGTGTCCTCTGCGTGTCATGCAATAACTATGGTGTCCTCTGCGTGTCATGCAATAACAATGGTGTCCTCTGAGTGTCATGCAATAACTATGGTGTCCTCTGCGTGTCATGCAATAACTATGGTGTCCTCTGCGTGTCATGCAATAACTATGGTGTCCTCTGCGTGTCATGCAATAACTATGGTGTCCTCTGTGTGTCATGCAATAACAATGGTGTCCTCTGCGTGTCATGCAATAACAATGGTGTCCTCTGCGTGTCATGCAATAACCATGGTGTCCTCTGCGTGTCATGCAATAACCATGGTGTCCTCTGCGTGGCATGCAATAACTATGGTGTCCTCTGCGTGTCATGCAATAACTATGGTGTCCTCTGCGTGTCATGCAATAACCATGGTGTCCTCTGCGTGGCATGCAATAACTATGGTGTCCTCTGCGTGGCATGCAATAACTATGGTGTCATCTGCGTGTCATACAATAACCACGATGTCCTCTGCGTGTCATGCAATAACCATGGTGTCCTCTGTGTGTCATGAAATAACCGTGGTGTCATATGCGTGTCATTCAATAACCATGGTGTCATCTGCGTGTCATGCAATAACCATGTTGTCATCTGCGTGTCATGCAATAACCATGGTGTCATCTGCGTGTCATACAATAACCATGGTGTCCTCTGTGTGTCATGCAATAACCATGGTGTCCTCTGTGTGTCATGCAATAACCACGATGTCCTCTGAGTGTCATGCAATAACCACAATGTCCTCTGAGTGTCATGCAATAACCACGATGCACTAGTAATGTGAGCAAAATATGTGACAGTCTGAACCAACTACCTAGTAAAAAACGGATTATGTGTGTAGTTGTAGTAACTGGAATTGCATCTTACAATTCCAGGAACAACATAGCTGCAGAAAGGTATTTCTATATTGTTCTATTTAAGATCAACAATGAAACAACAACGTCTTAGTAATGTGTTGCTGCTCAATTGCTACAAGGATGGACATTGAGTCCTTAGTCCAATATGTTGGGGCATTCTGTGGCTGCCAATAAATGCCTAATTTTATGTTAGCTGACTAGCTGTGCTATCGGAGTGTGGAGATTCAATTACTCCTCAAAAGTGAGAGGAGATACAACACGCAACCTCTGTCCACATAACACCCCCATGCTTGCCGTCGCATAGCCACGTTGAACAATGAGTGTTTGATATTAGTGTTGTTGTTCTAATTACTTAAAAGAAAGCCCCCCCCCCCTACCCAACATTTGAACGTTCCTACGCCTATGACTCAGAGTATAATATATTATAAGAAACAACCGGACATATGTGAGATGGTACGGTTGTCGCCAGATCGGTCAAGTGGGTTATCTCCGGGTATACCGGTTTCCTCCCACACGAATGACCACATATGGGCTTTCATCCGCACGAGAGTGATTAATATAAGTTGATAGAACCTGTTGTAAAATATAATCGTTGTAAAATAAATAAAGTTTAAGCTATATGAAACAATGATATGATACAAATGTATTTATAACAATAGTAAGCCGCTATTGAAGGGTAAGGGACAGCAGTGGACGAGTGGTGAAGGGTAAGGGACCGCAGTGGCCGAGTGGTGAAGGGTAAGGGACCGCAGTGGCCGAGTGGTGAAGGCCGTTGACCAAGCATCACATACCTTTCATCGAGCCGCATGTGCGTATCCCACTGTGGCTATCGAATTCTTCAATGTGAAGAATCTATCTAACTGGCTTGCGAAAGGTCGCAGGTTCTACCCGAAGCTTCCCCATGCACGAACTAGCGGTCGAAGGTCGTCTTCCTTCACCAATAATAGTTGGAGAGTCGTCATATCACCTAACATGTTTGTGTGACTCTAAACCACGATTACAATTACGATCTAGGACGGTATTTGACTCTAAACCACAATTACAATTACGATCTTGAACGGTATTTGACTCTAAACCACAATTACAATTACGATCTAGGACTGTATTTGACTCTAAACCACGATTACAATTACGATCTAGGACGGTATTTGACCCTAAACCACGATTACAATTACGATCTAGGACGGTAGTTGACTCTAAACCACAATTACAATTACGATCTTGAACGGTATTTGACTCTAAACCACAATTACAATTACGATCTTGAACGGTATTTGACTCTAAACCACAATTACGATCTAGGACGGTATTTGACTCTAAACCACAATTACAATTACGATCTAGGACGGTATTTGACCCTAAACCACGATTACAATTACGATCTAGGACGGTAGTTGACTCTAAACCACAATTACAATTACGATCTAGGACGGTATTTGACCCTAAACCACGATTACAATTACGATCTAGGACGGTAGTTGACTCTAAACCACAATTACAATTACGATCTAGGACGGTATTTGACTCTAAACCACAATTACGATCTAGGACGGTATTTGACCCTAAACCACGATTACAATTACGATCTAGGACGGTATTTGACCCTAAACCACGATTACAATTACGATCTAGGACGGTATTTGACCCTAAACTACAATTACAATTACGATCTTGGACGGTATTTGACTCTAAACCACAATTACAATTACGATCTTGGACGGTATTTGACTCTAAACCGCAATCTACATGGGCACTAGAATTCTTACAGATATAGTTCACGTTTGCAATCATTTTAATGTTTACAGTGGGTATTTATTGAGGTTTAGGATTACTAGAGTGTTCTCAAGTGTTTCCTTTATATATTGTGTCCTTGGTTGGATTTCGTATGGACACAAGTGTGTAATACTGCCTTTGTATCGGGTACACACACGTACGTATAATAACAGCCTTTGTAGAAATGCTGATATTTATTTGGAACAGAAATATTTCTTTAAAGCGACATTGCATCGCAAAACGCCAAACAAAATGCATTGTTCACGTATAAATACACTACTAATACACATTCTTCCGAATACATTCGAACACTAACATTGAATCAATAAACTGTATTTCTGTGGTCAGCAAACTTCCAAAAGTGAATTAGGATTGCATATACCTGTCATCCACGCTCATGAATTGACATTTCTTTGTCATTGTAGTCAATACTAAACGCTTGATACTGTAGCTTAGAGAAAATAAATTTAACCTAACATTAGTCTACAAATAAATATGCATAGGCATATTGTGAGATATAACGGTAAATCTGTACCATATATCTCGTCATTCGGAATACACAGGTTGTATTGCGACCCTGTTTACATTATTTTATGTCAACAAACCGCGTATACGAAGCTTGTTTATTAGTTGAAATACTCAGTTTTTGAGGCAAATATTTGGAAACAAATTATACCATATAATAGGAAATTACATTCTGTATAAATTTGCGTTTTCACTTATGTAGTGTCGCTTTAAGGACACTATTAAGCAGAGTCTAGGGCAATTACTATTATACTCTGATGAAATAATTGATAATCTTGATATTTGACTAGGTATTAGAGATATTGTATATCTCAATGGAGTCCCATATATGTATTTTATGATCACAATACAATATTTATGGTTTTTAGTGATTTAATAGCTTAGGGCTCATTATTCATTTCTATTAATAGACAGTGGCTCGTCCAATTAGCTGCGTTATTGCCATGCCATCACTTGTCCATTAACACCCAATCACTAACCACCTTCCTCAGATTAAGCTTTTATTCTGGACACGAATTTTAGGCGAAAGTTCGAGCCTCCGCTGGAGCCGTTACGATTGTGCCATTAGGCAAGGCATTTCAATTCCACATTGCCTCTTCTCTCTCCCTCATGGCGATGGCTTACATCAGGAATGATGTCTCGAGAGCGATTAATATAAGTTGTGAGAACTTGTTACGCAATAGAGCTAAAATAAATGTGTATAAAATATACGTAAACACACAGCTTTTAGGCAATTTGCGATATAATGTCGCTATAAGTTTTTAATTTAGCCGAAATGCCGCATTGTGTCCATCTTCCAGCCTCCATACGGAATACGCTGCAACGCTTGCCCAACGTGTCTGACCATACGGAATATGCTGCAACGCTTGCCCAACGTGTCTGACCATACAGCATATGTGCTCCAATCATGACACATATGCAGATGAACGGGCAAATACATATGCATACATATATGTGTATAAATCTGTAACAGACGGATCTGTAGTCCAGTGGTAACACGCTGGACTGGTAATCCAGGGATCGCAGTTTCGATCCCCCGTCTGACCCTAATAAAATTAACAATCTTTCAGATGGGACGTTAAACCGAGGTCTCGTGTCGGTGCTTTACACATATTCTGGAATGGGTCTCTGTCTGCATCATTGCACTATCCTCCAAAAATCTAATATGACATCTCTTCAGGAGGCGTCGCTCATATGGGCAACCGGTAGCGACGATAAATAAACGTAAAACACACATACATTTGTACACATACCAGAATACGCATCATTATAAACCACGTGTCAAGTATTCACCAAAACCAATACAAATGCTATTCATAAATGGACACATGCAGGGGCAAACATTCTCATATATTGTGTGCTACCATTTATAAGGTATTAACGTGCTATCGTTACACGTTAGCTTGTCCGAGATATACGATCATATTCCAGATTACATGTATGCACGTTCAGCCATCGCTAGCTAGAAACTGATATGTATAGGATAGTTCACGAATTGGCCCGTCTTAACGAAATATAATATTTCGTTAAGACGGGCCAATATAATATTTCTTTAAGACGGGCCAATGAGTTGATCTATTCGATTTAGAAGCGAGAAATGTGGCTTTTTCATTGGACCATGTGACTTAGTCGTTGTCTAATTATGTTTATGCGGCCATTAAAGGAACCTCGGCCATCTACAGTTTTTTTAGTTTATAAAAAATTATCTTTAGCTCGATTGCGAAATAAGTTATTACAACTTATATTAATCACTCTCGAGACCTCATTCCTGGTGAAACCCATCGCGCCATGAGTAGAGAGACAGACGAGGCAACGTGGAATTTAAATGTCTTGCCTAAGGGCACAATCGAAACGGCTCCAGTTGGGCTCGAACACGGGGACTTTCGCATCTGAAGCGAATGACCGACCACCACTGCCCTATCACGACTTACAAGCAATATGTCAACAAAGCTGACGAAAATATGGCTCATGTCTTGTGTATGTGTATTAGAAAGGGGTAGATACTATTTACTTACGAATGTCAGGTTCGAATAACGGTCGGACGGTCTTCAGCGATGAAGTGCAGAAAATGGACGGCTATTAAACAAAAAACTATTGACAACGCGTGTGAATTTTTATTGCATTGTAATGTACATTAAAATAATTAATGAGCAATGTGAGTCTTATTGTAGTTATGCCAACTGTGGATGAGCTGATACAGCTGGTTCCCTGGGCATGCTGTTTGGCCCACATCACGGTGGCCTAGCAGGGTATAGGTGCTATGCAGTTTTCCGTTGGTATCGCCGCACTTGATCATGTCTTTCACAGCTTTCAGAGCGGCGGCATTTGGGAGGCTATGTGTGAAGTCTCCGATTACACATATTGCTGTAGTCAGAAAATGCACACATGAACTCTTTCACCGCCAATGTCGCATAAAAGCGACTTTGTAAAACAGTAGAGAACCCGATCGGACAAAACAGAACAGAACATGCCGTCTGATCAGGCTATATACGTTGATTGCTCTTCAGACAGTGGAGCTGAAGCACCTGTCCGAATAGCAAACAACATAGATCCTGATCAGACGCGGCGTTACGCCGCGGCTGATCTGGATCTATGTTGTTTGCACATGCTCTGAATTTATTCGGCGCTGAAAGAGTTAAACACCATACAATGGTTATTTTCCGATATATTCACACATGAATAATACGTTAAAGAATGTTGTATTTTCCATTTCTAAGTTTAGTTTATACAAATTTAGATTAGTTCGATTGCGAAACAAGTTCTTACAACTTATAGTAATCACTCTCGAGACCTCATTCCTGAAGTAATCCATCGCCACGCGGGAGATACAAGAGTCAATGTGGCATTTAGATGCCTTGCCTAAGGGCACAATCGGAACGGCTCCAGCGGGGCTAGAACTCCGGGCATTTCACACCTGAAGCAAACGCGCTACCACTGGGTTATCACGACTTCCACATAGTTCTAAGGTTGCTCAAATAGTAACCGTATTTTTACAAGGCCATTCGATTATTAGTTCATCTCCTAGCATGCTTCGTTCATGGACTGTTAGTTTAGTTTATACACATGTATTTTGGTTTGATTGCGAAACAAGTTATTTCAACTTATATTAATCACTCTCGAGACCTCATTCCTGATGGAACCCATCGCCACGAGGGAGAGAGAAGAGGCAGCGTGGAATTTAAATGCCTTGCCTAAGGGCACACTCGTAACGGCTCCAGCGGGGCTCGAACTCCGGACCATTCGCACATGAAGCGAACGCGCATCCACTGCGCTATCACGACTTCCACTATGGAATATTTACAATGCCCATCAGTGTGCGATTTCAGAAGTCCTAGTACATGTGTCCCCTCAGCCAACAATAGATGGAGAATCGATATATGACATAAGGTGTTGGTGCAACAAACAAACAAACAAACAAACAATGTGTCTATGTGTGTCTGTCTGCTTTCTGTATGTGTGCATGTATGTGTGTCTGTCTGCGTTTCTGCATGTTTGAATGTATGTGTGTCTGTCTGCGTTTCTGCATGTTTGGATGTATGTGTGTCTGTCTGCGTTTCTGCATGTTTGGATGTATGTGTGTCTGTCTGCGTTTCTGCATGTTTGGATGTATGTGCGTATGTCTGCGTTTCTGCATGTTTGGATGTATGTGTGTCTGTCTGCGTTTCTGCATGTTTGGATGTATGTGTGTCTGTCTGCGTTTCTGCATGTTTGGATGTATGTGTGTCTGTCTGCGTTTCTGCATGTTTGGATGTATGTGTGTCTGTCTGCGTTTCTGCATGTTTGGATGTATGTGTGTCTGTCTGCGTTTCTGCATGTTTGGATGTATGTGTGTCTGTCTGCGTTTCTGCATGTTTGGATGTATGTGTGTCTGTCTGCGTTTCTGCATGTTTGGATGTATGTGTGTCTGTCTGCGTTTCTGCATGTTTGGATGTATGTGTGTCTGTCTGCGTTTCTGTATGCTTGCATGTATGTGTGTATGTCTGCGTTTCTGCATGTTTGCATGTATGTGTGTCTATCTGCGTTTCTGCATGTTTGCATGTATGTGTGTATGTCTGCGTTTCTGCATGTTTGGATGTATGTGTGTCTGTCTGCGTTTCTGCATGTTTGGATGTATGTGTGTCTGTCTGCGTTTCTGTATGTTTGGATGTATGTGTGTCTGTCTGCGTTTCTGTATGTTTGCATGTATGTGTGTCTGTCTGCGTTTCTCTATGTTTTCATGTATGTGTGTCTGTCTGCGTTTCTGCATGTTTGCATGTATGTGTGTCTGTCTGCGTTTCTGTATGTGTGCATGTATGTATGTGTGTATGTCTGCGTTTCTGCATGTTTGCATGTATGTGTGTATGTCTGCGTTTCTGTATGTTTGGATGTATGTGTGTCTGTCTGCGTTTCTGCATGTTTGGATGTATGTGTGTCTGTCTGCGTTTCTGCATGTTTGGATGTATGTGTGTCTGTCTGCGTTTCTGTATGTTTGCATGTATGTGTGTCTGTCTGCGTTTCTGTATGTTTGCATGTATGTGTGTCTGTCTGCGTTTCTGTATGTTTGCATGTATGTGTGTCTGTCTGCGTTTCTGTATGTGTGCATGTATGTATGTGTGTATGTCTGCGTGTCTGCATGTTTGCATGTATGTGTGTCTGTCTGCGTTCTGTATGTGTGCATGTATGTGTGTCTGTCTGCGTTCTGTATGTGTGCATGTATGTGTGTATTTATGTCAGGTTTGCTAATAATAAATGTCACATGACCTTAATGTTGATAGTTCAAGGACAAATCAAGGTCATATGAAATAAGCATTTGGTAGTGTGTCAACTACAGTACGAAGATATGCGTCTCTCCGAATGATATTCTCTAGTTATATAATGATTGAACTATGTTAAGCACGGAGAAACGGGGGATGTTTCTGGAAACTAGTTGGTGTTTCTGTATATTGTTTGCAGTACATATCATAAAGGCATAATTGATTAAAAAAATTGTGGCACACCTTTCAACCGAGAATCACGTCACTGACACACTTATTTCATGTTTCACTTAGTGAATATCAACCAATCCGTTCACACGCCGTTTACATGTAGTGAATTGATAATATATCTCACCAAGACCAACAGTGTTGTAGCCTCGTGTATGAGCACCGACGGAGTCCCAGCCTCTTGCCTCATAAATGTTACCATCCTCTCCTACAACAAAGCTGTAACCAATATCAGACCAGCCTGTAGGGAAAACAGTAATACACACGTCAGGTAAGTCATTCTCGCAGTTCTATAGTAGAAACAGTACAACTATACATGGACTATATTGAATACTTTCATAGCATCAAATGCGCCGACACAAAGATGTGGGCATTGTGTTTTCTGAGAAAAGTCTTTTAACTATCCAATGGGTAAAACATCTGTAATTTGTTTCATCAATTAATTAACTTGATTTGGATAAAATCACATTATCATAACGCGACATCTTGTTAGGGAACAACTGTAAAAACAAAGAATTCCAACTTCCAAAAAGAACCGCTACACATTTAGGTATAAGTCGGACTTTATTTTTCATGGACGTTAATAGAAAAGCCAGCGAGGTCCCTCATTGACCAGTGACTAGTTTTAAGACGCATTGACCTGATTGGAGCAATCTTTGAAAGAGAATCACTCAATGCTCATTGCTTTGAAGTGGCATGATGATTGGACAAGTGGATCGGGAGATGTCGCTTGAAACTAAATGTTGGTGCCCGACGACGCCTGACGACGACAGAAAGTGACTACATACCCTATACTACAGACCCTCACCTCTGGTTAGCTAAATATACAAGTCAGTGTTTACATCTTAAAATATTATAAATGTATCTATTTGTGTATGTCTTTGCCATAGTTTATACTTATGTAAATGGCCAAAGGCAATGTATTGCTGATAATGCCAATAAACTTGAAATGAAATTGAAATTAAAATACTTATTACTTCGAATAAATTACATATTAATTTGCAACCAAATGTTATGTTACTCCTTACTGTTATGTAAATCCTTACTACCGTGATATACCAAACATGCAATTCTTTGTAAAGAACAAAGTTCGTATATGACCTATGATGCCGAGCTAATATTGTTCAATAGGCAAACGATTTAGACATATGTTTGTTATACGTTTATTTATCGTCGCTACCGGTTGCCCATATTTCCGATGCCCCCTGAAGAGATTAGTAACATTAGATTAATGCAATGAAACAGAGAGACACATGCCAGTCCCCTACGGTTCCTTCACGTGCAAGGTGTATCGCACCGACACGAGACCTCACCGAGCCGGAAGTGCAATATATACACGTCTAATCGTGTGTATTGCACACTAGTGGATATGTGAAGCTAAGAATTATCACCATGCATAGACAGGCACCGTATAAATTTGGGATAAAACGAGCAATGAATCCATGAAGTTCATAGTCAATAGGGGTATTTAAAGTCCCTATAGTCCGCCTCCATGGTCGAGTGGTTAAGGTCGCTGACTTGTATACCACTGTAACCTATCATCTCTGATGGTCACGGGTTCGAGACCCGCTCAGACCGTGTCTCATTTATATGAACAAGTTGGCAGTTTCTTACGGAGGTTGGTGCACCAAGTACTGGTTAACCGCTGGAGCCTGCCCAGGAAAAGTGTTGTTAGGTAAACTGCCCGTCGCTCAAATGGGAAACCGGTAGCGACGTTAAATAAACTTAAATAAAAAAAAAAGAAACAAAAAAGGAATGAATGGTGATAAGTCAGGGAATTGATGGGAATAGGTCGGGGAATTAATGGGGATAATTCGGGGAGTTAATTGGGATAGGTCACGGAATTAAGGTGATACGTATGGGAATTAATCGTCTGGGAATTAATGGTGATACGTCTGGGAATTAATGGTGATATGTCTGGGAATTAATGATGTTACGTCTGGTAATTAATGATGTTACGTCTGGGAATTAATGGGGATACGTCTGGGAAGTAATGGGGATACGTCTGGGAAGTAATTGGGATACGTCTGGGGATTAATGGTGATACGTCTGGGAATTAATGGGGATACGTCTGTGAATTAATGGGACTTAATGGGGATACGTCTGAGAATTAATGGTAATACGTCTGGGAATTAATGGTGATACGTCTGGGAATTAATGGGGATACGTCTGGGGATTAATGGGACTTAATGTGGATACGTCTGGGAATTAATGGGGATACGTCTGGGGATTAATGGGACTTAATGTGGATACGTCTGGGAATTAATGGGGATACGTCTGGGAATTAATGGGGATACGTCTGGGGATTAATGGGACTTCATGTGGATACGTCTGGGAATTAATGGGGATACGTCTGGGAATTAATGGGGATACGTCTGGGAATTAATGGGGATACGTCTGGGAATTAATGGGGATACGTCTGGGGATTAATGGGACTTAATGTGGATACGTCTGGGAATTAATAGGGATACGTCTGGGAATTAATAGGGATACGTCTGGGGATTAATGGGACTTAATGGTGATACGTCTGGGAATTAATGGGGATGCGTCTGTGGATTAATGGGACTTAATGGTGATACGTCTGGGAATTAATGGGGATACGTCTGGGATTTAATGGTGATACGTCTGGGAATTAATGGGGATACGTCTGGGAATTAATGGGGATACGTCTGGGAATTAATGGGGATACGTCTGGGAATTAATGGTGATACGTCTGGGAATTAATGGTGATACGTCTGGGAATTAATGGGGATACGTCTGGGGATAAATGGGACTTAATGGTGATACGTCTGGGAATTAATGGGGATACGTCTGGGAATTAATGGGGATACGTCTGGGAATTAATGGGGATACGTCTGGGAATTAATGGGGATACGTCTGGGAATTAATGGGCATAAGAATGGGAATTGTTCTGGTATGATTATATGGAAGGTAAGGTTATATGGAAGATAAGGTTATATGGAAGGTAAGGTTATATGGAAGGTAATGTTATATGGAAGGTAAGGTTATATGGAAGGTAAGGTTATATGGAAGGTAAGGTTATATGGGGAAGGTAAGGTTATATGGAAGGTAAGGTTATATGGAAGGTACGGTTATATGGAAGGTAAAGTTATATGGAAGGTAAGGTTATATTGACGGTAAGGTTATATGGAAGGTACGGTTATATGGACGGTAAAGTTATATGGAAGGTAAGGTCATATGGACGGTAAGGTTATATGGAAGGTACGGTTATATGGACGGTAAGGTTATATGGAAGGTAAGGTTATATGGACGGTAAGGTTATATGGAAGGTAAGGTTATATGGAAGGTAATGTTATATGGACGGTAAGGTTATATGGAAGGTACGGTTATATGGAAGGTAATGTTATATGGAAGGTACGGTTATATGGAAGGTAATGTTATATGGAAGGTACGGTTATATGGACGGTACGGTTATATGGAAGGTAATGTTATATGGAAGGTACGGTTATATGGAAGGTACGGTTATATGGAAGGTAATGTTAACTGGAAGGTACGGTTATATGGAAGGTACGGTTATATGGAAGGTAATGTTATATGGAAGGTACTGTTATATTGAAGGTACGGTTTTTTATGGAAGGTAATGTTATATGGAAGGTACGGTTATATGGAAGGTAAGGTAATATGGAAGGTAGGGTTATATGGAAGGTACGGTTATATGGACGGTAAGGTTATATGGACGGTAAGGTTATGTGGAAGGTAAGGTTATATGGAAGGTAAGGTTATATGGACGGTAAGGTTATATGGAAGGTACGGTTATATGGAAGGTAAGGTTATATGGAAGGTAAGGTTATATGGAAGGTACGGTTATATGGAAGGTACGGTTATATGGAAGGTAAGGTTATATGGAAGGTAAGGTTATATGGAAGGTACGGTTATATGGAAGGTAAGGTTATATGGAAGGTACGGTTATATGGAAGGTACGGTTATATGGAAGGTAAGGTTATATGGAAGGTACGGTTATATGGAAGGTACGGTTATATGGAAGGTAAGGTTATATGGAAGGTACGGTTATATGGAAGGTAATGTTATATGGAAGGTAAGGTTATATGGAAGGTAGGGTTATATGGAAGGTAGGGTTATATGGACGGTAAGGTTATATGGAAGGTAGGGTTATATGGACGGTAAGGTTATATGGAAGGTAGGGTTATATGGAAGGTAGGGTTATATGGACGGTAAGGTTATATGGAAGGTAGGGTTATATGGAAGGTAGGGTTATATGGAAGGTAAGGTTATATGGAAGGTAAGGTTATATTCTGTGTGGTAAAATTATATGTAAATATTTACTACACTACGAAAAACATATCGCAATTAAATCTGTAAATAGCATACATATTATTTAAATAATAAACTCCAGCACCAAACCATTAACATATGCTTACCATGGCCGTCCATGTGGTAGTTCTGATATTGTCTGACACGATGGGCACACTCTGCTTCCGTGTGACACGGTGCAGAGGCACCATGATGTATGAACATATATGTAGGAATAGCAAGCAGCTTCGTGTGCTGCGTTGTTGGCGCCCGTGCATTCCATTCCGCCCTTGTTATAATCTTAGGGCAGCCTGGTAGCTGCACATGATTACTAGTAGATGGAGCCGAACTACATGTGGATATAGTAACATATCCCTCGTGTATCCAACCGTCCTGTGTAAGAAATGTATGTAATTTTTATTATATTCATTCCACTTAGTCTTACATACTCGTTTCCGTTTTCCGAGGGTATTTTGTGGTTATGGGTCAGGGTGTGTGCGGTCAGAATTTAAACTAAAATCTTTCCCTAAGACCATACATGCCCGTAAGAACGGACTACACATATTATATGCACATTTATTTTAGCTAGATTGCGAAACAAGTTCTTACACCCTTTGATTAATCATGTCTGGTGGAATACATCGTCATGAGGGCGACAGCAGATGGGGGAATTTAAGCCCTTTGCATAAGGAAACAACCATCGTAACAGCTGAGTACGAACTCTGGGACTTTCAAACCTGAAGTTGTAGCAATACCACTGCGCTATCACGACTTCAGGGACATGAAACTTAAAACTTTAAACTTAAACCCCAAATGTAAAGTGCAGGTGCTGTAGTGTAGGGGTTATCGTTCTGCATAGATAAATCGGAGTCCCTGTTTTGAGTCCAGATGGCGATAAGCCTATGTGGCATTTAGTACATTCTTTTTCGGATAAAGATATCGTTTGCAAGATACTAAAATGAACTATTAAACAAATTCTTCTAAAATTATATTGTTAATAATTTATATTTTGAGTGTCACATAGATCAACCTGACCGACATTTTTTTAAAGGGACCAGTCTCCCATATTTGAGGAATGGGTCCATACTGCCATATTTTATGTTTTTGAAAAGGAGAACAGAACAGAACATATGTTTATTTTGACGTATACATAAGTACATAGTCATTAAGTCATTAATAGAAATATACATACATGCATATAGATGTATATACATAATTATATATATATATATATCCACACATAAAAACATAATTACATATCACAATCAATCAATGTAATAGCCATTATATACAAGTGCTACGAATGTTGTCATGTAGCACGGAGGATAAACTCTAATATCATATTTAAATCTAAGAAGTCAAGGTATTTAATATATTATTTCGTTTGTTTAAAGCATTTTTAATGTAAAGAGCCAAATTATACAGGTCACTTCTGTTATCAGAGCTTAACAATTTCAAAAATGTATACATACTTGGTCTTGTATACAATCTTTTAGTAATATAACGTTTCCTCAAATCTATATAGCATGAACATGTTAAGATAAAATGAAACTCATCTTCCACATCCAGAGTATTACAGCATTGACAGTATCTTTCGTTTCTCTGTATTCTATTTGATGCATATCGACCAGTTTGTATTCTAAGCGAATGTGCAGATATTCTTATTCTGGTTATATATATAGTCGCAAGGCATATGGTAAAATGTCCAAGTAGGTTTCATATCCAAAATCATATTTACAATCATTATACAGTTCAAGTACACTACTAGACGCCTTACTAGTAAACCAACCCTGTATGAAACAATCAATCAGACGTTGTTTCAATATACATAAAAAGCTGTTTCTATTTACAACATGAGGATTACTCCAGATATCTGCAAATCCATTTTCACACAATAATTTGTTAACATTATAAAGCCAATTTTTGATACCCTTATTACAGTCAATCAAAGATTGTGCATATACGCGCTTAAGTATTATATTATCCGAGTATAACAATTTAAACCAGTACTTAATCATACGTATGTAACGAGATATATACATGGGATATCTACCCAGTTCTCCGTATACAGCTGCAGTGCATGTGGAAGATCTAACATTTAAAATTTGTTTACAAAACTTTAAATGGATTCTTTCAATTTCTTTGGACTTAGTGTATCCCCAAATTTCAGATGAATAATTTAATATTGATCCAACAAAAGCATCAAAAAGTTGACAAAGTATCTTTAATTTTAGTCTATACCGTTTACAATTATATAACAAGAAATTGAGAGCCTTTAATGCTTTCCCAGTAATATAGTTCTGGTTTAATGCAAAATGTCCAGTATAACTTAGGATTGTTCCAAGGTAATTGAAATCATTAACCACTTCAATATTTTCATTATTATAAGTCCATTTTTCGTTTAGATATACATTACCTAGTTTTCTAAAAACCATTACTTTTGTTTTAGCAGTATTAACCTCCAAACCCCATGTAGTACAATAGTCATATAATAAATTAAAATTATATTGAAGCTCTTCTGGGGACTTGGCTAAAATGACCATATCATCTGCAAAAAGTAGCAAAATAAGAACAATGTCATCTATGACAATGCCAGAATTAATATCTTCTTGTAAATATAGTTCAAGATCTTCCAAGAATAAAGAGAATAAAATAGGCGACACTATCTCCCCTTGTCTTAGACCGACAGCATATTGGAAATATTCCGAATAGCTTCCGCAATGTCGTACACATGACTTAACCTTTTGATATATGTCTTTAATAATGCGTAGTAGCTTACCCTGAATACCTGTTTTATATAATTTATGCCATAGTGCATTTCTATAAATAGAATCAAAACAGCGCTTCATGTCAATATAACCACAATATAATCTTTTATTTTCATTGAGATACTTTTGAACAATATTATTCAGTATGAACAATGCATCGATTGTAGAGCGCCCTTTTCTAAACCCAAATTGTGAATCTGATAAAATATTATTATTTTCACAAAAGGTTGTAATCCGTTTATTTAAAATGGTTGTAAACAGTTTAGACATACAACTGACTAAAGTAATACCACGATAATTATTCACATTGGCGGTATCACCTTTTTTATATAGCGGAATAATCGTGCCTTCAGTCCACTTGTCCGGGAAATAACCCGAATCGATAATTGCATTAAATATATCACATATGTGCGATGCTAAAATATCCACACTCTCTATCAAATATTCATCACTCCCAGACGCCTTATCTCGTTTCAACTGTATGATTGCATCCGTAATATCACTAACAGTAATATGCCTGTCTAATTCATCAAATGAACAATTTAAATCGTTAAAATCATGTAAATTACAAAATTCTTCAGCTTCAGGGTTATCACACTGCAACAAATCGGAACCCAAGGCAGCAAAATACTGTTTAAAATCATCTATAGATATAGAACTGCTACTATTCGTACTCTTCCTCTTAAAATATTTCCAAAACTGCTTGGGTTTAGTGTGCCGTAAATGTTCAATTTCTTTTATTTTCTTGGATTCAAATACATTCCGTTTTTTACGACACAAATCTTTATACGTCTTTTTCAGACTACAAAATTGACCCCTAGTGTAATCGGACTTTAATCGGTTAAAAACACCAAGCGCTTCTATGTAGCGTTTTCTAGCTGTTATGCATTCACTGTCAAACCAATCGGCTTGTTTAATATATGATTTACTTGAGCACGACGACCGGGTATTATTATTTACATGTATCTTAGAAAAATATGGATCAGCAACTTCACGTATAACATCAGTAAAATTATTTACAACATTATTTATAGAATCTCTACAATTAATATCAATGTTTTCCGTAAGCAAATTAAATACAGGTAATTTCCCAATAATACCATTACGAAAACGTGTTTTACAATTACTGTTCCATCTATTCTTTATCTCGTTATTACACTGGGGATTAGCAATCACCACATTACATTTCAATGAAAAGAGCACTGGTGCATGATCACTATATTCGTTAAATGAATCAATACAAAAGGTAGATACTAAGTTAAAATCACGTTCTCGGGCCAACAGTAGGTCAATCACTGATGCCCCAAGTTTACTGGCAAACGTAAACATACCACAGTCATAATCATTACCAATTCGACCATTACAAATACGCATACCTGAAGATTTACACAGGTCAAGTATTTTTACTCCAAAATTAGTACATACAATATCTTGTGTCGCTCGCTGCAGCGCCCTTATCACCACCCTTAACTACTTTTCTAAACTGACAAATAAAGTTCCAGTTGAAAAATTACACGTTGTCACCGGTGGCGCTCTATTATTCGCACTTTTCATGATTTCTGCAAATATTTTCTTAACGTCTACAAGAAAAGCATAATCGTTGTCATCATTCTATCTATTTAACAATCGGCCTCGCAGGGATGTGTCATATTCCTTCTATAATGTCTATTTCAGTAAATAAATTTGACATCAACCCTTTTCCCGTTGATGTGTAGTTCCTATTTTATATTTAATTATTCGTAGTGGTAGCTCACCGAAGCTACCCGCATTGCCCTGATATGTTGAAGAGAGAGTACAAAGACATGCTATTGGTTGTCTATCGATCGATATAACTGACTTACGATAAGCGTTAGTTATGAACGTTTTGTGAAACTAACAACAGCTCCAAACACAATAATTATTATATTATAAACACTTAAACATCAACATAATGTACGCACGTGTCCCTGGTAGTCGACGTTTACCCAGTGTGATCCACTGACCGTTTGTCTGTGACCCTTGAAGGTTAGGCAGTTACTTGTGGTTAGGGTTGTCAATATCGTGTGACTGGTACCCGCTCCATTTCTAACATGAACGTTCCCAGTTGCGCATGCGCACTGGGTGCAAGACACGCTACTAACGGAGAGTAACCCAATTATAACCGACAGTAACATCTTAATCAACCTGAATGATAAAATACGAGCATTGCTAATTTGCTACTTTCGCTCTGTCTGTTTGTTTAGTATATATAGTCTTGTACTTATCTTGCATGGAATATTATTTTATATTATTTTATTTTATTGTAGAACATGTAACATGGACCTGTGGCGTCCGTGGTCCAGTGGTAGAGCGTCGGATTTGGAATTGAACGGTCCCGGGTTCGATACTCGGTCAGGCCACGTATGTAATGTCATTGAGCAAGGCACCTCACACACATTGCTTAGTACTGGTTAACCACTTAGGTCGGCTAAGCCTGTCCAGGAAAACATGTCTAAGTCCCCGCAAGCGGTTTGACATTAATGGAACATACATACATGTAGAGCATAACATACACAATTAATTAGAAAGTGCAACATTACATTTTGTCATGCTATGACACTGCAACATGCAGAACATACACATATGTATGCACTATGGTTGTGCAATACTGTAAGCGTATTTTGCCCTCTATACGCATCCGATTGTGACCTCGACAACCCAGCTCGAATGAAATTAAGGCAAGTCCAAGATCCGTGTGTTCTGTGCTGCTTCTGTTGGCAATGTCCAGGCTGCGACGTGTACGTCGTGACAACCACCCATTGTCCAACAACCCTTTTTTCATTACGAGTTTATATGCCCGCCCGATGGCGCTGTAGGCGTGTGATCAAAGGTTACTCACCCACTGAGGGGTGCCACTGACGTTTACCACTCACGTCGTATAGATATAGATTAGGGTTTAAAAGGATATGTTATGATAAATACAGTGTGCTTTCGATTTTGTTTAGCTTACGTTTATTTATCGTCGCTACCGGTTGCCCATATGAGTGACGCCTCATGAAGAGATTAGTCATTTTAGATTTTTGGAGGATAGTGTAATGTTACAGACAGAGACCCATTCCAGAGTCGCATCTGCTTCTCTTACGTGCACGGTGAAACGCACCGACACGAGACATCGGTTAATATACTTTTATCTCCATACAAACGACAGCCATTTAGCTATCATGCAGTGGATAAGTAGTCGCCATATCTGTCCCACCTCCATAGATATTACTGGAACTACATGAGATTCTTGTCTTTATTATGAACATTGGTTTGGCTACTACATTGGCAATGTATGTCGTATTGGTAATGGCGTCAAGAGGTGCTTCTATGAGGGAAAGGGTAAGTGAATGTCGTTTTGATAATGGCGTCAAGAGGTGCTTCTATGGGGTAATGGCGTCAAGAGGTGCTTCTATGGGGTAATGGCGTCAAGAGGTGCTTCTATGGGGTAATGGCGTCAAGAGGTGCTTCTATGGGGTAATGGCGTCAAGAGGTGCTTCTATGAGGGAAAGGGTTAATGTATGTCGTATTGGTAATGGTGTCAAGAGGTGCTTCTATGAGGGAAAGGGTAAGTGAATGTCGTTTTGGTAATGGCATCAAGAGGTGCTTCTATGAGGGAAAGTGTTAATTAACCAAATATGACTTATTGAGGAAGCATAATGATGGCATGCAGTTCGGCAAGGTTTACCAGTTTCTAAGTTGGAATGCCGTAAAGCCGAATACCACCACATAAGTCACCCTCAAATATGTATGTGTTTTACGTGTATTTATAGTCGCTACCGGTTGCCCATATGAGCGACGCCTCCTGAAGAGATTAGTCATTTTAGAGTTTTGGAGGATAGTGCAATGATACAGACAGAGACCCATTCCAGAGTCTACTCTGGTTCTTTTACGTGCATGGCATACAGCAATGACACCTCGGTTTAAAGTCCCATCTGAAAGACTGTTAATATATGAAAAGCAATCAATTCATTAGTCCTATACCTATTCAAAATAACTATATTTTAACTAGGATATTATTCCGTTCATTTCTCTACGAGTGCGTACTCAGTTTTAAGTGTAAGTCGTGATAGCTCAGTGGATGCGCGTTCGCTTCAGGTGCGAAAGGTCTGGAGTTCGAACCCCGCTGGAGCCGTTACGATTATGCCCTTGGGCAAGGCATTTAAATTCCACGTTGCCTCTTCTCTCTCTCCCTCATGGCGATGGATTCCATCAGGAATGAGGTCTCGAGAGTGATTAATATAAGTTGTAAGAACTTATTTCGCAATCGAGCTAAAATAAATTTGTATAGAGCACTCAGTTTTAACTTGTTTTATTACTATTAATGGCATAAAACAGACACCATATCGGGTAATTTCAGTTTCGTGAAAATTCCAATTAACTCCTCATCCACCATTCCTAGCAACAACACACATTTAATAGAAACTGACATACGTACGTGATGAGTGGGGTTGTAGTCAGAGTAGTTCAGCTAGCTATCCACACGTCTACAGCTCGTCTGCGATCAAGAAAAGATGGACCAGAATGTACTATATAGATAACCTCGCTGACGTGTTGCGGCATACGAGGGGTGTTCAATAGATACTATTGCTGGACTTTAAATACCCATATTGACTATGAACGTCATGGACACTGTTGCCGTCCGGTGCTTTACCAAATAACCTAAAAATTTAGATGCATATGTCCACTGCGAAATATGTTTTAAAATACACGATAGACGATCGAGGGTGACTCGGACCCGTATCCCACCCTTAGAATGTGACATGGGTCGGAGGTTATAAAACGTTTCTCAAATCTCAAACTCAAGTGATATGATTGGTTGAGTGTGATATTTACACTTAACTGAACCAATCAGAAGCTTGAGACTGAGTGTGATATTTACACTTAACTGAACCAATTAGAAGCTTGAGACTGAGTGTGATATTTACACTTAACTGAACCAATTAGAAGCTTGAGACTGAGTGTGATATTTACACTTAACTGAACCAATTAGAAGCTTGATACTGAGTGTGATATTTACACTTAACTGAACCAATCAGAAGCTTGAGACTGAGTGTGATATTTAAACTTAACTAAACCAATCAGAAGCTTGAGACTGTGTGTGATATTTAAACTTAACTAAACCAATCAGAAGCTTGAGACTGAGTGTGATATTTACACTTAACTAAACCAATCAGAAGCTTGAGACTGAGTCTGAGATTGGAGAACAGTTGTATAACCGCCAGGCCAGATTACTCAATATGTACATCGTGGTGCCGGAGCTGCCATGTATAGCCCACGATTAGTATTTTAACAATAGTATCATTCTGATCAATATGTTGTCAAGTTACATAGATCGTGACGTCCATAAAAGCAGTTGATGCTGTTGTAATATATAAATTGTTCGACTAGTTCAGTTTGATATGTAACAATTTAACCCATTATCGTATAACTAGTATTGCGTTGGGACTTGATTCCTAATATTTTCATTGTTATTGTTGAACGTATGTGCCCTCATTGTATGCATTTTCGTATGAGGGTTCCCAACTAATGTATGCAGTTCACAGTTCGAAGTTACGGGCATGCGCATTCGCAGCGAATGAAATACAATAGCATTATCAGGTAGTCACCTGTGATAAGACACTGATAAGCTAACTGCTAACATATCCTACAGTCCCTGACGCTCTGGAATGCGGACAGCAAACCAAATGCGCATGTCATAGTGTGTGTTTTACGTTTATTTATCGTCGCTACCGGTTGCCCGTATGAGCGACGCCTCCTGAAGAGATTATTCATTTTTATATGTTTGCAGGATAGTGCAATGATACAGATAGAGAACCATTCCAGAGTCTCCTCTGGTTCTTGTACGTACACGATGCAAAGCACCGAAACGAGACCTCAGTTTAAAGTCTGTTAATTCATTATGGTCAGACGGGGGATCGAACTTGCGATCCCTGGATTACCAGTCCAACGTGTTACCACTGGACTACCAGCGTGTTACCACTGGACTACAGATCCGCCTGTGCATGTCATAAGAATAACGTCGACTATTTATTGTGTATAAAGCCGTGTATGGATCGTGGCGAAAACATGCGGATACAACGTGCTCTTGTTCCTGCGGATACAACGTGCGCTTGTTCCTGCGGATACAACGTGCGCTTGTTCCTGCGGATACAACGTGCGCTTGTTCCTGCGGATACAACATGTGCTTGTTCCTGCGGATACAACGTGCACTTGTTCCTGCGGATACAACGTGCGCTTGTTCCTATGGATACAACGTGCGCCGGTCCCAGTGAATACAACGAGCGCCGGCCCAGGAGGAGGAAGCAATTCCTCCCGGGGTCAGGGCTGTCAACTATGTACAAAATCCCATTCATTTCTATTATCGGTCATCGGTGTAACTAGGTTACCATGACTTAGTTTTCAAATAGCCAGTCATTCACATGTCCTGGATAACAGTGACATTATTGCGACATTAGTGTATGCAGTGTATGATAGAATGTGATGCTGTAATGGATAGAATGTGATGATGTAATGGATATAATGTGATGATGTAATGGATAGAATGTGATGATGTAATGGATAGAATGTGATGATGTAATGGATATAATGTGATGATGTATTGCAGTGTATGATAGAATGTGATGATGTAATGGATAGAATGTGATGATGTAATGGATATAATGTGATGATGTATTGCAGTGTATGATAGAATGTGATGATGTAATGGATAGAATGTGATGATGTAATGGATATAATGTGATGATGTATTGCAGTGTATGATAGAATGTGATGATGTAATGGATAGAATGTGATGATGTAATGGATATAATGTGATGATGTATTGCAGTGTATGATAGAATGTGATGATGTAATGGATAGAATGTGATGATGTAATGGATATAATGTGATGATGTATTGCAGTGTATGATAGAATGTGATGATGTAATGGATAGAATGTGATGATGTAATGGATATAATGTGATGATGTATTGCAGTGTATGATAGAATGTGATGATGTAATGGATAGAATGTGATGATGTAATGGATATAATGTGATGATGTATTGCAGTGTATGATAGAATGTGATGATGTAATGGATAGAATGTGATGATGTAATGGATATAATGTGATGATGTAATGGATATAATGTGATGATGTAATGGATATGTGATGATGTAATGGATATAATGTGATGATGTAATGGATAGAATGTGATGATGTAATGGATATAATGTGATGATGTAATGCAGTGTATGATAGAATGTGATGATGTAATGGATAGAATGTGATGATGTAATGGATATAATGTGATGATGTATTGCAGTGTATGATAGAATGTGATGATGTAATGGATAGAATGTGATGATGTAATGGATATAATGTGATGATGTATTGCAGTGTATGATAGAATGTGATGATGTAATGGATAGAATGTGATGATGTAATGGATATAATGTGATGATGTATTGCAGTGTATGATAGAATGTGATGATGTAATGGATAGAATGTGATGATGTAATGGATATAATGTGATGATGTATTGCAGTGTATGATAGAATGTGATGATGTAATGGATAGAATGTGATGATGTAATGGATATAATGTGATGATGTATTGCAGTGTATGATAGAATGTGATGATGTAATGGATAGAATGTGATGATGTAATGGATATAATGTGATGATGTATTGCAGTGTATGATAGAATGTGATGCTGTAATGGATAGAATGTGATGATGTAATGGATATAATGTGATGATGTAATGGATATAATGTGATGATGTAATGGATAGAATGTGATGATGTAATGGATAGAATGTGATGATGTAATGGATATAATGTGATGATGTAATGGATATAATGTGATGATGTAATGGATATAATGTGATGATGTAATGGATATAATGTGATGATGTAATGGATATAATGTGATGATGTAATGGATATAATGTGATGATGTAATGGATATAATGTGATGATGTAATGGATATAATGTGATGATGTAATGGATATAATGTGATGATGTAATGGATATAATGTGATGATGTAATGGATATAATGTGATGATGTAATGGATATAATGTGATGATGTAATGGATACAATGTGATGATGTAATGGATATAATGTGATGATGTAATGGATACAATGTGATGATGTAATGCAAGATATAATGTGATGATGTAATGGATAGAATGTGATGATGTAATGCAAGATAGAATGTGATCATATATTGCAGTGTATGATAGAATGTGATGATGTAATGGATAGAATGTGATGATGTAATGGATAGAATGTGATCATATATTGCAGTGTATGATAGAATGTGATGATGTAATGGATAGAATGTGATGATGTAATGAAGATAGAATGTGATGATGTAATGGATAGAATGTGATGATGTAATGGATAGAATGTGATGATATATTGCAGTGTATGATAGAATGTGATGATGTATTGCAGTGTATGATAGAATGTGATGATATATTGCAGTGTATGATAGAATGTGATGATGTATTGCAGTGTATGATAGAATGTGATGATGTATTGTAGTGTATGATAGAATGTGATGGTGTATTGCAGTGCATGATAGAATGTGATGATGTATTGCAGTGTATGATAGAATGTGATGATGTATTGCAGAAAAAAAAAAAAAATGTATGATAGAATGTGATGGTGTATTGCAGTGTATGATAGAATGTGATGGTGTATTGTAGTGTATGATAGAATGTGATGATGTATTGGATAGAATGTGATGATGTATTGCAGTGTATGATAGAATGTGATGGTGTATTGCAGTGTATGATAGAATGTGATGATGTATTGGATAGAATGTGATGATGTATTGCAGTGTATGATAGAATGTGATGATGTATTGCAGTGTATGATAGAATGTGATGATGTAATGGATATAATGTGATGATGTAATGTATAGAATGTGATGATGTAATGCAGTGTATGAGATAGAATGTGATGGTGTATTGCAGTGTATGATATAATGTGATGGTGTATTGCAGTGTATGATAGAATGTGATGAGGTATTGCAGTGTATGATAGAATGTGATGAGGTATTGCAGAGTATGATATAATGTGATGGTGTATTGCAGTGTATGATAGAATGTGATGATGTATTGCAGTGTATGATAGAATGTGATGATGTATTGCAGTGTATGATAGAATGTGATGGTGTATTGCAGTGTATGATAGAATGTGATGAGTATTGCAGTGTATGATAGAATGTGATGATGTATTGCAGAGTATGATAGAATGTGTGATGATTGCAGTGTATGATAGAATGTGATGTGTATTGCAGTGTATGATAGAATGTGATGGTGTATTGCAGTGTATGATAGAATGTGATGGTGTATTGCAGTGTATGATATAATGTGATGGTGTATTGCAGTGTATGATAGAATGTGATGAGGTATTGCAGTGTATAAAAAAAAAAAAAAAAAAAAAAAAAAAAACAAAAAAAGATAGAATGTGATGATGTATTGCAGTGTATGATAGAATGTGATGATGTAATGGATAGAATGTGATGAGGTATTGCAGTGTATGATAGAATGTGATGATGTAATGGAAAAAAGTACATGTAATAGAATGTGATAATGTAATGGATATAATGTGATGAGTATTGCAGTGTATGATAGAATGTGATGGTGTAATGCAAGTGTATGATAGAATGTGATGATGTATTGCAGTGTATGATAGAATGTGATGATGTATTGCAGTGTATGATAGAATGTGATGATGTATTGCAGTGTATGATAGAATGTGATGAGGTATTGTAGTGTATGATAGAATGTGATGATGTATTGCAGTGTATGATAGAATGTGATGATGTATTGCAGTGTATGATAGAATGTGATGATGTATTGCAGTGTATGATAGAATGTGATGATGTATTGCAGTGTATGATAGAATGTGATGATGTATTGCAGTGTATGATAGAATGTGATGATGTATTGCAGTGTATGATAGAATGTGATGATGTATTGCAGTGTATGATAGAATGTGATGATGTATTGCAGTGTATGATAGAATGTGATGATGTATTGCAGTGTATGATAGAATGTGATGAGGTATTGCAGTGTATGATAGAATGTGGTGATGTAACGGATATAATGTGATGAGTATTGCCGTGTATGACAGAATGTGATGGTGTATTATAGAATGTGATGAGGTATTGCAGTGTATGATAGAATGTGATGATGTAATAATAGATAGAATGTGATGAGGTATTGCAGTGTATGATAGAATGTGATGATGTAATGGATAAATGTGAGATGTAATGGATATAATGTGATGATGTATTGCAGTGTATGATAGAATGTGATGCTGTAAATGGTAGAATGTGATGATGTAAGGATATAATTGATGATGTAATGGATATAATGTGATGATGTAATGGATAGAATGTGATGATGTAATGGATAATGTGATGATGTAATGGATAAAATGTGATGATGTAATGGATATAATGTGATGCTGTAATGGATATAATGTATGATGTAATGGATATAATGTGATGATGTAATGGATAGAATGTGATGCTGTAATGGATAGAATGTGATGATGTAATGGATATAATGTGATGATGTAATGGATAGAATGTGATGATGTAATGGATAGAATGTGATGATGTAATGGATATAATGTGATGATGTATTGCAGTGTATGATAGAATGTGATGATGTAATGGATAGAATGTGATGATGTAATGGATATAATGTGATGATGTATTGCAGTGTATGATAGAATGTGATGATGTAATGGATAGAATGTGATGATGTAATGGATATAATGTGATGATGTATTGCAGTGTATGATAGAATGTGATGATGTAATGGATAGAATGTGATGATGTAATGGATATAATGTGATGATGTATTGCAGTGTATGATAGAATGTGATGATGTAATGGATAGAATGTGATGATGTAATGGATATAATGTGATGATGTATTGCAGTGTATGATAGAATGTGATGATGTAATGGATAGAATGTGATGATGTAATGGATATAATGTGATGATGTATTGCAGTGTATGATAGAATGTGATGATGTAATGGATAGAATGTGATGATGT
>CM026390.1:101025995-101154394 GCA_014843695.1 Archivesica marissinica | reverse complement strand
GCCTTGTGTGCAGCTTCAATACATGATGATAGGCAAGCCTTGTGTGGAGCTTCAATACATGATGGTAGGCAAGCCTTGTGTGGAGCTTCAATACAATACATGATGGTAGGCAAGCCTTGTGTGGAGCTTCAATACATGATGATAGGCAAGCCTTGTGTGGAGCTTCAATACAATACATGATGGTAGGCAAGCCTTGTGTGGAGCTTCAATACAATACATGATGATAGGCAAGCCTTGTGTGGAGCTTCAATACAATACATGATGATAGGCAAGCCTTGTGTGCAGCTTCAATACAATACATGATGATAGGCAAGCCTTGTGTGCAGCTTCAATACAATACATGATGATAGGCAAGCCTTGTGTGCAGCTTCAATACAATACATGATGATAGGCAAGCCTTGTGTGCAGCTTCAATACAATACATGATGATAGGCAAGCCTTGTGTGCAGCTTCAATACAATACATGATGATAGGCAAGCCTTGTGTGCAGCTTCAATACATGATGGTAGGCAAGCCTTGTGTGGAGCTTCAATACATGATGATAGGCAAGCCTTGTGTGGAGCTTCAATACAATACATGATGATAGGCAAGCCTTGTGTGCAGCTTCAATACAATACATGATGATAGGCAAGCCTTGTGTGCAGCTTCAATGCAATACATGATGATAGGCAAGCCTTGTGTGCAGCTTCAATCCAATATATGATGGTAGGCAAGCCTTGTGTGGAGCTTCAATACAATACATGATGATAGGCAAGCCTTGTGTGGAGCTTCAATACAATACATGATGGTAGGCAAGCCTTGTGTGGAGCTTCAATACAATACATGATGATAGGCAAGCCTTGTGTGGAGCTTCAATACAATACATGATGATAGGCAAGCCTTGTGTGGAGCTTCAATACAATACATGATGATAGGCAAGCCTTGTGTGCAGCTTCAATACATGATGATAGGCAAGCCTTGTATGGAGCTTCAATACATGATGATAGGCAAGCCTTGTGTGGAGCTTCAATACATGATGATAGGCAAGCCTTGTATGGAGCTTCAATACATGATGATAGGCAAGCCTTGTGTGCAGCTTCAATACATGATGATAGGCAAGCCTTGTGTGGAGCTTCAATACAATACATGGTGATAGGCAAGCCTTGTGTGCAGCTTCAATACAATACATGGTGATAGGCAAGCCTTGTGTGCAGCTTCAATCCAATACATGATGATAGGCAAGCCTTGTGTGGAGCTTCAATACATGATGGTAGGCAAGCCTTGTGTGCAGCTTCAACAATACATGATGATAGGCAAGCCTTGTGTGCAGCTTCAATACAATACATGCTGATAGGCAAGCCTTGTGTGCAGCTTCAATACATGATGGTAGGCAAGCCTTGTGTGGAGCTTCAATACAATACATGATGGTAGGCAAGCCTTGTGTGGAGCTTCAATACAATACATGTGATAGGCAAGCCTTGTGTGGAGCTTCAATACAATACATGATGATAGGCAAGCCTTGTGTGGAGCTTCAATACAATACATGATGATAGGCAAGCCTTGTGTGGAGCTTCAATACAATACATGATGATAGGCAAGCCTTGTGTGCAGCTTCAATACAATACATGATGATAGGCAAGCCTTGTGTGCAGCTTCAATACAATACATGATGATAGGCAAGCCTTGTGTGGAGCTTCAATACAATACATGATGATAGGCAAGCCTTGTGTGCAGCTTCAATACAATACATGATGATAGGCAAGCCTTGTGTGCAGCTTCAATACATGATGATAGGCAAGCCTTGTGTGGAGCTTCAATACAATACATGATGATAGGCAAGCCTTGTGTGCAGCTTCAATACAATACATGATGATAGGCAAGCCTTGTGTGCAGCTTCAATACAATACATGATGATAGGCAAGCCTTGGTTGCAGCTTCAATACAATACATGATGATAGGCAAGCCTTGTGTGGAGCTTCAATACAATACATGATGATAGGCAAGCCTTGTGTGCAGCTTCAATACATGATGGTAGGCAAGCCTTGTGTGGAGCTTCAATACATGATGATAGGCAAGCCTTGTGTGCAGCTTCAATCCATGATGATAGGCAAGCCTTGTGTGCAGCTTCAATCCAATATATGATGATAGGCAAGCCTTGTGTGCAGCTTCAATCCAATACATGATAGGCAAGCCTTGTGTGCAGCTTCAATCCAATACATGATGATAGGCAAGCCTTGTGTGGAGCTTCAATACAATACATGGTGATAGGCAAGCCTTGTGTGCAGCTTCAATACATGGCGATAGGCAAGCCTTGTGTGCAGCTTCAATCCATGATGATAGGCAAGCCTTGTGTGGAGCTTCAATACATGATGGTAGGCAAGCCTTGTGTGCAGCTTCAATACAATACATGATGATAGGCAAGCCTTGTGTGGAGCTTCAATACAATACATGATGATAGGCAAGCCTTGTGTGCAGCTTCAATACAATACATGATGATAGGCAAGCCTTGTGTGCAGCTTCAATACATGATGATAGGCAAGCCTTGTGTGGAGCTTCAATACATGATGGTAGGCAAGCCTTGTGTGGAGCTTCAATACAATACATGATGGTAGGCAAGCCTTGTGTGGAGCTTCATTACAATACATGGTGATAGGCAAGCCTTGTGTGGAGCTTCAATACAATACATGATGATAGGCAAGCCTTGTGTGCAGCTTCAATACATGATGGTAGTCAAGCCTTGTGTGGAGCTTCAATACAATACATGGTGATAGGCAAGCCTTGTGTGGAGCTTCAATACAATACATGATGATAGGCAAGCCTTGTGTGCAGCTTCAATACAATACATGATGATAGGCAAGCCTTGTGTGCAGCTTCAATACAATACATGATGATAGGCAAGCCTTGTGTGCAGCTTCAATACAATACATGATGATAGGCAAGCCTTGTGTGGAGCTTCAATACAATACATGATGATAGGCAAGCCTTGTGTGCAGCTTCAATACATGATGATAGGCAAGCCTTGTGTGGAGCTTCAATACAATACATGATGATAGGCAAGCCTTGTGTGCAGCTTCAATACAATACATGATGATAGGCAAGCCTTGTGTGCAGCTTCAATACAATACATGATGATAGGCAAGCCTTGTGTGGAGCTTCAATACAATACATGATGATAGGCAAGCCTTGTGTGCAGCTTCAATACAATACATGATGATAGGCAAGCCTTGTGTGCAGCTTCAATCCAATATATGATGATAGGCAAGCCTTGTGTGCAGCTTCAATCCAATACATGATAGGCAAGCCTTGTGTGCAGCTTCAATCCAATATATGATGATAGGCAAGCCTTGTGTGCAGCTTCAATCCAATACATGATAGGCAAGCCTTGTGTGCAGCTTCAATCCCATACATGATAGACAAGCCTTGTTTGGAGCTTCAATACATGATGATAGGCAAGCCTTGTGTGGAGCTTCAATACAATACATGATGATAGGCAAGCCTTGTGTGCAGCTTCAATACATGATGATAGGCAAGCCGTGTGTGCAGCTTCAATACAATACATGATGATAGGCAAGCCTTGTGTGCAGCTTCAATACATGATGATAGGCAAGCCTTGTGTGCAGCTTCAATACATGGTGATAGGCAAGCCTTGTGTGCAGCTTCAATACATGATGATAGGCAAGCCTTGTGTGCAGCTTCAATACATGATGATAGGCAAGCCTTGTTTGGAGCTTCAATACATGATGATAGGCAAGCCTTGTGTGGAGCTTCAATACAATACATGATGATAGGCAAGCCTTGTGTGCAGCTTCAATCCAATACATGATGATAGGCAAGCCTTGTGTGCAGCTTCAATACATGATGATAGGCAAGCCTTGTGTGGAGCTTCAATACATGGTGATAGGCAAGCCTTGTGTGCAGCTTCAATACATGATGATAGGCAAGCCTTGTGTGCAGCTTCAATACATGATGATAGGCAAGCCTTGTGTGCAGCTTCAATACATGATGATAGGCAAGCCTTGTATGGAGCTTCAATACATGGTGATAGGCAAGCCTTGTGTGCAGCTTCAATCCAATACATGATGATAGGCAAGCCTTGTGTGCAGCTTCAATACATGATGATAGGCACGTCTTGTGTGCAGCTTCAATACAATACATGATGATAGGCAAGCCTTGTGTGCAGCTTCAATACATGGTGATAGGCAAGCCTTGTGTGGTTACTGTCTTATTATTCATTTCATTTTAATTTATTAGGCGAGATGGAGATATACAAGGTGAGGCTAAAATTAATTTGTTTAAAAACTAGAATAGCGTGATGCCCGGTTGAGTAGAATAGTTCATAGTATGGGTGAGTAGAATAGTTCATAGTATGGGTGAGTAGAATAGTTCATAGTATGGGTGAGTAGAATAGTTCATAGTATGGGTGAGTAGAATAGTTCATAGTATGGGTGAGTAGAATAGTTCAAGTAGAATAGTTCATAGTAGGTGAGTAGAATAGTTCATAGTATGGGTGAGTAGAATAGTTCATAGTATGGGTGAGTAGAATAGTTCATAGTATGGGTGAGTAGAATAGTTCATAGTATGGGTGAGTAGAATAGTTCATAGTGTGGGTGAGTAGAATAGTTCATAGTATGGGTGGGTAGAATAGCTTTACCCCATATGAGTAGAATAGCTTGACCCCATATGAGTAGAATAGCTTGACCCCATATGAGTAGAATAGCTTGACACCATATAAGTAGAATAGCTTGACACCATGTAAGTAGAATAGTCTAAAGCTGTCTACCTGTTCTAACAATGGTTGCAGATAGATAACTATCACTCTCATTAATGTGGTACTCCTGCTGCTGGAACTGGAGCACTGGCTCTGAAAATACAACATTACACATATATATGAGTACCACATCTACACCCACATATCTACCACACAGTGACAGTACCACACCTACACCTTCATATCTACCACACAATGACAGTACCACATATACACCCTCATATCTACCACACAATGACAGTACCACATCTACACCCTCATATCTACCACACAATGACAGTACCACATATACACCCTCATATCTACCACACAATGACAGTACCACATATACACCCTCATATCTACCACACAGTGACAGTACCACATCTACACCCTCATATCTACCACACAATGACAGTACCACATATACACCCTCATATCTACCACACAATGACAGTACCACATCTACACCTTCATATCTACCACACAGTGACAGTACCACATCTACACCCTCATATCTACCACACAATGACAGTACCACACCTACATCCTCATATCTACCACACAATGACAGTATCACACCTACACCCTCATATCTACCACACAATGACAGGATCACATCTACACCCTCATATATACCACACAGTACCACAGCAACACCCTCATATCTACCCCACAGTGACAGTACCACATGTACACCCTCATATCTACCACACAATGACAGTATCACATCTACACCCTCATATCTACCACACAATGACAGTACCACACCTACATCCTCATATCTACCACACAATGACAGTATCACACCTACACCCTCATATCTACCACACAATGACAGGATCACATCTACACCCTCATATATACCACACAGTACCACAGCAACACCCTCATATCTACCCCACAGTGACAGTACCACATGTACACCCTCATATCTACCACACAGTGACAGTACCACATCTACACCCTCATATCTACCACACAATGACAGTACCACATCTACACCCTCATATCTACCACACAGTGACAGTACCACATTGACACCCTCATATCTACCACACAGTGACAGTACCACACCTACATCCTCATATCTACCACACAGTGACAGTACCACATTTACACCCTCATATCTACCACACAATGACAGTACCACATCTACACCCTCATATCTACCACACAATGACAGTATCACATATACACCCTTATATCTACCACACAATGACAGTACAACAGCAACACCCTCATATCTACCCCACAGTACAACAGCAACACCCTCATACCTACCCCACAGTACAACAGCAACACCCTCATACCTACCCCACATTACAACAGCAACACCCTCATACCTACCCCACAGTACAACAGCAACACCCTCATACCTACCCCACATTACAACAGCAACACCCTCATACCTACCCCACAGTACAACAGCAACACCCTCATATCTACCCCACAGTGACAGACAGACACCCTCATACCTACCCCACAGTACAACAGCAACACCCTCATACCTACCCCACATTACAACAGCAACACCCTCATACCTACCCCACAGTACAACAGCAACACCCTCATACCTACCCCACATTACAACAGCAACACCCTCATACCTACCCCACAGTACAACAGCAACACCCTCATATCTACCCCACAGTGACAGACAGAGACAAAACCTACACACTAATCTCAAGTTGCAAAAGGAAAACAAAGATAAAACTGAAGATTGTGCAATAAAGTCAAAACGCACCATCCTCCATATCAATAATGGTGATGGTAGTTTTCTGCCTGGTGCCCACTATGGTAAATGTCGGCTGTATCAGTTCTACATAGAATGTTTCCCGGCCTTCAAATATGGAATCATCATTAATGATAATGGTACACATCTTCACATCCTGCCACTCGTCAAACTGCACCTGAAATGTACGAGCAAGCAATGGTACACATCTTCACATAATGTCAATTGTTACCTGTCCAATATTCTGAACAAAGGTCTGGTGCCCTGCTCATATCTCCAGCACATCAACTAGACACAATGAGAATGTAGCACAAGTTACCTACCCAATATGCTAAACAAAGGTCTGGTGCCCTGCTCATATCTCCAGCACATCAACTAGACACAATGAGAATGTATCGCAAGTTACCTACCCAATATGCTAAACAAAGGTCTGGTGCCCTGCTCATATCTCCAGCACATCAACTAGACACAATGAGAATGTATCGCAAGTTACCTACCCAATATGCTAAACAAAGGTCTGGTGCCCTGCTCATATCTCCAGCACATCAACTAGACACAATGAGAATGTATCGCAAGTTACCTACCCAATATGCTAAACAAAGGTCTGGTGCCCTGCTCATATCTCCAGCACATCAACTAGACACAATGAGAATGTATCGCAAGGTACCTGTCCAATATGCTAAACAAAGGTCTGGTGCCCTGCTCATATCTCCAGCACATCAACTAGACACAATGAGAATGTAGCACAAGTTACCTACCCAATATGCTAAACAAAGGTCTGGTGCCCTGCTCATATCTCCAGCACATCAACTAGACACAATGAGAATGTAGCACAAGTTACCTACCCAATATGCTGAACAAAGGTCTGGTGCCCGGCTCATATCTCCAGCACATCAACTACACACAATGAGAATGTATCACAAGTTACCTACCCAATATGCTGAACAAAGGTCTGGTGCCCTGCTCATATCTCCAGCACATCAACTAGACACAATGAGAATGTAGCACAAGTTACCTACCCAATATGCTGAACAAAGGTCTGGTGCCCTGCTCATATCTCCAGCACATCAACTAGACACAATGAGAATGTAGCACAAGTTACCTACCCAATATGCTGAACAAAGGTCTGGTGCCATGCTCATATCTCCAGCACATCAACTAGACACAATGATAATGTATCGCAAGTTACCTGTCCAATATGCTGAACAAAGATCTGGTGCCCTGCTCATATCTCCAGCACATCAACTACACACAATGAGAATGTATCGCAAGTTACCTGTCCAATATGCTGAACAATGGTCTGGTGCCCTGCTCATATCTCCAGCACATCAACTACACACAATGAGAATACCTGGATTAAACGTTACCTGTCCAATATGCTGAACAAAATCCTGTTGCCCAGGTCTGGTGCCCTGCTCATGGGTAGTAGCGGTACCAGAAATACTGCGACATGTAACTATGGAATACTGAAAATGTAAAACATAGTTCTAGTACCAACATTTACTATTTTCTAAGTGACTATGTTACTGTATCTATTAGGTAATGGTTGGCGACCTATTGAACAGGGTGATCCATTTTTCCGTCAACCATCATAAACGTTTGATAATGGAGTTGTACATGAGATTCTTGTTCTCGATCGCTCCAGTGCATGTTTCCAATTGACCGACAAGAAGTTCATCAAGAATGTTGAGTTAAATATACTAAATGTGAGTGTTTACTTGAGCTATGAATTCTCAGCAGACTTCTAGACATGGGGGAAACCCACATGTGTGAGCATGCTGCACAAATTGTTTATTTTTAGGAGACCCAAGATGTTTTGGTGGATCGTGGGTGGAATTAATTTTCAACATTGTGTTTTCTAGTTATAAGCATAAACAACTTATTACAAGTACAAAATAAACAATATAAAGCATGAAATACTATGGAAAAAGTTATTCAATATAAAAAATTTAAAAAAAGATTTTTACCATTTTACTCACAAAGTTTCTTATACAAGGGAGACAACTTGTACACAGTTGACTCTATTTTGAGCTCATATCAATTTTATTATCTGTCTTTAAATGGCTTAAAATAGAAATGTGCGGATAATGGGTCTTTTAATTGGCATTTTAATTACCCTTTTTGGGGCCTGAATATCGGTGCTTAACTCCCTTAATATTAGCTGTTTTGTGTTAATCGATGTATGACAAGCTGACATAGTTATTGATGTAAAAGAAATAATGGTGCAGCACAAACTTTTAAAGCTATGATAAATTCTTTTTTGGATGGAAAAGGTCGCCAACAAGTATATGTTACTGTTAATTTATTATTATGTTAATGTACAGTCAAACCTGTCTTAAGCAGCCAGCCAAGGGGATCGCAGAAAGGGGCTGCTTAGCACATTTTGCTGCTTAATAGAGGTCAAATGTATAATAAAACATATTGGGAATCTGGAAACTGGCTGCTTAATACAGATTGGCTGCTTAATAGAGGTGACCACTAACACAGGTTTGACTGTACATGTATGTCCACAAACATAAAGATTGGAAGGACAGCTTAACTAAGAAAAGCACAATAATCCTGAAACAATGATCAGTTCATTTTATTAAGGTTTATCTGCTCGAAGAAACCTCTCAAATACTGAATAATAAATGTCGGATAAAAGTTGTATTTAATTTACCATACTCCATAATTATATCAAATATGGCTGTCCGATTAGCGCAGTGGTTAGCGCGCTCATATCTCACCAATGTAACCCGGGTTCGATCCTTGGACTGGGAAGAATGAGATATGGTATGGTGGTCGCCAGATCGAACAGATGGGTTTTCTCCGGGTATTCCAGTTTCCTCCGACACGAATGACCACATATACGCTTTCATCCGCGCCAACGAGAGTGATTAATATAAGTTGCTAAAAAATTTCGCAATCATTGTAAAATAAATAAAGTTTAAACTTAATTATATCAAACTTACATGTTTCAAATTCCCTATTCTTTTGACAGGTATATGAACGACTCCGGCAGTTTCTGTCACATTGATCAGTGCATGCTCAAATTCTATGGTTGACCATGTCACGTGGAATGTGTTGCCGGGAATACGGTTTGGCCGGCTATCGTAAATGTCATACATGAAACTGTCCTCGAAGAACGACCCCTGGGCAGTCAGAATATACCGGATAACAGAATTATCTATGTCTTCTGTAAACCAGAGGATAAAGGTCAGCAAAATTAGGCAGAATAACATGTATTGTATAATGTATATCAATGATGTGTATTGTATATCATATATCAATGATGTGTATTGTATATCATATATCAATGACATGTATTGTACATCATATATCATATATCAATGACATGTATTGTACATCATATATCATATATCAATGACATGTATTGTACATCATATATCATATATCAATGACATGTATTGTACATCATATATCATATATCAATGACATGTATTGTACATCATATATCATATATCAATGACATGTATTGTACATCATATATCATATATCAATGACATGTATTGTACATCATATATCATATATCAATGGCATGTATTGTACATCATATACAACAAACACAAACAACAATGTACATCATATATCATATATCAATGACATGTATTGTACATCATATATCAATGACATGTATTGTACATCATATATCAATGCATGTAGTGTACATCATATATCAATGACATGAATTGTACATCATATATCATATATCAATGACATGTATTGTACATCATATATCATATATCAATGACATGTATTGTACATCATATATCATATATCAATGACATGTATTGTACATCATATATCAATGGCATGTAGTGTACATCATATATCATATATCAATGGCATGTATTGTACATCATATATCAATGGCATGTATTGTACATCATATATCAATGCCATGTATTGTACATCATATATCATATATCAATGACATGAATTGTACATCATATATCAATGACATGTAGTGTACATCATATATCAATGGCATGTATTGTACATCATATATCAATGGCATGTATTGTACATCATATATCATATATCAATGACATGTATTGTACATCATATATCATATATCAATGACATGTATTGTACATCATATATCATATATCAATGCCATGTATTGTACATCATATATCATATATCAATGCCATGTATTGTATATCATATATCAATGCCATGTAGTGTACATCATATATCAATGACATGTATTGTACATCATATAACAATGGCATGTAGTGTACATCATATATCATATATCAATGACATGTATTGTACATCATATATCAATGACATGTATTGTACATCATATATCAATGGCATGTAGTGTACATCATATATCAATGACATGTAGTGTACATCATATAACAATGGCATGTAGTGTACATCATATATCAATGACATGTATTGTAAATCATATATCATAAATCAATGACATGTATTGTACATCATATAACAATGGCATGTAGTGTACATCATATATCAATGACATGTATTGTACATCATATATCATATATCAATGACATGTATTGTACATCATATATCAATGACATGAATTGTACATCATATATCAATGACATGTATTGTACATCATATATCATATATCAATGACATGTATTGTACATCATATATCAATGACATGTATTGTACATCATATATCAATGACATGTATTGTACATCATATATCATATATCAATGACATGTATTGTACATCATATATCAATGGCATGTATTGTACATCATATATCAATGACATGTATTGTACATCATATATCAATGACATGTATTGTACATCATATATCAATGACATGTATTGTACATCATATATCATATATCAATGACATGTATTGTACATCATATATCATATATCAATGACATGTATTGTACATCATATATCATATATCAATGACATGTAGTGTATATCATATATCAATGGCATGTAGTGTACATCATATAACAATGGCATGTAGTGTACATCATATAACAATGGCATGTAGTGTACATCATATATCATATATCAATGGCATGTAGTGTACATCATATATCATATATCAATGACATGTATTGTACATCATATATCAATGACATGAATTGTACATCATATATCAATGGCATGTAGTGTACATCATATATCATATATCAATGACATGAATTGTACATCATATATCAATGACATGAATTGTACATCATATATCAATGACATGTATTGTACATCATATATCATATATCAATGGCATGTATTGTACATCATATATCAATGACATGTATTGTACATCATATATCAATGACATGAATTGTACATCATATATCAATGGCATGTAGTGTACATGATATATCAATGACATGAATTGTACATCATATATCAATGACATGAATTGTACATCATATATCAATGGCATGTATTGTACATCATATATCAATGACATGTAGTGTACATGATATATCAATGATGTCTGTTGTATAACATATATCAATGCCATGTATTGTACATCATATATCAATGATGTGCATTGTATATCATATATCAATGACATGAATTGTACATCATATATCAATGACATGAAGTGTACATCATATATCAATGGCATGTAGTGTACATCATATATCATATATCAATGACATGAATTGTACATCATATATCAATGACATGAATTGTACATCATATATCAATGACATGAAGTGTACATCATATATCAATGGCATGTAGTGTACATCATATATCAATGACATGAATTGTACATCATATATCAATGACATGAATTGTACATCATATATCAATGACATGTATTGTACATCATATATCATATATCAATGACATGTATTGTACATCATATATCAATGACATGAATTGTACATCATATATCAATGACATGAATTGTACATCATATATCAATGACATGTATTGTACATCATATATCATATATCAATGACATGTATTGTACACCATATATCAATGACATGTATTGTACATCATATATCATATATCAATGACATGTATTGTACATCATATATCAATGACATGAATTGTACATCATATATCAATGACATGAATTGTACATCATATATCAATGACATGAAGTGTACATCATATATCAATGGCATGTAGTGTACATCATATATCAATGACATGAAGTGTACATCATATATCAATGGCATGTAGTGTACATCATATATCATATATCAATGACATGAATTGTACATCATATATCAATGACATGAATTGTACATCATATATCAATGACATGAAGTGTACATCATATATCAATGGCATGTATTGTACATCATATATCATATATCAATGACATGAATTGTACATCATATATCAATGACATGAATTGTACATCATATATCAATGACATGAATTGTACATCATATATCAATGACATGAAGTGTACATCATATATCAATGGCATGTAGTGTACATCATATATCATATATCAATGACATGAATTGTACATCATATATCAATGACATGAATTGTACATCATATATCAATGACATGTATTGTACATCATATATCATATATCAATGGCATGTATTGTACATCATATATCAATGGCATGTATTGTACATCATATATCAATGACATGTATTGTACATCATATATCATATATCAATGACATGTATTGTACATCATATATCATATATCAATGACATGTATTGTACATCATATATCATATATCAATGACATGTATTGTACATCATATATCAATGGCATGTAGTGTACATCATATAACAATGGCATGTATTGTACATCATATATCAATGACATGTATTGTACATCATATATCATATATCAATGACATGTATTGTACATCATATATCATATATCAATGACATGTAGTGTACATCATATAACAATGGCATGTAGTGTACATCATATAACAATGGCATGTAGTGTACATCATATATCAATGACATGTATTGTACATCATATATCAATGGCATGTAGTGTACATCATATAACAATGGCATGTAGTGTACATCATATAACAATGGCATGTAGTGTACATCATATATCAATGGCATGTATTGTATATCATATATCAATGACATGTAGTGTACATCATATATCAATGACATGTATTGTATATCATATATCAATGACATGTATTGTACATCATATATCATATATCAATGACATGAATTGTACATCATATATCAATGACATGAATTGTACATCATATATCAATGACATGAATTGTACATCATATATCAATGACATGAATTGTACATCATATATCAATGACATGTATTGTACATCATATATCAATGACATGAATTGTACATCATATATCAATGACATGAATTGTACATCATATATCAATGACATGTATTGTACATCATATATCATATATCAATGACATGTATTGTACATCATATATCATATATCAATGACATGAATTGTACATCATATATCAATGACATGAATTGTACATCATATATCAATGACATGAATTGTACATCATATATCAATGACATGAATTGTACATCATATATCAATGACATGAATTGTACATCATATATCAATGACATGAATTGTACATCATATATCAATGACATGAATTGTACATCATATATCAATGACATGTAGTGTACATCATATATCATATATCAATGACATGAATTGTACATCATATATCAATGACATGAATTGTACATCATATATCAATGACATGAATTGTACATCATATATCAATGACATGAATTGTACATCATATATCAATGACATGAATTGTACATCATATATCAATGACATGTAGTGTACATCATATATCATATATCAATGACATGTATTGTACATCATATATCAATGGCATGTATTGTACATCATATATCAATGACATGTATTGTACATCATATATCAATGACATGTATTGTACATCATATATCAATGACATGTATTGTACATCATATATCAATGACATGTAGTGTACATCATATATCATATATCAATGACATGTATTGTACATCATATATCATATATCAATGACATGTATTGTACATCATATATCATATATCAATGACATGAATTGTACATCATATATCAATGACATGAATTGTACATCATATATCAATGACATGAATTGTACATCATATATCAATGACATGTAGTGTACATGATATATCAATGATGTCTGTTGTATAACATATATCAATGCCATGTATTGTACATCATATATCAATGACATGTATTGTACATCATATATCAATGACATGTATTGTACATCATATATCAATGACATGTAGTGTACATCATATATCATATATCAATGACATGTATTGTACATCATATATCATATATCAATGACATGTATTGTACATCATATATCATATATCAATGACATGAATTGTACATCATATATCAATGACATGAATTGTACATCATATATCAATGACATGAATTGTACATCATATATCAATGACATGTAGTGTACATGATATATCAATGATGTCTGTTGTATAACATATATCAATGCCATGTATTGTACATCATATATCAATGATGTGCATTGTATATCATATATCAATGACATGAAGTGTACATCATATATCAATTTAGAAAAAATATTACACATTTTGATAAATGAACTGATTCAAATGTCAAATGTAATTTTCTTATTAATTTATTGGTCTAACAATATCATGGACCAGTCCATGTCAGTTACTTGGTGTTGAATGGGTTAAGGGCTGTGGCTAAATTGTTTTAAAACAAGAAAATCAAACAAGCTTATTTTGATGTTTTATATGAATTCACATTGACCATAACAGTGGTTGTCTAACCATAGTGTCTAATATAGCAGTATATATTGCAGATTTACCTTGAGTAAATGCTAGAATGTCTAATATTGCAGTATATATTGCAGATTTACCTTGAGTAAATGCTAGAATGTCTAATATAGCAGTATATATTGCAGATTTACCTTGAGTAAATGCTAGAATGTCTAATATAGCAGTATATATTGCAGATTTACCTTTAGTAAATGCTAGAATGTCTAATATTGCAGTATATATTGCAGATTTACCTTGAGTAAATGCTAGAATGTCTAATATAGCAGTATATATTGCAGATTTACCTTGAGTAAATGCTAGAATGTCTAATATAGCAGTATATATTGCAGATTTACCTTGAGTAAATGCTAGAATGTCTAATATAGCAGTATATATTGCAGATTTACCTTGAGTAAATGCTAGAATGTCTAATATAGCAGTATATATTGCAGATTTACCTTGAGTAAATGCTAGAATGTCTAATATAGCTATATATATTGCAGATTTACCTTGAGTAAATGCTAGAATGTCTAATATTGCAGTATATATTGCAGATTTACCTTGAGTAAATGCTAGAATGTCTAATATAGCAGTATATATTGCAGATTTACCTTGAGTAAATGCTAGAATGTCTAATATTGCAGTATATATTGCAGATTTACCTTGAGTAAATGCTAGAATGTATAATATTGCAGTATATATTGCAGATTTACCTTGAGTAAATGCTAGAATGTCTAATATAGCAGTATATATTGCAGATTTACCTTGAGTAAATGCTAGAATATCTAATATTGCCGTATATATTTCAGATTTACCTTGAGTAAATGCTAGAATGTCTACTCCCGGATTAATGGTTTTCTCCAGTCTTCCATACTGAGGAGCAGACCTCACCACAAACTTTATTTTATCTGGGCTCGTGTCCTCGTCTGTTACCTTCAGTTCGTTGGCTGTGAGTATGTTACCAGCGGAAGACCCGATCATTTCCAGAAACTGAAGTCCTCGATTGATCTCTATCACAGGACTATCGTCGTCCATCGGGATAACCTCAATGGTAAGTTTCTGGAGATAATTACAAAATCATTTACTATCCCATTAACTCAGTGGTTAGCGCGCTCGATTCTCACTAATGCAACCCGGGTTCAATCCTCGGACCGGGAAGTATGTAAGATGGTACGATGGTCGCCAGATCGGACAGGTGGGTTTTCTCCGGGTACTCCGGTTTCCTCCCACATGAATGACCACATTTACGCTTTCATCCGCCGCGCGCCAACGAGAGTGATTAATATAAGTTATTAAAGCTTCGCAATCGTTGTAAAATAAATAAAGTTTAAACATATAGAAGTATAGAAATATTTCATCTAAGATTAATGACAAAATAAGCCTCTGTTGTTACCGTACAATGAAATATTTCTTGGAAATTAATAACAAACGAAAGTAATAAAATTTTATTAAAGTAAAAAAAAAGTATTACCTAGAAATTAATAGCAAAATACGTTGTATTCCGCTTTAAGTTTTCCTGTATACGTGGGATAGAATCAGTTAGAATATGGAAACAGTGCTATCTCACGAAAATATTAGCATTCTGAATGATAAATCTTTGCATTTTTATTGGACATTTGGAATCCATTAACAGAATAAAACGAGCTGTTAAGATTCTATTTCCCCTCGAATTCTACCTGAGGTTGTGACTGAGGGACTGTGTATTGACCACGCCCATCTCCTGGTATCACAGTAAACCTGTCATTAGTACCGTCGGACAACGTGAACTTGAAGCTATCTGTGCTCGTCTCCATTCCGTCATGTAGGTAACAAATACGATTCTCGTAGATCTGTGTCATGGAGAAGACTGATGTTGTTTTCCATTCTGAACCACGTAGATGTTCTATAGCGCCGTGTCGAGGAGGCTGAGTTACAGTGAAGATTAATAAATCTTCCTACAATAAAATGTGCCTGTATTAATATACACTATCAACCTGTATTAATATACACTATCAACCTGTATTAATATACACTATCAACATGTATTAATATACACTATTAACCTGTATTAATATACACTATCAACCTGTATTAATATACACTATCAACCTGCATTAATATACACTATCAACCTGCATTAATATACACCATCAACCTGTATTAATATACACCATCAACCTGTATTAATATACACTATCAACCTGCATTAATATACAATATCAACCTGTATTAATATACACCATCAACCTGTATTAATATACACTATCAACCTGTATTAATATACACTATCAACCTGCATTAATATACACTATCAACCTGCATTAATATACACTATCAACCTGTATTAATATACACTATCAACTTACATTAATATACACTATCAACCTGTATTGATATACACCATCAACCTGTATTAATATACACCATCAACCTGTATTAATATACACTATCACCCTGCATTAATATACACTAGCAACCTGCATTAATATACACTATCAACCTGTATTAATATACACTATCAACCTGTATTAATATACACTATCAACCTGTATTAATATACACTATCAACCTGTATTAATATACACCATCAACCTGTATTAATATACACTATCACCCTGCATTAATATACACTATCAACCTGTATTAATATATACTATCACCCTGTATTAATATACACTATCAACCTGTATTAATATACACTATCAACCTGCATTAATATACACTATCAACCTGCATTAATATACACTATCAACCTGTATTAATATACACTATCAACCTGCATTAATATACACTATCAACCTGTATTAATATACACTATCAACCTACATTAATATGCACTATCAACCTGTATTAATATATACTATCAACCTGTATTAATATACACTATCACCCTGCATTAATATACACTATCAACCTACATTAATATACACTATCAACCTGTATTAATATACACTATCAACCTACATTAATATACACTATCAACCTGTATTAATATACACCATCAACCTGCATTAATATACGCTATCAACCTGTATTAATATACACTATCAACCTACATTAATATACGCTATCAACCTGTATTAATATACACTATCACCCTCAGTCAGCTACATGCGAGTAGAACAATGTAACACTGATACTGTTTAAGTAGATTTATTGGCGGAGGTTTTATTTTGGCTATATTGGTTATCAGTAACGATTCTGCCAAATCTAAACCTCGCCATTATATTGCATTTTAAGTTACCATCAATATAAACAAAGGAAAGAAAATGTGTAGTTATAAAACATGAGGTCAATTTGATGGCTATATCTAAATCATGGTTAAATCAAATAATTTTGACTGGCTTCATAGCAGTGACTTCCCTTAGAAATGTACTAATCAATTCATAGTAGCTATATGACCAATAGCATTATCCCTCTAGGGACTAAGCTCTTCATTCCATATTAAACATGCAAAACGATAGTAGCAATATGTCACATATAATTATATTTGATAGTAAATGTTCATACAGTCCAGTTTTCACAAAGGAATCGGTAATAACCTCGGGGTTTGTTTGATAACTTGTTGGCAGTATTGACTAGCCACTGCACACAATGGTCAGGACAAATATAAAGTTTACACTATTCATAGTCGTAAACATGTTATTACTTTTCCATTTAATTTACAATGCAATGATTTAAACATGTCAGATGCCCATGACATCACTGATTACATTTCTATCCTATAGTAGTATGAATTATTGGCGTTTGTCTTGCCGATCTGAGTGTGGGTTTAATTTTGGAGGGGAATAAAATACAACAATTTAAGACATCGCTAATACAAAATTCGTTGAAAAACGCTAACATTTGGCAATGCAGTTATGTTGCACTATACACATATACAGTATCACTGAAGCATTGGAAAACGTTAACATTTGGCAATGCAGTTATGTTGCACTATACACATGTACAGTATCACTGAAGCATTGGAAAAGGCCACACATTCCTACAGGGCAGCAATCTCTGAAGTAGATGTTCCTACATGTAAAGTGTGTAAACACGAAGTTGTTCACACGTGTGTTGTTTCCGATTCATACTTTGCCATATTCTTGCACTACGTCTGATACGATAGTTTCCACATTTGGAGTTGCTGGACAGTTAAGTCATACAGCGACTCTATAAAGTACAATCAGAAATACACCTAAAATAATAACAATGATACGACATCAGTCAGTCATTCACAACCCTCATATAGGACTATATATTATCCAAAATCTGAAAAACTCGTACCTTCGTATCCGCATCCATGGCTTTCAGATCAAACTCCGTTATCGGTTTTCTGACCCCTTCCTGTACCCGTAAAACCTTGCTTGTAACAACAGGGATCGAGTCGTCCACTGGGCTGACCTGTATGGTGAACGTACATAGGACATCGTTGGTACCGTCTGACACGGAGAATGTGAACGAATCCAGATGTTCCTCGGACTCACTGGTGTGCACATAATGTACATTACTACCAGCAATGTCGGACTGTGTAAACTCAGAGATGAACAAACCTGCAAACAAATCGTACTGCAATTTAAACATTCACTTAATTTGTTTAACTATTTAAACTTTATTTATTTTACAACGATTGCAAAGCAAGTTTTAACAATTTATATTAATCACTCTCGTTGGCGCGGATGAAAGCGTAAATGTGGTCATACCGGAGGAAACCGGAGTACCTGGAGAAAACCCACCGTACCATCTCACATACTTCCTGGTCCAAGGATCGAACCCGGGTTGCATTGGTGAGAAGCGAGCACGCTAACCATTTGTTTAACTATGAGCATGCTAGAAATGAAAATAATAGTCAAATATGTCATGGAATTTCATTGACACAATTCTAATGAAATTCCATGACATACTTCCAGAATATTCTGATACACCTAAGAAAAACACTTTCATGGATTGTTGTCTGCTACAATTATTTGAACTATTTATAGCCTTTATTTTACCCAGCATACAAAGTGTTAAATAGATACATGGAACCACTTGAGAAAACGTCTGATATCGAAAGTAGAGTACCGGTATTCCAAATTTGTTAATCTATCACAAGTAAGATTACTAGAACTGTTGTATATATTTGTACGAGCAAATACTGACCTGGATTCCTAGTTAACTCTATATGTATTTATTTGTACGAGCAAATACTGACCTGGATTCCTGGTTAACTCTATATGTATATATTTGTACGAGCAAATACTGATGTGGATTCCTAGTTAACTCTATATATATTTATTTGTACCAGCAAATACTGACCTGGATTCCTAGTTAACTCTATATGTATATATTTGTACCAGCAAATACTGACCTGGATTCCTAGTTAACTCTATATGTATTTATTTGTACGAGCAAATACTGACCTGGATTCCTAGTTAACTCTATATGTATTTATTTGTACGAGTAAATACTGACCTGGATTCCTAGTTAAATCTATATGTATTTATTTGTACGAGTAAATACTGACCTGGATTCCTAGTTAATTCTATATGTATTTATTTGTACGAGCAAATACTGACCTGGATTCCTAGTTAACTCTATATGTATTTGTACGAGCAAATACTGACCTGGATTCCTAGTTAACTCTATATGTATTTGTATCAGCAAATACTGACCTGGATTCCTAGTTAACTCTGTAAGTATTTATTTGTACCAGCAAATACTGACCTGGATTCCTAGTTAACTCTATATGTATATATTTGTACCAGCAAATACTGACCTGGATTCCTAGTTAACTCTATATGTATTTATTTGTACGAGCAAATACTGACCTGGATTCCTAGTTAACTCTATATGTATATATTTGTACGAGCAAATACTGACCTGGATTCCTAGTTAACTCTATATGTATTTATTTGTACGAGCAAATACTGACCTGGATTCCTAGTTAACTCTATATGTATTTGTACCAGCAAATACTGACCTGGATTCCTAGTTAACTCTATATGTATTTATTTGTACGAGCAAATACTGACCTGGATTCCTAGTTAACTCTATATGTATATATTTGTACGAGCAAATACTGATGTGGATTCCTAGTTAACTCTATATATATTTATTTGTACGAGTAAATACTGACCTGGATTCCTAGTTAACTCTATATGTATATATTTGTACCAGCAAATACTGACCTGGATTCCTAGTTAACTCTATATGTATTTACTTGTACGAGTAAATACTGACCTGGATTCCTAGTTAACTCTATATGTATTTACTTGTACGAGTAAATACTGACCTGGATTCCTAGTTAACTCTATATGTATTTACTTGTACGAGTAAATACTGACCTGGATTCCTAGTTAACTCTATATGTATTTATTTGTACGAGCAAATACTGACCTGGATTCCTAGTTAACTCTATATGTATTTATTTGTACCAGCAAATACTGACCTGGATTCCTAGTTAATTCTATATGTATTTATTTGTACGAGCAAATACTGACCTGGATTCCTAGTTAACTCTATATGTATTTATTTGTACCAGCAAATACTGACCTGGATTCCTAGTTAACTCTATATGTATTTATTTGTACCAGCAAATACTGACCTGGATTCCTAGTTAACTCTATATGTATATATTTGTACCAGCAAATACTGACCTGGATTCCTAGTTAACTCTATATGTATATATTTGTACCAGCAAATACTGACCTGGATTCCTAGTTAACTCTATATGTATTTATTTGTACGAGCAAATACTGACCTGGATTCCTAGTTAACTCTATATGTATTTATTTGTACGAGTAAATACTGACCTGGATTCCTAGTTAACTCTATATGTATTTATTTGTACCAGCAAATACTGACCTGGATTCCTAGTTAACTCTATATGTATTTATTTGTACGAGCAAATACTGACCTGGATTCCTAGTTAACTCTATATGATATATTTGTACCAGCAAATACTGACCTGGATTCCTAGTTAACTCTATATGTATTTATTTGTACGAGCAAATACTGACCTGGATTCCTAGTTAACTCTATATGTATTTATTTGTACGAGCAAATACTGACCTGGATTCCTAGTTAACTCTATATGTATTTATTTGTACGAGCAAATACTGACCTGGATTCCTAGTTAACTCTATATGTATTTATTTGTACGAGCAAATACTGACCTGGATTCCTAGTTAACTCTATATTATTTGTACGAGCAAATACTGACCTGGATTCCTAGTTAACTCTATATGTATTTATTTGTACGAGCAAATACTGACCTGGATTCCTAGTTAACTCTATATGTATATATTTGTACGAGCAAATACTGACCTGGATTCCTAGTTAACTCTATATGTATTTATTTGTACGAGCAAATACTGACCTGGATTCCTAGTTAACTCTATATGTATTTGTACCAGCAAATACTGACCTGGATTCCTAGTTAACTCTATATGTATATATTTGTACCAGCAAATACTGACCTGGATTCCTAGTTAACTCTATATGTATATATTTGTACCAGCAAATACTGACCTGGATTCCTAGTTAACTCTATATGTATTTATTTGTACGAGCAAATACTGACCTGGATTCCTAGTTAACTCTATATGTATTTATTTGTACGAGTAAATACTGACCTGGATTCCTAGTTAAATCTATATGTATTTATTTGTACGAGTAAATACTGACCTGGATTCCTAGTTAATTCTATATGTATTTATTTGTACGAGCAAATACTGACCTGGATTCCTAGTTAACTCTATATGTATTTGTACGAGCAAATACTGACCTGGATTCCTAGTTAACTCTATATGTATTTGTATCAGCAAATACTGACCTGGATTCCTAGTTAACTCTATAAGTATTTATTTGTACCAGCAAATACTGACCTGGATTCCTAGTTAACTCTATATGTATATATTTGTACCAGCAAATACTGACCTGGATTCCTAGTTAACTCTATATGTATTTATTTGTACGAGCAAATACTGACCTGGATTCCTAGTTAACTCTATATGTATATATTTGTACGAGCAAATACTGACCTGGATTCCTAGTTAACTCTATATGTATTTATTTGTACGAGCAAATACTGACCTGGATTCCTAGTTAACTCTATATGTATTTGTACCAGCAAATACTGACCTGGATTCCTAGTTAACTCTATATGTATTTATTTGTACGAGCAAATACTGACCTGGATTCCTAGTTAACTCTATATGTATTTATTTGTACGAGCAAATACTGACCTGGATTCCTAGTTAACTCTATATGTATATATTTGTACGAGCAAATACTGATGTGGATTCCTAGTTAACTCTATATATATTTATTTGTACGAGTAAATACTGACCTGGATTCCTAGTTAACTCTATATGTATATATTTGTACCAGCAAATACTGACCTGGATTCCTAGTTAACTCTATATGTATTTACTTGTACGAGTAAATACTGACCTGGATTCCTAGTTAACTCTTTATGTATTTACTTGTACGAGTAAATACTGACCTGGATTCCTAGTTAACTCTATATGTATTTACTTGTACGAGTAAATACTGACCTGGATTCCTAGTTAACTCTATATGTATTTATTTGTACGAGCAAATACTGACCTGGATTCCTAGTTAACTCTATATGTATTTATTTGTACCAGCAAATACTGACCTGGATTCCTAGTTAATTCTATATGTATTTATTTGTACGAGCAAATACTGACCTGGATTCCTAGTTAACTCTATATGTATTTATTTGTACCAGCAAATACTGACCTGGATTCCTAGTTAACTCTATATGTATTTATTTGTACCAGCAAATACTGACCTGGATTCCTAGTTAACTCTATATGTATATATTTGTACCAGCAAATACTGACCTGGATTCCTAGTTAACTCTATATATATATATTTGTACCAGCAAATACTGACCTGGATTCCTAGTTAACTCTATATGTATTTATTTGTACGAGCAAATACTGACCTGGATTCCTAGTTAACTCTATATGTATTTATTTGTACGAGTAAATACTGACCTGGATTCCTAGTTAAATCTATATGTATTTATGTGTACGAGTAAATACTGACCTGGATTCCTAGTTAATTCTATATGTATTTATTTGTACGAGCAAATACTGACCTGGATTCCTAGTTAACTCTATATGTATTTGTACGAGCAAATACTGACCTGGATTCCTAGTTAACTCTATATGTATTTGTATCAGCAAATACTGACCTGGATTCCTAGTTAACTCTATAAGTATTTATTTGTACCAGCAAATACTGACCTGGATTCCTAGTTAACTCTATATGTATATATTTGTACCAGCAAATACTGACCTGGATTCCTAGTTAACTCTATATGTATTTATTTGTACGAGCAAATACTGACCTGGATTCCTAGTTAACTCTATATGTATATATTTGTACGAGCAAATACTGACCTGGATTCCTAGTTAACTCTATATGTATTTATTTGTACGAGCAAATACTGACCTGGATTCCTAGTTAACTCTATATGTATTTATTTGTACGAGCAAATACTGACCTGGATTCCTAGTTAACTCTATATGTATATATTTGTACGAGCAAATACTGACCTGGATTCCTAGTTAACTCTATATGTATTTATTTGTACGAGCAAATACTGACCTGGATTCCTAGTTAACTCTATATGTATTTGTACCAGCAAATACTGACCTGGATTCCTAGTTAACTCTATATGTATTTATTTGTACGAGCAAATACTGACCTGGATTCCTAGTTAACTCTATATGTATTTATTTGTACGAGTAAATACTGACCTGGATTCCTAGTTAACTCTATATGTATTTATTTGTACGAGTAAATACTGACCTGGATTCCTAGTTAATTCTATATGTATTTATTTGTACGAGCAAATACTGACCTGGATTCCTAGTTAACTCTATATGTCCAAGCTTTGGGTGATCAATGAGAATATAGAGGAGAGTCGCTTGTTCTGAGTTGTCTGTGAACGACAGGTACTCCGTTGTAATTGTCATTCTCCCTCCTTCCTCGACGACCAATTGCTTGTTAGCTAGCTCTCTGGGAGGGGACCGATCATCTGCATTATTACACAAATATAATTATCGTATACAAGAACACCTGGGCTAGAGTTTATATAATGTTGCTTGTCTTAATATTTCAAGTTTTTTAATTGGCTAAGCTGAGTTTGTCCAATCAATCCTCAGCCTCATGCTTTCCATATGGCTAAATGGAATTCAACGAACAAAAAAACTCACTGTCACTGACTGGTTGAACCAAGTTCACCAAATCTAAAGTCTTCTCAAACTTTCTGTCTGATAGACTAAGTTAAACAGATCAAAACTAGTCTCTAGTTTTGCTATTGGCTAAGAGTTCAACAAATCAAAAGTCAGTGTCACACTTTCTGATTGGCTGAACGGGTCAAAAATTCAACACGGTTTTAAACATTCTGACTGGCCAGCTGAGTTAATCAATCAAGGTGCTGTTAAGAACCTAACACACCCGATAAAGTTGACTTACCTAAAATAGTAATATAGAAATCCTGGTCAATGAGATCATTTCCCTCCAGGTCTGATGCAGTGAACTTGAACACTATATTTCCGGTGGTCTCTCCTCTCACATGGCGATACTCCACAAGGCCTACAAACATCACTTGCATAGTTTAGTTTAATTATATATTTAGTTTATACACATTTATATTAGCTCGATTGCGAAACAAGTTCTTATAACTTACATTAACCCATTTCATTCTGGATACCATTCAAACAGTATTTGCAAAGCACATAGAGCCAGATCAGCCGCCATGAAATGTACCGTCTGATCAGGCTCTATGCTGTTTACTATTCAGATGATCTTGCTAAGACACTTGGCTATGTAGCAAACAACATAGACCCTGATCAGCATGCAGTGTTACGCTGCGGCTGATCTGGATCTCTGTTGTTTGCAAAAGCCTTTAAATGTATCCGGAATGAAATGGGTTAATCACTATATCTTATTTGTTTTCCAATGCTAAATTAGTAAAGATTTGTTTTGGGGTTTAAAGTCTCAGTGACAGCTCAGGTCATATGGCGACTCTCCAACGGTTATTAGTGGCGGAAGACTTCCGGGTGCCCCTACGAGCAGTATTTCATGCATGAACAGGTACCCGGGTAGAGCCACTGACCTTTCACAAGCCAGTTTCCTCACATGAAAGAATTTGACACACAGTGGGATTCGAACCTACAGCAGTGAGGAGCAAGTATTTGAAGTCAACGACCGTAACCACTCAGCCACGGAGTCCCATGTAGCAAAGATAAATTATGATATAGACAAATGTATACAGTGTGTTGACTAGTTACTTCTTTATTTTTTCTTAATTACTTTAAATAAAAGACTATATGGCTGAGACTTCAGAGTACTTACCATTATCAATATCAGCCTGTGTAAAGGTTTTCACTGGTCCTCTACTAGTAACTGGGAGTTGTCTGCCCTTGGTATTGAGATAGAGGGCACCTATCCTTGGATCTCTGGTCATGGTGTATATCAGATAGGAATCATCAGAATCTACATCTGTCAACTTCAAATCAGATGCACCAATTGTTCTTCTTGTTCCTACAAAATATCACACACTAGTTCTCTCAAACTTGGTTTATTTCACTTCCAAATATTATATATTTACTTTTAAGCAATAACAATTGTGACATGACTACAACTGTGCCACTTTAGATCCTGTGTTGCTCTGATATCTACTAATGATGTGCAAGTATTATTGCCAGTGAGAGCAACAATCCATTAATCATAATGAATGCGTGGCTATATGTACTAATGCAACATTATACCTACATGTACCATTACTCCTTTGTTAATCATCACACCATTATACCTACATGTACCATTACTCCTTTGTTAATCATCACACCATTATACCTACATGTACCATTACTCCTTTGTTAATCATCACACCATTATACCTACATGTACCATTACTCCTTTGTTAATCATCACACCATTATACCTACATGTACCATTACTCCTTTGTTAATCATCACACCATTATACCTACATGTACCATTAATCCTTTGTTAATCAACACAACATTATACCTACATGTACCATTAATCCTTTGTTAATCATCACAACATTATACCTACATGTACCATTACTCCTTTGTTAATCATCACAACATTATACCTACATGTACCATTACTCCTTTGTTAATCATCACACCATTATACCTACATGTACCATTACTCCTTTGTTAATCATCACACCATTATACCTACATGTACCATTACTCCTTTGTTAATCATCACAACATTATACCTACATGTACCATTACTCCTTTGTTAATCATCACAACATTATACCTACATGTACCATTACTCCTTTGTTAATCATCACAACATTATACCTACATGTACCATTACTCCTTTGTTAATCATCACAACATTATACCTACATGTACCATTACTCCTTTGTTAATCATCACAACATTATACCTACATGTACCATTAATCCTTTGTTAATCATCACAACATTATACCTACATGTACCATTAATCCTTTGTTAATCATCACAACATTATACCTACATGTACCATTACTCCTTTGTTAATCATCACAACATTATACCTACATGTACCATTAATCCTTTGTTAATCATCACAACATTATACCTACATGTACCATTACTCCTTTGTTAATCATCACAACATTATACCTACATGTACCATTAATCCTTTGTTAATCATCACAACATTATACCTACATGTACCATTAATCCTTTGTTAATCATCACAACATTATACCTACATGTACCATTAATCCTTTGTTAATCATCACATATTCTTACCTGCATGTACAGTTAATCCCCTGTTAATCATCACATATTCTTACCTGCATGTACAGTTAATCCCCTGTTAATCATCACATATTCTTACCTGCATGTATCGTTAATCCCCTGTTAATCTTCACTCGTGGGGTTTCATCATTGATCAGGCCTATGATGACGGGGATCCTGTGTGTATCTGTGAAGTTGCCATCAGACACTGTGAGAGAGAAGGAGTCGACCGTGACCTCATCCCCATCATGTAGGTACAGGATCAATTCATCTAGTATATTCTACAAATATAATGTCACACTAGATATACGTTACACAGTGCCAACAACAATTATGGAAACAGATTCTATATCCGGATCACACCAACATTTTCTTCTATTAATATAAAATCAATAAATGGGCTTTGATTTGTATATATATATATAGGATTTTACATGAGTAGTGATTTCATACCATATTTTATAAAACTCGTATTATAAAACATGGTATGAAATCATAACGAGTGTACAATCCTTTTCATCACATTACCATGGCGCTCTCGTTTTAAAAAATAACGTTGGAACTTTCATTTTAGTGCCAAGTGTCAGCGCAAATTGTCATGATGTCACTAAATTGTCATGACGTCACTAAATTGTTGTGACATCACTAAATTATCATGATGTCACTAAATTGTTGTGACATCACTAAATTGTCATGACATCACTAAATTGTTGTGACGTCACTAAATTGTCATGACATCACTAAATTGTCATGACATCACTAAATTGTCATGACGTCACTAAATTGTCATGACGTCACTAAATTGTTGTGATGTCACTAAATTGTCATGACATCACTAAATTGTCATGACATCACTAAATTGTCATGACATCACTAAATTGTCATGACGTCACTAAATTGTTGTGATGTCACTAAATTGTCATGACGTCACTAAATTGTCATGACATCACTAAATTGTCATGACGTCACTAAATTGTTGTGACATCACTAAATTGTTGTGACATCACTAAATTGTCATGACATCACTAAATTGTCATGACATCACTAAATTGTCATGACGTCACTAAATTGTTGTGATGTCACTAAATTGTCATGACGTCACTAAATTGTTGTGACATCACTAAATTGTTGTGACGTCACTAAATTGTCATGACATCACTAAATTGTCATGACATCACTAAATTGTCATGACGTCACTAAATTGTTGTGATGTCACTAAATTGTCATGACATCACTAAATTGTTGTGACATCACTAAATTGTCATGACATCACTAAATTGTCATGACGTCACTAAATTGTTGTGACATCACTAAATTGTCATGACGTCACTAAATTGTCATGATGTCACTAAATTGTTGTGATGTCACTAAATTGTCATGACATCACTAAATTGTTGTGATGTCACTAAATTGTCATGATGTCACTAAATTGTCATGACATCACTAAATTGTCATGACATCACTAAATTGTTGTGATGTCACTAAATTGTCATGACATCACTAAATTGTCATGACATCACTAAATTGTTGTGATGTCACTAAATTGTCATGACATCACTAAATTGTTGTGACATCACTAAATTGTTGTGACATCACTAAATTGTTGTGATGTCACTAAATTGTCATGACGTCACTAAATTGTTGTGACGTCACTAAATTGTTGTGACGTCACTATGCAAAGCAGCATTATATTTATGATTTGAACAGCGTTATAATTGCGTCAAGACTTCCTTTAAATCATAGCTTGTCTTACCATTAATGTTATGTACAAATTCTAAGCATTATTCTCTCAACCAATCAGAATCCTTCGAGGTGTAATTACACGTGTGTTCATATAAGAAATAATGATATGAATGTATGACACTGAATACAAGCAAAGTTATGTGATAAATTTAATGAAATTTGTTCAACACCAGCAGAACAGATAAAGTTCATCGTTCAAAAAAACTAAAAGTACGAAGTTGGGTAGTTTCATTGGCAATATTTTAATTTCTAACCAGAAGTACTTGCATTTTTAGCTACGTGTTGGACAACCTATATGTGTTTTGGAATAAAACTGAAATTAAGTCTTTCCCTTGTGTGTTTTACGTTTATTTATCGTCGCTACCGGTTGCCCATATGAGTGACGCCTCCTGAAGAGATTAGTCATTGTAGATTTTTGGAGGATAGTGCAATGATACAGACAGAGACCCATTCCAGAGTCTCCTCTGGTTCTTTTACGTGCATGGTGTACAGCACCGACACGAGACCTCGGTTTTAAGTCCCATCTGAAAAACTGTTAATTTTATTAGGGTCAGACGGGGCTCGAACCTGCGACTGGATTACCAGTCCATCATGTTACCACTGGACTACAGATCCGTCTGTATTCTTTCCCTATTAATTTCATGATCATATATACATGTATAGCTTTTAATCTTAGACAGGTAATCTTACCGTACAATTGCATGTACAATGCAGGTTACACAAATCACTCAATATGATTGGTTATTGACTAATTATGACTTAATCTACAATACATGAACGTTAGTTACATAATTCATTGACTATGTTGGACTACATACCTTATATGTAAAGACAGCATCCTTCTGTAAGGTAGTTACACCACTGGCTGACTGCAATTGTGAACTTTTCTTTCTCAAAATACCTAAAATATTTAAATTAAAACTAAGATATTCAGGTATAAATTAAGATACAAAGTCATTGAATATAAACAACAGAGATCCAGTGTGCAAACAATGTAACTGTTCTCCCAATCCTAACTGTACTGTTGCAACTATTCCTATGTTATGTACTATTCTTGAATAAAATATTGTTTAAACTAAACTAGAACAGCAGGAAGCTGCTGTACATATCTTGTACAATTTATTTTTAACAATTTTAAGACAATAACCTTATATAGTTATAGATCAATATATGTTAGCAATACAATGTACGAACATAAAATAATGTCTTTTATATAGCTAAATCGCATAAACATTAAATATCAACACAAAGACAGGGCAAGGTTAGCAAAGAGAGTGAGAAATGTAGGCGAGAAGAGATCGTGGGTATACTGATTAAGCGAAGGTGTCATCAATAATAAAATTCTAAGAAATAACCGTAAAATTATAATGTTTAAACATTGTTAAGTATATATTGAAAATTACACAAGGTGATAAAAATCCGATAAATGTGGCAATACAAATACAGTGACTTTGTGTGCTTACCATGTTGTGGTAGAGTGTGCTTACCACATTGTGGTAGAGTGTGCTTATCACGTTGTGGTAGAGTGTGCTTACCGTGTTGTGGTAGAGTGTGCTTACCATGTTGTTGTGGAGTGTGCTTACCACATTGTGGTGGAGTGTGCTTATCGTGTTGTGGTAGAGTGTGCTTACCATGTTGTTGTGGAGTGTGCTTACCACATTGTGGTAGAGTGTGCTTACCATGTTGTGGTAGTGTGTGCTTACCACATTGTGGTAGAGTGTGCTTACCATGTTGTTGTAGAGTGTGCTTACCATGTTGTGGTAGAGTGTGCTTACCATGTTGTGGTAGAGTGTGCTTACCGTGTTGTGGTAGAGTGTGCTTACTGTGTTGTGGTAGAGTGTGCTTACCATGTTGTGGTAGAGTGTGCTTACCGTGTTGTGGTAGAGTGTGCTTACTGTGTTGTGGTAGAGTGTGCTTACTGTGTTGTGGTAGAGTGTGCTTACCATGTTGTGGTAGAGTGTGCTTACCATGTTGTGGTAGAGTGTGCTTACCATGTTGTGGTAGAGTGTGCTTACCATGTTGTGGTAGAGTGTGCTTACCGTGTTGTGGTAGAGTGTGCTTACCATGTTGTGGTAGAGTGTGCTTACCATGTTGTGGTAGTGTGTGCTTACCATGTTGTGGTAGAGTGTGCTTACCGTGTTGTGGTAGAGTGTGCTTACCGTGTTGTGGTGGAGTGTGCTTACAGTGTTATGGTAGAGTGTGCTTAAAACGTTGTGGTAGAGTGTGCTTACCATGTTGTGGTAGAGTGTGCTTACCACATTGTGGTGGAGTGTGCTTACCATGTTGTGGTAGAGTGTGCTTACCACATTGTGGTGGAGTGTGCTTACCATGTTGTGGTAGAGTGTGCTTACCACGTTGTGGTAGAGTGTACTTACCATGTTGTGGTAGAGTGTGCTTACCACAGTTGTGGTAGAGTGTGCTTACCGTGTTGTGGTGGAGTGTGTATCGTGATGGTGAGACGGTCGTTGGGAGTATCCAAGTCGGTGATATAGACAGAGGAATTGGTAACCAGCACTCGCTGACCCTCCTGTACAAACACCTGCTCGGTAACGACTGATGGTGCTTCATCATTTACAGGCTGTAAACATAAATACACAACTGGTAGGAAAGCATTTAATGCTGTACCTTATGATAGAAATGACATCAATATGAGCTATGAAGATTAATGTCAATTTACAAACGGTTTTTCCTATGAAACTGACAGCATGCATGGTAACAACATAAATAAACCAGGCACATGATCGACCCTATTCCAGTTAGCGTAATCATAGATTACGTGGCAAAATCATGACAATCAATGGTATTCACGATCCTTCGCATTACAAAATAGAATTTGCTGATTTTTTCTTGATTATTTCCTAAATTTTCAAATTTCCTGATTTTTCCAGACCTGGATTTTTATCTTCAATTTTCCCAGATTTCTCATCATTTTTCTGTCTGTGGGAACCATGCTGCTGCAAATACACAAGCTGAACAAACAATGTACAACAACAATTAATGACTTCAACTCTGTAACCACAATGACAAACTGAAACATTTAAACTCACCTCTATCAAAATACTGAGTCTTTGAGAAGGTGACCTATTCTTTCCATCTTCAACATGGAACAGTAAGCTGTCTCTGACTGGTTCCTTGTTCAGGTGGTCAGACTGGACGTAGATGATGTACTGATTGTGAAGATCTTGAACAGGAAATGAGACAACCAGTCTATCTTCCAGCATTTCAGATCCTTCAACTGGAATTACCAAACACGTACAATACCTGATAGATGTAACGAATTATGACAAGTGCACTGAAGCACGCAAACACTTTATGAGATTCTATTCCCCATGAGAAAACAAGGTAAGTCAGTTGTACATACTCATAATGAAATAGTCAATCAGCTGTAGGTACTCACAATGCAATATCCAATCAGTTGTAGGTACTCACAATGCAATAGCCAATCAGTTGTAGGTACTCACAATGCAATAGCCAATCAGTTGTAGGTACTCACAATGCAATAACCAATCAGTTGTAGGTACTCACAATGCAATAACCAATCAGTTGTAGGTACTCACAATGCAATAACCAATCAGTTGTAGGTACTCACAATGCAATAACCAATCAGTTGTAGGTACTCACAATGCAATAACCAATCAATCGTAGGTAGATCTACTCACAATGCAATAGCCAATCAGTTGTAGGTACTCACAACGCAATAGCCAATCAGTTGTAGGTACTCACAATGCAATAGCCAATCAGTTGCAGGTACTCACAACGCAATAGCCAATCAGTTGCAGGTACTCACAATGCAATAGCCAATCAGTTGCAGGTACTCACAATGCAATAGCCAATCAGTTGCAGGTGCTCACAATGCAATAGCCAACCAGTTGCAGGTACTCACAACGCAATAGCCAACCAGTTGTAGGTACACAAGTGTAAAATTTGACTTTGTGTACATAATTTGTGTACAGAATATTACCTAATTTCACCATAAATACTGACATTATATGTTGCTTTGTTACCCCCAGATTTATTGTTAAACTGGATGATATTTTGCTCTTAAATACTGTTTCAAGCTATGCACAACATTTAGTGAAATAAATATTGAAGGGAGATGAAACTAATATAATTCATTCAAATTCTATTTAGGCTGTCCGATTAGCGCAGTGGTTAGCACGCTGGCTTCTCACTAATGCAGCCCGGGTTCGAACCTAGGACCGGGAAGTATGTGAGATGGTACGGTGGTCGCCAGGTGGGTTTCTCCAGGTACTCCGGTTTCCTCCCACACGAATGACCACATTTATGCTTTCGTCCACGCCAACGAGAGTGACTAATATATAAGTTTTTAAAACTTGCTTCGCAATCGTTGTAAAATAAATAAACTTTAAAATCTATTAAATAATGTACTACATGTATTTTCTGGCCAACCTGGTGCAATGTCCTTGATGACCCCAAATCCTGGCTGTGTTTCTATGACAACAATAAGTTCATCTAGTACAGAGTCAGGGTCAGATACATGAATGTTTTCTGAAGTCAAACTTATTTGTCCTCCTTCTTCAACCTGCAATACATTACACTAACAATAAGTTTAAAGCGACATTACATCGCAAAAAGCAAATAAATTGCAAGTTTTCACATATAAATGCATTGCTACTACAAATTCTTCTCAATACATTCGAACACTAACATTGAATCAATAAACAGTGTTTTTGTGGTCGACAAACTTTCAAAAGTGAAAGTAGTATTTCATATAACGGTCATCCACGCTCCTGAAATGATATTTGTTTGTCATTGGAGTCAATACTAAACGCGCAATACTTTCGTTTAGAGATAATTTAACTAAGATTAGTCTACAAATATATATGCATAGGCACAAATGTAAGATATAACGGTAAATCTGTACGATAAATCGTGTTATTCAGGATGCACGCATTGTATTACGCATGAATGTCAACCCTATTTACATTATTTTGTTATGTCAACAAACCGCGCTTAATTGTTGAAATACTCAATTTTTGAGGCAAATATTGGAAAAATAATTATACCATATAATAGGAAATTACATTCTGCAGATATCTGCATTTTCACCGATGTGTCGCTTTAATATTATAATACACAAATTTATCTGCAATGTGGGAATCAGCATTTCAAACAAATCTTTTTTTATTTTCTCGAAGACAAAGCACATACAAGTACATAATTATACATAAATGCATGTGATCATTAACATAAACCATATGATACTTATATGAGATGCAACTAACAGTAATCAATATTAGACTCTTATATACCTAAGATTTGTTTGAAATATATGTATGTACATTTTTATATATGTATATACATATATTTCAAACAAATCTTAGGGAAACAAAACAAAATACTCTACCTTCACACCAAGTGTGACCTTGACGGTTGGTGGGAGGTTGTTGTCCGGTTGAATGAGTACAGTGAGTGTCTGGCTCGGGAGAACATTTCCACTTGTGTCTGTTACGTTGAAAGAGAGAACCTCAGTCACTGCTTTCTTACCAATCTCCGAATCAGCCAGGAAACTGAAATAGCCAAAGTTAGGAGAGTTGCAATAAATTCCACAGACCCTGCTTTATGCTGAGAACCATCATTACAATACCCTTTCCCTCATAGAAGCACCTCTTGACGCCATTACCAATATGACATACATTGACAATGTAGTAGTCAAACCAATGTTCATAATAAAGCCCAGAATCTCATGTAGTCCCAGTAATATCTATGGAGGTGGGAAAGATATGGCGACTACTTATCCACTGCATGATAGCTAAATGGCTGTAGTTTGTATGGAGATATACTAGTATATTAACCTAAATCTCTATTAAGTCCCAGTAATGTCTATGGAGGTGGGATAGATATGGCGACTACTTATCCACTGCATGATAGCTAAATGGCTGTAGTTTGTATGGAGATATACTAGTATATTAACCTAAATCTCTATGTAGTCCCAGTAATATCTATGGAGGTGGGATAGATATGGCGACTACTTATCCACTGCATGATAGCTAAATGGCTGTCGTTTGTATGGAGATATACTAGTATATTAAGCTAAATCTCTATGAAGGAAAGCGTTAAACCTTATTACATTTGTGCACTCAATGTTGTCTATGGGATCTACTTTTATTAGATCTATCCGAGGGTCAATATATCTGACCCAGTCAGCATGCACAGCATATCGGTCATATATCTGACCCAGTCAGCATGCACAGCATATCGACAGATCGGTCATATATCTGACCCAGTCAGCATGCACAGCATATCGGTCATATATCTGACCCAGTCAGCATGCACAGCAGATCGGTCATATATCTGACCCAGTCAGCATGCACAGCATATCGGTCATATATCTGACCCAGTCAGCATGCACAGCATATCGGTCATATATCTGACCCAGTCAGCATGCACAGCATATCGGTCATATATCTGACCCAGTCAGCATGCACAGCATATCGGTCATATATCTGACCACGTCAGCATGCACAGCATATCGGTCATATATCTGACCCAGTCAGCATGCACAGCATATCGGTCATATATCTGACCCAGTCAGCATGCACAGCATATCGGTCATATATCTGACCCAGTCAACATGCACAGCATATCGGTCATATATCTGACCCAGTCAACATGCACAGCATATCGGTCATATATCTGACCCAGTCAGCATGCACAGCATATCGGTCATATATCTGACCACGTCAGCATGCACAGCAGATCGGTCATATATCTGACCCAGTCAGCATGCACAGCATATCGGTCATATATCTGACCCAGTCAGCATGTACAGCATATCGGTCATATATCTGACCCAGTCAGCATGCACAGCATATCGGTCATATATCTGACCCAGTCAGCATGCACAGCAGATCGGTCATATATCTGACCCAGTCAGCATGCACAGCATATCGGTCATATATCTGACCCAGTCAACATGCACAGCAGATCGGTCATATATCTGACCCAGTCAACATGCACAGCATATCGGTCATATATCTGACCCAGTCAGCATGCACAGCATATCGGTCATATATCTGACCCAGTCAGCATGCACAGCAGATCGGTCATATATCTGACCCAGTCAGCATGCACAGCATATCGGTCATATATCTGACCCAGTCAGCATGCACAGCATATCGGTCATATATCTGACCCAGTCAGCATGCACAGCATATCGGTCATATATCTGACCCAGTCAGCATGCACAGCATATCGGTCATATATCTGACCCAGTCAGCATGCACAGCATATCGGTCATATATCTGACCACGTCAGCATGCACAGCAGATCGGTCATATATCTGACCCAGTCAGCATGCACAGCATATCGGTCATATATCTGACCCAGTCAGCATGCACAGCATATCGGTCATATATCTGACCCAGTCAGCATGCACAGCATATCGGTCATATATCTGACCCAGTCAGCATGCACAGCATATCGGTCATATATCTGACCCAGTCAGCATGCACAGCATATCGGTCATATATCTGACCACGTCAGCATGCACAGCAGATCGGTCATATATCTGACCCAGTCAGCATGCACAGCATATCGGTCATATATCTGACCCAGTCAGCATGTACAGCATATCGGTCATATATCTGACCCAGTCAGCATGCACAGCATATCGGTCATATATCTGACCCAGTCAGCATGCACAGCAGATCGGTCATATATCTGACCCAGTCAGCATGCACAGCATATCGGTCATATATCTGACCCAGTCAACATGCACAGCAGATCGGTCATATATCTGACCCAGTCAACATGCACAGCATATCGGTCATATATCTGACCCAGTCAGCATGCACAGCATATCGGTCATATATCTGACCACGTCAGCATGCACAGCAGATCGGTCATATATCTGACCCAGTCAGCATGCACAGCATATCGGTCATATATCTGACCCAGTCAGCATGTACAGCATATCGGTCATATATCTGACCCAGTCAGCATGCACAGCATATCGGTCATATATCTGACCCAGTCAGCATGCACAGCAGATCGGTCATATATCTGACCCAGTCAGCATGCACAGCATATCGGTCATATATCTGACCCAGTCAACATGCACAGCAGATCGGTCATATATCTGACCCAGTCAACATGCACAGCATATCGGTCATATATCTAACCCAGTCAGCATGCACAGCATATCGGTCATATATCTGACCCAGTCAGCATGCACAGCAGATCGGTCATATATCTGACCCAGTCAGCATGCACAGCATATCGGTCATATATCTGACCCAGTCAGCATGCACAGCATATCGGTCATATATCTGACCCAGTCAGCATGCACAGCATATCGGTCATATATCTGACCCAGTCAGCATGCACAGCATATCGGTCATATATCTGACCCAGTCAGCATGCACAGCAGATCGGTCATATATCTGACCCAGTCAGCATGCACAGCATATCGGTCATATATCTGACCCAGTCAGCATGCACAGCATATCGGTCATATATCTGACCCAGTCAGCATGCACAGCAGATCGGTCATATATCTGACCCAGTCAGCATGCACAGCATATCGGTCATATATCTGACCCAGTCAGCATATCGGTCATATATCTGACCCAGTCAGCATGCACAGCAGATCGGTCATATATCTGACCCAGTCAGCATGCACAGCATATCGGTCATATATCTGTTATCTATCCGACATTGAAATAATGTGGAGAAAATTTGGTAATTAATTGTGAAAAACACGACATTGATCTGTTATCGGGCTGATAAACCTGCCACCTTATAAAATGAGGTGAATAAAAATGATATTGACAAGGTGTTAAAATATCGACTATTTACGAATAAAACTGATCCTATTCAACCACCTTCTCTATACTAATCTCTTCTTCTCGTGCTCCGATTTGATAGTTCATGTTCTTGAACGTTCTTCAAATATTCCTTTAAATATTAACCATTTTCCTTTTAACATTCAAAACTATTGACTCACTAATACAATAACTTCTGAAATTCTTTAGCATATACCTAGAATAGACTTCAGGTATTTGCATTGTTATATATATATATATTATTCTCCTGCCTATTGTATATATTATTCTCCTGCCTATTGTATATATTATTCTCCCGCCTATTGTATATATTATTCTCCTGCCTATTGTATATATTATTCTCCTGCCTATTGTATATATTATTCTCCTGCCTATTGTATATATTATTCTCCCGCCTATTGTATATATTATTCTCCTGCCTATTGTATATATTATTCTCCTGCCTATTATATATATTATTCTCCCGCCTATTGTATATATTATTCTCCTGCCTATTGTATATATTATTCCCCTGCCTATTATATATATTATTCTCCTGCCTATTGTATATATTATTCCCCTGCCTATTGTATATATTATTCTCCTGCCTATTGTATATATTATTCTCCTGCCTATTGTATATATTTTCTCCTGCCTATTATATATATATTCTCCTGCCTATGTATAAACCCCCCAAAAACCCCCATATATATTCCCCTGCCTATTATATATATTATTCCTGCCTATTGTATATATATTATTCCCCTGCCTATTATATATATTATTCTCCTGCCTATTGTATATATTATTCCCCTGCCTATTATATATATTATTCCCCTGCCTATTGTATATATTATTCTCCTGCCTATTGTATATATATTCTCCTGCCTATTGTATATATTATTCTCCTGCCTATTGTATATATTATTCTCCTGCCTATTGTATATATTATTCTCCTGCCTATTGTATATAGTATTCTCCTGCCTATTGTATATAGTATTCTCCTGCCTATTGTATATATTATTCTCCTGCCTATTGTATATATTATTCTCCTGCCTATTGTATATATTATTCCCCTGCCTATTATATATATTATTCCCCTGCCTATTATATATATTATTCCCCTGCCTATTGTATATATTATTCTCCTGCCTATTGTATATATATTATTCTCCTGCCTATTGTATATATTATTCTCCTGCCTATTGTATATATTATTCTCCTGCCTATTGTATATATTATTCTCCTGCCTATTATATATATTATTATCCTGCCTATTGTATATATTATTCTCCTGCCTATTGTATATATTATTCTCCTGCCTATTGTATATATTATTCTCCTGCCTATTGTATATATTATTCTCCTGCCTATTGTATATATTATTCTCCTGCCTATTGTATATATTATTCTCCTGCCTATTGTATATATTATTCTCCTGCCTATTGTATATATTATTCTCCCGCCTATTGTATATATTATTCTCCTGCCTATTGTATATATTATTCTCCTGCCTATTGTATATATTATTCTCCTGCCTATTGTATATATTATTCTCCCGCCTATTGTATATATTATTCTCCTGCCTATTGTATATATTATTCTCCTGCCTATTATATATATTATTCTCCCGCCTATTGTATATATTATTCTCCTGCCTATTGTATATATTATTCCCCTGCCTATTATATATATTATTCTCCTGCCTATTGTATATATTATTCCCCTGCCTATTGTATATATTATTCTCCTGCCTATTGTATATATTATTCTCCTGCCTATTGTATATATTATTCTCCTGCCTATTATATATATTATTCTCCTGCCTATTGTATATATTATTCCCCTGCCTATTATATATTATTCTCCTGCCTATTGTATATATTATTCCCCTGCCTATTATATATATTATTCTCCTGCCTATTGTATATATATTATTCCCCTGCCTATTATATATATTATTCCCCTGCCTATTGTATATATTATTCCCCTGCCTATTATATATATTATTCCCCTGCCTATTGTATATATTATTCTCCTGCCTATTGTATATATATTATTCTCCTGCCTATTGTATATATTATTCTCCTGCCTATTGTATATATTATTCTCCTGCCTATTGTATATATTATTCTCCTGCCTATTGTATATAGTATTCTCCTGCCTATTGTATATAGTATTCTCCTGCCTATTGTATATATTATTCTCCTGCCTATTGTATATATTATTCTCCTGCCTATTGTATATATTATTCCCCTGCCTATTATATATATTATTCCCCTGCCTATTATATATATTATTCCCCTGCCTATTGTATATATTATTCTCCTGCCTATTGTATATATATTATTCTCCTGCCTATTGTATATATTATTCTCCTGCCTATTGTATATATTATTCTCCTGCCTATTGTATATATTATTCTCCTGCCTATTATATATATTATTATCCTGCCTATTGTATATATTATTCTCCTGCCTATTGTATATATTATTCTCCTGCCTATTGTATATATTATTCTCCTGCCTATTGTATATATTATTCTCCTGCCTATTGTATATATTATTCTCCTGCCTATTGTATATATTATTCTCCTGCCTATTGTATATCAATCAATTGATAGGGAGAAGAACTATATAAGTTTTCTTTCGTTCTAATCCCTTTCAGTCTACTGCTGTTAAATTATATGTAAAATGTTCATTTCTTGATCACATGTACAAATACTGAAATAAATAATGTTTAAACTAAAATATTCTGCAATACCTCAGTTGATTGTTATTAATATCCGCCTGTGTAAAAACGTCACGGAGCATGACACGTTCATTGCTTAGCAACAGTTTTCCATGGGTGGTTTCTATGGTGAGCATGATGTCGAGACTATAGTCTTGATCATCGTTATCGACAAAGGCAAGAATCTGTCTCGCCACATTTTCCGATGTTCCTGAAAATAACAAGAAAATAGTCTATTGTGTATCTGAATTAACCACTCATAGTGCAATCCTCTGTTTGCAACCACATTAACACATGGCCTAGTTTATACAAATTTATTTTAGCTTGATTGCGAAATGAAATTTAAATGCATTGCCTAAGGACACAATCGTAATGGCTCCAGTGGTGCACAAACTTTGAGCCTTTCGCACCTGAAGTGAACGTGCTACCAATACGCTATCACGACTTCCACAACACATGGCCTGAAGCAGATAGTAAAATATACGAGGTGTAATATATGCACTGGAACATATATTTATAGTATACGGTACTTAAATTAGAACCCTAATCAAAATGCCTAATGGACACTGTGCAGACGGCAACATGTAAGGTGCAGACGGCAACATGTAAGGTGCAGATGGCAACATGTAAGGTGCAGACGGCAACATGTAAGGTGCAGACTGTGGTCCACTTTCGTCATTATGTTATCATTACAAACATAATATAAATGCAAAATACAACCAGTCTAGAAATAGTAGATAGAGATTATGTATGAAACAGACTGGTCCACTTTCTATCTCTGTGTTACAAATGGAGATACAAGTATGACACAAACCTTCCCTAACAATTAGCTTACATGTAGCTGATGGCAACATATAAAGAGCTGACTGGTTCTCTTTCATCACCATGGTACTAATAGAGACAAAAGTATGCACAAACCTTCCCTAACAACCAGTCTACAAGTAGCAGACGGCAACATGTAAGGAGCAGACTGGTCCACTTTCATCACTGAGATATCGATGGATGTAGATGTAGAATGCTCTCCGTCACTGACAGACAACTGCATGGTATCATACAGCCCGTCGAAGCCGTCATGCTGGTACTGGAACAAGTTCAACTCAACCTCGGAGTATGTGAATGTATCACCTGCATCAAAGGGCATGCATTTCATATATTGAAATGAATGTAGATAAACACTTTACTACTTAATTGAATAAAAACGTCATCATATGTTCATGATAATACGATCATGAACAAATTATATTTCATTCAAAGAACCAGAGTAATTAGATAAGTTAATCAATAAAAATTTATTTTAGCTCAATTGCGAAACAAGTTCTTACAACTTATATTAATCACTCTCAGCCGGGGGATCCCTGGATTACCTGTATTACTACAGATCCGTATGTATATTGATCCTTCTCCACAAAAGCTGTTTGTACCTATAAAATTACTTTCACACCCTTTTTCGGCATTTGCACGCAAATGATGTTTTAAATTCCATAATATACGTATAGGATTACAATGATCAACTTTTCACATGCGTGTAAGATTACAGGGACATACAAATGTAAGTGCCTCACAATAGAGGATCGTGCTAAGTTCCTCACAATAGAGGATCATGCTAAGTGCCTCCCAATAGAGGATCATGCTAAGTGCCTCACAATAGAGGATCATGCTAAGTTCCTCACAATAGAGGATCATGCTAAGTGCCTCCCAATAGAGGATCGTGCTAAGTGCCTCACAATAGAGGATCATGCTAAGTGCCTCACAATAGAGGATCGTGCTAAGTGCCTCCCAATAGAGGATCATGCTAAGTGCCTCACAATAGAGGATCATGCTAAATTCCTCACAATAGAGGATCGTGGTAAGTGCCTCCCAATAGAGGATCGTGCTAAGTGCCTCACAATAGAGGATCATGCTACGTGCCTCACAATAGAGGATCGTGCTAAGTTTATAGCATTACTAAATTATGATGGGAAGAAACTATGAAGGATTGCATATACTGTCAATACATGAAAGCAATTACCCAATATATAATGTACAATACTACGGCTTGATACCAACCCGGAGTATCCACATATACATTAACCCTTTACTCCACAATAGAAGAGGTCAATTACTCATTTGATCTCCATACTGCTGATAAGCAGCTGGCTCACTGCACAACATACTCCAGATTCAATAACTATGGTAATAGATAATGGCGTGGAATGGCATCTATATGTGGGAAGCTATAATGGTGTTGTATGGCGTTTATGTGGAGTAACGGGTTAAGAGGTCACCTGCACTAAGCAGCCTGTATTGGCCACATGGAAGTACATACAGTTAACTAACCTTGTTGTACAACAACTCTTAGAGTGTTCTCAACCTTCTCCAGCTTGCCGTTATGTGGGGCCCTTGTCAATGTCACCATTAGGTCAGAAATGGGCGTGTCTTCATCAACAACACCCACGACTGATTGACCTATGGGAATGCTACCGCCCTGTGATACCCGAAGCCGTGGAACAGGGGTGACAAATCTTGGGTGTTTGTCATTGACTGGTACCAGAATTATGGAGAATTTTAGTTCCTGGACTGGTACACCAACCTCTTCATCTGCCACTGTGGTAAAATAAATATGATAGGTTTTTTATAATAGGAATCATTTTAGAAACGTTTTCCAGGAATGATATTGTAAACGGATGCAAGCGAATATTTACTGGGAAGAAGATAGTTTATATTAGATATAGGAGAAGATAGTTTATATTAGATAAGGGAGAAGATAGTGTATATTAATTAGATAAGGGAGAAGATAGTTTATATTAGATAAGGGAGAAGATAGTTTATATTAGATAAGGGAGAAGATGAAATTAGAGCTAGATTTATACAAGGCGCAATTTAATACTATAAAATGAAATATTTCTACGCGAGTAATATTTTGGCATGTTATTTCGATTACATGCGATAGTGAATCATTAAACTTGCAGATTTAACATTGGTAATTTATATATACCATGGATACATGTGTGCTAATTCTTGACCTACTAAATTCATGACGACCTACAGTACATATTTTCAGCAATTGTAAGTAAGTAAATTCATTATTTATAGAGGATAACCCAGTTGGACGTAGTACCATTCTTCCCTAGGACATTATAATATCAACATGCTAATTAGTTTATACAAATAAATTTTAGCTCCATTGCGAAACAAGTTCTTACAACTTATATTAATCACTCTCGAGACCTCATTCCTGATTGAATCCATCATCACAAGTGAGAGAGAAGAGGCAACATGGAATTTAAATGCCTTGCCTAAGGGCACAATCATAACGGCTCCAGCGGGGTTCAAACTCTGGACCTTTTGCACATGGTAATTATAATACTGAAACTGCCAATGTTATATCAACACCCTGTGGTATGATTACATGCCCTGAAAATAATTGTTCATTATATGTACAAACAGAGGAAGTGGCGGTGGATAGGGCACACTCTACGACGAGACCAGCCCAACATAGCAGGCCAAGCACTGGATTGGAATCCACAGGGCACATGGAAAAGAGGTCGACCAGTTACGACATGGCGAAGGACTCTGGACAGTGAGCTGCGCCGAAGCAGACTGTCCTGGGGGGGAAGCCAAGGCAGCAGCAACGGACCGGTCCAAGTTGAGAGCAGTGGTGAAGGCCCTATACCCCAACCGGGGTGAAGAGGATTAAGTTAAGTTAAGATATGTACAAATGTACCTGTGAAATAAAAGAAGACTTCTCTCTCCTTATAGCCAAATTCCAGCTGCGGAGGTCTATAAATAATCCTGTTATTGTTCACATCATCCTGGGTGAAACTGTTAACAGCCTGGGTGGGTCGCTCCATGTGTTCTACAAAGCCATCGTATGGCCCCAATGCACGTGTAATAGTAAACCGAATGCTTGCTGGGCCTGTATCCCGGTCTGTGAAGCTCAGACTGGCAGCTGTAATAGGAACCAGCTGGTTTTCCATTACCTGTAAGTAATTGAAGCATTTCATGTTTGTGTCCATGTGTTTGGTCGTGCTCCTTGGTTAGCTTGATGTAGTAGTGGAAGACACCAGGTACAACCATCCAAGCATGGTGGCATGTAGAATCATCAACATACACAATACATCATACTTCCATGTACAACCATCCAACATACACAATACATCATACTTCCATGTACAACCATCCAACATACACACTACCTCATACTTCCATGTACAACCATCCAACATACACAATACATCATACTTCCATGTACAACCATCCAACATACACAATACATCATACTTCCATGTACAACCATCCAACATACACAATACATCATACTTCCATGTACAACCATCCAACATACACAATACATCATACTTCCATGTACAACCATCCAACATACACAATACATCATACTTCCATGTACAACCATCCAACATACACAATACATCATACTTCCATGTACAACCATCCAACATACACAATACATCATACTTCCATGTACAACCATCCAACATACACAATACATCATACTTCCATGTACAACCATCCAACATACACAATACATCATACTTCCATGTACAACCATCCAACATACACAATACATCATACATCCAGGTACAACCATCCAACATACACAATACATCATACTTCCATGTACAACCATCCAACATACACAATACATCATACTTCCATGTACAACCATCCAACATACACAATACATCATACATCCAGGTACAACCATCCAACATACACAATACATCATACTTCCATGTACAACCATCCAACATACACAATACATCATACTTCCATGTACAACCATCCAACATACACAATACCTCATACTTCCATGTACAACCATCCAACATACACAATACATCATACTTCCATGTACAACCATCCAACATACACAATACATCATACTTCCATGTACAACCATCCAACATACACAATACATCATACTTCCATGTACAACCATCCAACATACACAATACATCATACTTCCATGTACAACCATCCAACATACACAATACATCATACTTCCATGTACAACATTCCAACATACACAATACTTCATACTTCCATGTACAACCATCCAACATACACAATACATCATACTTCCATGTACAACCATCCAAGCATGGTGGCCATGCATGTAGAATCATCAACATACACAATATATCATACTTCCATGTACAACCATCCAACATACACAATACATCATACTTCCATGTACAACCATCCAACATACACAATACCTCATACGTATACATAAATACACTGCAGCTGCTGCTTTCATCAACATACACAATACCTCATATGTATACATAAATACACTGCAGCTGCTGCTTTCAACAACATACACAATACATCCTACTTATACATAAATACACTGCAGCTGCTGCTTTCATCAACATACACAATACCTCATACGTATACATAAATACACTGCAGCTGCTGCTTTCATCAACATACACAATACCTCATACTTATACATAAATACACTGCAGCTGCTGCTTTCATCAACATACACAATACCTCATACTTATACATAAATACACTGCAGCTGCTGCTTTCATCAACATACACAATACCTCATACTTATACATAAATACACTGCAGCTGCTGCTTTCATCAACATACACAATACCTCATACTTATACATAAATACACTGCAGCTGCTGCTTTCATCAACATACACAATACCTCATACTTATACATAAATACACTGCAGCTGCTGCTTTCATCAACATACACAATACCTCATACTTATACATAAATACACTGCAGCTGCTGCTTTCATCAACATACACAATACCTCATACTTATACATAAATACACTGCAGCTGCTGCTTTCATCAACATACACAATACCTCATACTTATACATAAATACACTGCAGCTGCTGCTTTCATCAACATACACAATACCTCATACTTATACATAAATACACTGCAGCTGCTGCTTTCATCAACATACACAATACATCCTACTTATACATAAATACACTGCAGCTGCTGCTTTCAACAACATACACAATACATCATACTTATACATAAGCTTCATAGTACATAGACAAATAAATCATATACAGCATTGATTAGGTTCATGTTTGGTTAAATACTATTCTAACACAACCCAGCTAATAACATACATACTTAAAGAGTAAAATCTACCTCGGGTTATTCTGCGATATACCTACCTTGAACTAAGCTGCGCGCGCACCGTGTTTTGGATATTCCATTTATACAATGCGTGTAAAGTTTTATGAATGAAAGTCACGTGATGTTTGTAAATACTACCGTGGGAATTCGCGGAAGTGAGCTATTTTTAGGATCAGATAATCTCTTGTCCATCTTGTTTTTCTGTTAAGTAACGTTTCAGTTACTATTCTGTACAGCTTTATTTGACAAAATAAATAAAATTATTGATCAGTTACAACTTTTGTTCATTTATGCACTAGATTGATATTTTCCATAAAAAATAACATCATCACCCCTTACGTGGGAGGAAATTTCAAAAGCCAAATGCACGGTGTTTGAAGAAAATACTCCTTTCTCGTCTAAAATTATTAGAAGTAAGTCGTGTTAGAATCAAAATAATAAGTATCAACCGTGATATACCGTTTGAAGTTCTTATGCATAGAAATATATCACGAAGGCGATATATCACGAAGGCCGAAGGCGATATATCACGGTTGATACTTATTATTTCTTAAGTAATACATGTAATCAGTAATAAACATGTTGATATTTCAGTAATTACATACCCTAATTCCCAGTCTGGCCCCATCAGTGAGAGTTGGGTGGGTCATTGGACCCCGGGTTTTCTTTTCTCTCACAGTAATCTTGAATGTTTGGTCCGTTAATACACTTGCTGCTGAGTCAATATCTGCTACCTGTCATAGGGTAATATACAATTAATTCAAACTAAGGCAGAGTCAATATCTGCTACCTGTCATAGGGTAATATACAATTAATTCAAACTAAGGCAGCGTCAATATCTGCTACCTGTCATAGGGTAATATACAATTAATTCAAACTAAGGCAGTCAATATCTGCTACCTGTCATAGGGTAATAATCAATTAATTCAAACTAAGGCAGAGTCAATATTTGCTACCTGTCATAGGTTAATATACAATTAATTCAAACTAAGGACAAGTCAATATCTGCTACCTGTCATAGGGTAATAATCAATTAATTCAAACTAAGGCAGAGTCAATATCTGCTACCTGTCATAGGTTAATATACAATTAATTCAAACTAAGGATGAGTCAATATCTGCTACCTGTCATAGGGTAATATACAATTAATTCAAACTATCCCGAGTCAATATCTGCTACCTGTCATAGGGTAATAATCAATTAATTCAAACTAAAGCAGAGTCAATATCTGCTACCTGTTATAGGGTAATATACAATTAATTCAAACTAAGGCAGAATCAATATCTGCTACCTGTCATAGGGTAATATACAATTAATTCAAACTAAGGCAGAGTCAATAACTGCTGCATTTCTTTGTGACATCACTGTACCAATGTATGTTCAATTACTTGAATTTGAAATATTACCTTTTATTGAAATGAACATGACAATACCTCAAATTTGATGACATCAGTAAGGGCCGCATTCCCCTTATTCTTGTACCAGATCCTTCCCTCATCTATGTCTCTCTGCAAGAATCTCGTCATTCTGGCCGCCATATTTCCATCACCAAGGTCTTCCCAGCCGTGACCTACACCATTGGGCGGGATTGGTACCACCATCATTATCTCTCCTATACAAGTATACATAAGAAACATTTGTATATCACAAACTTAAATTAGCAAGAGATCATTAGTTGCTATGGAAGTGTAACTAAGTTCTAGTACAGCTGTATTGCTGCATATAAGAAAACCTATTATTTCCATATTCAATATCAACAAAAACAATGTTGTAGGAACTTTCACTCACTGCACAGGCACAAACAAATTTTGTAGCCAATTATTTTTAGCCAAATTTGTGCTTCCTTTAGCCAATTCCGGCGTGCGCCATTTTTCACAAACAGAGTTTTTATAGTATATTATTAAATATAATAAATGCCATGGCATATGGTAAATATCTATTATTTCTTTGATCACAATTTCCAATTTTCGAATATTTTACAGATTTTTGTTGTTTTTATCATTTTAGCCAAACTGAGTTTTTATTAGCCAATTTAGCCATATTTTAGCCAATAGCTACTCTGGCTATTGCCAGCGCGGGCCCTGCCTATGGCTAAATAGTACTTGCTATATGATCATAGGACACAAAACAAATTGTGTCTGGTGCCTGTGACTCACTGGCTTAATGAAACTGTTTTTCCATTGTTTTGGCCTATTTAAATACTTTTTCTCGACATACCATCTTTGATAGATCGCCATTCTGTATCATCTATCTACTAATTTTATACTGATTTTTTTCTATGTCAATATATGTCATGACATCTTCTTACCTTCTAATGGATTATTGAGCGGGGGAACAAGTGTGTAAACTACTTCCTCTCTCTGGGAACCAGTGATGACCTTGGCCATCAGGAGGTCAGGTAAGATCTGCAACATGTCTCCAAGGACAACATGGCCAACCTGGTTGCGCATCAATACTGGGCCACGATTTTCCTAAAATGTACCATATTAAACACAAATGTTCACAGTTTCTTTTTAACGCAGCAGATCCTAGTTATTTGAAACATAACTGGGCTTTTACACATCAGAACAATTCTGGGCATCTACACATCAGAACTAGTAGAATACAGTCATTAAAAATATTGTGTCGATGATTTGTGTGAAGTTGTTTGATTATCAGGGACTATTTACTATGGCGTACAGATGTAATTTAATGTAATAAGGCTCAAACATATACTGGCAAACAGAAACATATTTTTTCCTTCAAATTTTTGTTGTTACTGTGGTAATCTTACATGAGTGGTAATTTCATACCATATTTTATGAAACTTGTTTTGGAATTTTGCTATTAAGCAAGCCTTTTGGTATCCCTACCCTACGGTAACAATCAGGCACTATGGGGATATTTCAGCAAGTCCATCACTTCAGCCCCACTAATCCCTTCAACTACTCAAGGTGCCAGGGCTACAAATGACTGGTGCATTACACATAGTATTTGGACTGATAATCCAGGGATGGCAGGTTCGATCCCCCGTCTGACCCTAATAAAATTAACAGTCTTTCAGACGGGACGTTAAACCGAGGTCTCATGTCGGTGCTTTACACCGTGCATGTAAAAGAACCAGAGGAGACTCTGGAATGGATCTCTGTCTGTATCATTGCACTATCTGCCAAAAATCTAAAATGACTAATCTCTTCAGGAGGCGTCGCTCATATGGGCAACCGGTAGCGACGATAAATAAACGTAAAACACACACACACAGTATTTCACAGACGGGTCAGTGGTTAAGACATTGGACTCCGAATCCAGAGATCGCAGGTTCGATCCCCGGTCTGTAACGGTCTTTAGAGATAGGACGACTTAAAACCGAGGTCTAGTGTCGGTGATTTACACCGTGTATGTAAAGTACCAGAGGAGATTCTGGAATGGGTCTGTCTGTATCAATGCACTGTCTTCCAAAATCTAAAATGACTAATCTCTTCAGGAGGCATCGCTCATATGGACAACCGGTAGCGACGATATATAAATGTAATAACACACACACACACAGTATATATTATTGATTCCTTGGTTTTCAGTGATCATCAACAGATGCAGATACAAACCTTTTTTCTCACTTCTATGCTGAAGAGGAATGTGATGATATGGAACCCATCAGACGCTTGTAGAAGAACAGTATCTGCACCGGTCTGGCCCTTAGGCGTATGCTTGTACCCTATCAACCCTGACCTCAAATCTCTAAGAGAGAAATTTCGTACTGTGGTTTGTAAATTGCTGTTGTACAGTGTCCCATGGTTTGGACCTAGAAGGAGCAAAGAAAGATTGCCGTATACGTGAATGTATGGCTGATTGCCGTATACATGAATGAATGTATGGCTGATTGCCGTATACGTGAATGTATGGCTGATTGCCGTATACATACATGAATGTATGGCTGATTGCCGTATACGTGAATGTATGGCTGATTGCCGTATACATACATGAATGTATGGCTGATTGCCGTATACATACATGAATGTATGGCTGATTGCCGTATACATACATGAATGTATGGCTGATTGCCGTATACATACATGAATGTATGGCTGATTGCCGTATACATACATGAATGTATGGCTGATTGCCGTATACATACATGAATGTATGGCTGATTGCCGTATACATACATGAATGTATGGCTGATTGCCGTATACATACATGAATGTATGGCTGATTGCCGTATACATACATGAATGTATGGCTGATTGCCGTATACATACATGAATGTATGGCTGATTGCCGTATACATACATGAATGTATGGCTGATTGCCGTATACATACATGAATGTATGGCTGATTGCCGTATACATACATGAATGTATGGCTGATTGCCGTATACATACATGAATGTATGGCTGATTGCCATATACATACATGAATGTATGGCTGATTGCCGTATACATACATGAATGTATGGCTGATTGCCGTATACATACATGAATGTATGGCTGATTGCCGTATACATACATGAATGTATGGCTGATTGCCGTATACATACATGAATGTATGGCTGATTGCCGTATACATACATGAATGTATGGCTGATTGCCGTATACATACATGAATGTATGGCTGATTGCCGTATACATACATGAATGTATGGCTGATTGCCGTATACATACATGAATGTATGGCTGATTGCCGTATACATACATGAATGTATGGCTGATTGCCGTATACATACATGAATGTATGGCTGATTGCCGTATACATACATGAATGTATGGCTGATTGCCGTATACATACATGAATGTATGGCTGATTGCCGTATACATACATGAATGTATGGCTGATTGCCGTATACATACATGAATGTATGGCTGATTAGCGCAGTGGTTAGCACACACACCTCAGAGTGGCTGTACGATTAACGCAGTTGTCAGCGCGCTCACTTCTCACCAATGCAACCCGGGTTTGATCCTCGGACCGGGAAGTATGTGAAATGGTACGATGGTCGCCAGATCAGACAGGTGGGCTTTCTCCGGGTACTCTGGTTTCCTCCCATATGACTGACCACATATACGCTTTCATATGCGCGAGAGTGATTAATATAAGTTGTTAAAACTTGCTTCGTAATCATTGTAAAAGAAATAAAGTTTTAAAAAAATGGATAGGAACAGGCAGAAACACATGCTCTGTAACAGTACCGTAGCCAGAGTACCGTAGCCAGAGTACCGTAGCCAGAGTACCGTAGCCAGAGTACCGTAGCCAGAGTACCGTAGCCAGAGTACCGTAGCCAGAGTACCGTAGCCAGAGTACCGTAGCCAGAGTACTGTAGCCAGAGTACTGTAGCCAGAGTACGTAGCCAGAGTACCGTAGCCAGAGTACCATAGCTAGAGTACCGTAGCCAGAGTACCGTAGCCAGAGTACCGTAGCTAGAGTACCGTAGCCAGAGTAATGTAGCTAGAGTACCGTAGCCAGAGTACCGTAGCCAGAGTACCATAGCCAGAGTACCATAGCCAGAGTACCGTACCATAGCCAGAGTACCGTAGCCAGAGTACCATAGCCAGAGTACCGTACCATAGCCAGAGTACCGTAGCCAGAGTACTGTAGCCAGAGTACCATAGCCAGACTACCGTAGCGAGAGTACCATAGCCAGAGTACCGTAGCCAGAGTACCATAGCCAGAGTACCGTACCATAGCCAGAGTACCGTAGCCAGAGTACCATAGCCAGAGTACCATAGCCAGAGTACCGTAGCCAGAGTACCGTAGCCAGAGTACCATAGCCAGAGTACCATAGCCAGAGTACCATAGCCAGAGTACCATAGCCAGAGTACCGTACCATAGCCAGAGTACCGTAGCCAGAGTACCGTAGCCAGAGTACCGTAGCCAGAGTACCATAGCCAGAGTACTGTAGCCAGAGTACCGTAGCCAGAGTACTGTAGCCAGAGTACCATAGCCAGACTACCATAGCGAGAGTACCATAGCCAGAGTACCGTAGCCAGAGTACCATAGCCAGAGTACCGTAGTCAGAGTACCGTAGCCAGAGTACCGTAGCCAGAGTACCATAGCCAGAGTACTGTAGCCAGAGTACCGTAGCCAGAGTACCGTAGCCAGAGTACCATAGCCAGAGTACTGTAGCCAGAGTACCGTAGCCAGAGTACTGTAGCCAGAGTACCATAGCCAGACTACCGTAGCGAGAGTACCGTAGCCAGAGTACCATAGCCAGAGTACCGTAGCCAGAGTACCATAGCCAGAGTACCGTAGCCAGAGTACCGTAGCCAGAGGCAAATTTCAACCAAGGCAATCTAGGGAGAGGAGGGTCCGGGGACATGTTCCCCCTTAAAATTGTTGGGGTATAGACGCGATTTTCTGATTTAATGAGTTTAGACGTATAATTATGTACTGACCTTTTAGCTCTCTAGCAGTCAACATTTTATACAGCAAATGGATATTTTTTGTATTTTAATTCTTATTTCCTTTTTGCTTTGGAACTTTTAACCGAGGCAACTGCCTCAGTGTGCCTCAGTGTGGCTACGGGTCTGTGTAAATTGTTGCAGACTCAATCCAGAGAATCGTATGAACTTTGGATTGTATCGGACTCAACATAGCTCCAGGAATAATTATTGTAAATATATACATACATATATACATACATATATACATAAATATATATACATATATATATACATACATATATACATAAATATATACATACATATATACATAAATATATACATACATATATACATACATATATATACATACATATATACATAAATATGTACATCATGGAAGTTGTGATAAGGCAGTGGTAGCGCGTTCGCTTCAGGTGCGAAAAGTCTGGAGTTCGAGTCCCGTTGGAGCCGTTACTATTGTGCCCTTTGGCAAAGCATTAAAATCCCACATTGCCTCTTCTCTCTCCCTTGTGGCGATGGATTCCATCAGGATTGAGGTCTCGAGAATGATTAATACAAGTTGTAAGAACTTGTTTCGCAATCGAGCTAAAATATTTTTTTATAAACTAAGCTAAATATATACATACATGTATACACAAATATATACATATATAAAGATGCTATATAGAATACATGTAGTTTTAAATAGAGATGTACAATATTGAATTTCTGATATTAAACTGTCATCAAAACATTAACATAATGTTTTTTTTAAACTTTATTTATTTTACAATGACTGCGAAGCAAGTTTTAACATCTTATATTAATAACTCTCGTTGGCATAGATGAAAGCGTAAATGTGGTCATTCATGTGGGAGGAAACCGGAGTACCTGGAGAAAACACACCTGTCAAATCTGGCAACAACCATACCATCTCACATACTTCCCGGTCCGAGGATCGTACCCGGGTTGAATTGATGAGAAGCGTGTGCGCTAACCACTGCGCTAATCGGACAGCCAACATAATCTACATGCCATACAACAGAAATATGTTTTCCTTCTATTCTTAAATGTTCAAACAATTACACATACCTTTAAGCACTGTGACTGTGACACTCTCTGGATGTGCCAGCGAGGTGAGATTTAAAACACCAGGTTCTATGTAAGCTATATCATCCTCTGTTGCTATTAACAACGACCTGGTTGCTATTGCAATGGCTGATGGCAGGACTGCTTGGAAGTACAGATCACCTAGATCACTGGTCAACTGAGTGTCACTGACTTGAAGAACAGCTTTCCCTACATGAATAGAAATTATGCATTTCATGCAGTATCATTTAGATAACATGACATACTATATGTAAACCAGTCTGTTTCTCCATTAAACAAGAAGCTTACTTCAGCCCAATCTGCAGATTCTACACATGTTTGTATAGCATTCAACAGAGCAGAGCTTTTCCTGATTGATCTATCAGTAATTGATTTGTCTGGCAAAGCTTCAGAAAATATTAAAGAATGAAGCTTTTTATCATAAAGTTTAAACTTTATTATTTTACAATGATTGCGAAGAAAGTTCTAACAACTTATATTAATCACTCTTTTGCGCGGATGAAAGCGTAGATGTGGTCATTCATGTGGGACGAAAACCGGAGTACCCCTAGAAAACCCACCTGTCCGATCTGGCGACCACCGTACCATCTCATATACTTCCCAGTCCGAGGATCGAACCCGGGTTGCATTGGCGAGAAGCGAGCGCGATAACAACTGCGCTAATCGGACATAGTAGACATTATAATAGTAGTCATGTGAACAACACATGTATGGTAGCGATACATCATTCATTGCATGATCGATGATGAATCGCTGTTCTCATCTTGTTCTCATCTTGTTCATTAACGCTTGGTTAAGTTTGTTCAGTGTACGTAAAGCGTCTTTAAATTAATATCATACTAACAGTGATACATTTAAATTGACTAGGTATTGATATTATGGTGGAATAGAACAGATTCCTGCCTTACCTTTGAGAGCATTCCCAGCATGGTGCCTGAACCTGACCTTGCCAATCATGAGGTCGGCCACACTCACATTAACACCAGCTGTGATCTCTACATCCCGGCCCTCAATCACCATCATAAGTTCACCATTAGTAGGTGGTGTTACTAAGGTAACAAACAGATTTTCCTGGGCTGTATCTGCGTCTGCTATGTAGAACAATCCCAGGTGTAGTGGTGTGATGCCTCCATCCTCACTCTGTACATGGTTCAAAACCTTGAACACTGGAGAAGCACTATTACCTACGATCGAAATACATTTTATTAGAGGGAGACTACAAAGGCTAGTTAACCCATTCAACACCAAGTAACTGACATGAACTGGTCCATGATATTTTTAGATCAATAAATTAATAAGAAAATTACATTTGGATCAGTTCATTTATCAAAATGGGTAATTTTTTCCCTAAAAATAGTAATATTACTTGCAAAAAGTGCAGATCCTGATGAGATGGCTCGTGAGCCGACTCATCTGGATCTACACTTTTTTGTAAGCCTATTTAGAGGCCTGTGGTGTTGAAAGGGTTAATGCAGGACAGAATATCATGGTAAAAATGAATGAACCGAATGTTGATTGATACAGGATTCATACTACGGTATAACTGCACTTGGTCGAGTCACACGTCATTCCTGTACTTAATCAAGACATGTATGACTTTATCACGCTTTCCTTAAACAACCAAAGTTCTCATTTACATCAGCCTACACTGGTTCCTCATAGTGCATATATGGTTTCCATGTTTGGCATATAACCCCCACCCACACACCAATACAAGTCATTAGCACTGTGAGAAGACTGACTTACGCTGGCATTCCATGGTTTCCATGTTTGGCATATAACCCCCACCCACACACCAATACAAGTCATTAGCACTGTGAGAAGACTGACTTACGCTGGCATTCCATGGTTTCCATGTTTGGCATATAACCCCCACCCACACACCAATACAAGTCATTAGCACTGTGAGAAGACTGACTTACGCTGGCATTCCATGGTTTCCATGTTTGGCATATAGTCCTGCCCACACGCTGTTACACAGTAGTTATTCTTGAGAAATGTACCGCTATCACACACGCTACAATCTTCCACTCCGTAGCATCGTAAACAGTCCTTACTGCAATCTGCAACAAGCAAACTCAATTGATATCCTCCATTAGAGAAGAATAATCATATTCCATATAATACTTCCTGAAGCAATGGGAGATGTTGGTGAAGGTGATGAAGCAATGGGAGATGTTGATGTAGATGATGATGCAATGAGAGATGTTGGTGAAGGTGAAGCAATGAGAGATGTTGGTGTAGATGATGAAGCAATGAGAGATGTTGGTGTAGATGATGAAGCAATGAGAGATGATATTGGTGTAGATGATGAAGCAATGAGAGATGTTGGTGTAGGTGATGAAGCAATGAGAGATGCTATTGGTGTAGATGATGAAGCAATGAGAGATGTTGGTGTAGGTGATGAAGCAATGAGAGATGTTGGTGAAGGTGATGAAGCAATGAGAGATGTTGATGTAGATAATGATGCAATGAGAGATGTTGGTGAAGGTGATGAAGCAATCAGAGATGTTGATGTAGATGATGAAGCAATGAGAGATGTTGGTGAAGGTGATGAAGCAATGAGAGATGTTGGTGTAGATGATGAAGCAATGGGAGATGTTGGTGAAGGTGATGAAGCAATGAGAGATGTTGATGTAGGTGATGCAGCAATGAGAGATGTTGGTGTAGATGATGAAGCAATGGGAGATGTTGGTGAAGGTGATGAAGCAATGAGAGCTGTTGGTGTAGATGATGAAGCAATGAGAGATGTTGGTGTAGATGATGAAGCAATGAGAGATGTTGGTGTAGGTGATGAAGCAATGAGAGATGTTGGTGAAGGTGATGAAGCAATGAGAGATGTTGGTGTAGATGATGAAGCAATGGGAAATGTTGGTGTAGATGATGAAGCAATGAGAGATGTTGGTGTAGATGATGAAGCAATGAGAGATGTTGGTGAAGGTGATGTACTAATGAGATATGTTGGTGTAGATGATGAAGCAATGACAGATGTTGGTGTAAATGATGAAGCAATGTAAGATGTTGGTGTATATGATGAAGCAATGAGGGATGTTGGTGTAGATGCTGACGCAATGGGAGATGTTGGTGAAGGTGATGAAGCAATGAGATATGTTGGTGTAGATGATGAAGCAATGAGAGATGTTGGTGTAAATGATGAAGCATTGAGATGTTGGTGTAGATGATGAAGCAATGAGAGATGTAGATGATGAAGCAATGAGAGATGTTGGTGTAGATGATGAAGCAATGCGAGATGTTGGTGAAGGTGATGAACTAATGAGATATGTTGGCGTAGATGATGAAGCAATGAGAGATGTTGGTGAAGGTGATGAACTAATGAGATATGTTGGCGTAGATGATGAAGCAATGTAAGATGTTGGTGTACATGATGAAGCAATGAGGGATGTTGGTGTAGATGCTGAAGCAATGAGAGATGTTGGTGAAGGTGATGAAGCAATGATATATGTTGGTGTAGATGATGAAGCAATGAGAGATGTTGGTGTAAATGATGAAGCAATGAGATGTTGGTGTAGATGATGAAGCAATGAGAGATGTTGATGTAGATGATGAAGCAATGAGAGATGTTGGTGTAAATGATGAAGCAATGAGACATGTTGGTGTAGATGATGAAGCCATGAGATATGTTGGTGTAGATGATGAAGCAATGAGAGATGTTGGTGAAGGTGATGAAGTAATGAGATATGTTGGTGTAGATGATGAAGCCATGAGAGATGTTGGTGTAGATGATGAAGCAATGAGAGATGTTGGTGAAGGTGATGAAGTAATGAGATATGTTGGTGTAGATGATGAAGCAATGAGAGATGTTGGTGCAAATGATGAAGCAATGAGAGATGTTGGTGTAGATTATGAAGCAATGAGAGATGTTGGTGTAGATGATGAAGCAATGAGAGATGATATTGGTGTAGATGATGAAGCAATGAGAGATGTTAGTGTAGATGCTGAAGCAATAAGAGATGATGGTGTAGATGCTGAAGCAATGAGAGATGTTGGTGTAGATGATGAAGCAATGAGAGATGTTGGTGTAGATTATGAAGCAATGAGAGATGTTGGTGTAGATGCTGAAGCAATGAGAGATGTTGGTGTACATGATGAAGCAATGAGAGATGTTGGTGTACATGATGAAGCAATGAGAGATGATATTGGTGTACATGATGAAACAATGAGAGATGTTGGTGTACATGATGAAGCAATGAGAGATGCTGGTGTATATGATGAAGCAATGAGAGATGTTGGTGTAGATGCTGAAGCAATGAGAGATGTTGGTGTAGATGCTGAAGCAATGAGAGATGTTGGTGTACATGATGAAGCAATGAGAGATGTTGGTGTATATGATGAATCAATGAGAGATGTTGGTGTAGATGGTGAAGCAATGAGAGATGTTGGTGTAGATGCTGAAGCAATGAGAGATGTTGATGTAGATGATTTGTATTTGTACCTTTACATGACAATGATAATCCATCCTCAAACTGTCCCTGTGCACAGCGTTCTACACATAGTCCGTGGTACAGCAGCATGTTACCCGTGCATTTCGTGCATCGAGTTGGCGATGTACATGCTAAGCAGTTGTCTCCACAATCTGGAGTAAACAAAAAAATATCACCTTAAATCAAATCATACCTTTATTTATTATATAATGTATGTAAAAGTAGGACAAAAGTTGAGGTTATTGGACAGAAAGTTTTTACTAGAGAAGGTCTAAAATAACACTTATGCCAACATCAATAAGGTTACAATATCCCAATCCAAATTGGCTTAGTTTTTATCTTAAGTTTTGTTTATACCTAAATACTTTAAGTAGATCAAACAGTTCTCTAGTAATTAAGTAGACAAGAGGGAATCTACTGACTGACAGTCAAACAGACTGACAAACATTTTGTATACCTATAAGTACATGCTCCTCAGAACGGGGTTGGGTATGTGTGTGTGGGGGGGGGGATATAAACAGACCAGTAATAGTACAAACAGACCAGTAATAGTACAATGATTATTAATGAAATACCTTTACAGACTTTGAATTCCTGGAATTGACCATGTTGGCACTTTTTGAGGCATTCACTACCAGACGGCACGACGTCTCGCATCTCACAAGCACTACAAATGGAAGTTCCACCACTCCAGGCTTCATGACATTCCGAACAGCCGCTCTCACATTCTGCAAACAGTATTGTAATGTTCAGTATTACCAAGTTTGTAAGTATTATATATTAACAGTAAGGACATAGTGATCGATTTGTTAGGAAGTCTGCATCACACTTGACAGGTCTCATGTATGAAAATAAAATTGATATTTGTCGGAAATGATAGATTAATCCTTTCAGTTTCTCCCATTTTTGTCATTATCTACTGGTGCACTGTTTTATCTACCTTGTATGTAAAATAAAAAAGATGAGTATTTCATCGTTTCTATCTGAATACGGTTTATTCTCACAATACTACACCAGTCCATGTGTATGTACAAACCTTCATTGTTCTTCATCACTTACAAAAACCATGCCTTTGCCTACAGGTGGGGAAGACATTGCATGCCTTTATTGCTACAGGTGGGGAAGACATTGCTTGCCTTTATTGTTACAGGTGGGGAAGACATTGCTTGCCTTTATTGCTACAGGTGGGGAAGACATTGCTTGCCTTTATTGCTACAGGTGGGGAAGACATTGCATGCCTTTATTGTTACAGGTGGGGAAGACGTTGCTGGTATGAAACTAAATACAATACGTGTATTTACCCCTACAAGTTCCATCCACAGACAGATACGTCCCCTTCTCACACAAACTCCGACACTTTCCCTTCTTGCTGATCCGGGAACCAGGGTAACAGGAAGTGCAGTTCTTACTGTATCCTCCACTGCATGACTCACACGCTGGATGACAGGCTGTGTAAGGATAATTAAAAGTAAAAGTTAAATCTATGGGAAGCTGTATAGGTATGTAATGCCAATAGTAGGAATAGCGGGGATAGTCTAAAAATAAACCACAATAGATATTTATTTACACAATTTATTTCTGTTGGAAAGTCATGTTACCAACTAGAACTTCATGATTTTGTTTCCATCTTTATGGACATGTTCATAACTTTAAAACTTTTTACATTTTAAAAAGAGTAATGTTAAATGGCCATTTTCATGAAAATACAAGGAAATTAGTAGCAGGATATATACTGGACAAGGTAGGGCCATGTTGTAAGTCTGTACTGACAATTGCATTATTGGATCACGTTTGTAGATTCTTGAGAACAAAAACTTGAGATTTGACAAATGCCCTTAAAAAAGCTATCAACATATTTATTGAAACCTGTCTTACGTAAGCAAGATCCGTCCATGTTGGCATAGTAACCAATTGAGCACCTGGTTACACATTGTCCTAAATGCAAATATCCACCCTGCCAGCACGATGCACATGCTGAACCGTCCGGTGTACACGTCTTACAGGTCGGATGGCACGCTACAATGAGGTCATACATATATTGTTTAACACTGTGTTGATCCTCGTACCATCTGACATACTTCTCGGTCCGAGGATCGAACCTGGGTTGCATTGGTGAGAAGCGAGCGCTAACCACTGCGCTAATCGGACAGTATGTACTTTCATGTCCCTATAGTGATTTATGTACATAAGGGCACTAGTGAATACGTAGGTTATTACGTGGTTAGTTTCATATCAGTATAGATATCAATCCGAGGTAACTTGATATCAGTCTGGGATATCAGTATAGATATCAATCCGAGGTAACTTGATATCAGCCTGAGATATCGGTATAGATATCAATCCGAGGTAACTTGATATCAGCCTGGGATATCAGTATAGATATCAATCCGAGGTAACTTGATATCAGCCTGAGATATCGGTATAGATATCAATCCGAGGTAACTTGATATCAGCCTGAGATATCGGTATAGATATCAATCTGAGGTAACTTGATATCAACCTGAGACCGAATTTGATACGAACATGAATTTGTAGATGCTCTCCATTATCCATTTATCAGGAATAAATCACAATTAATGAAATAGATACGAAATTACACGAAAACGATTGAAATATTACCACAAAACTACAAACATCTGTTTTCTGTTTGACATACTGGTACGCTACGGAAGTAAACAAACTAGCACTGAGTGCGCATGCGTTTTTTTTCTCAGAAACTACCGTATTTAGCTATGTATAGTGCACTATCGTGTATAATGCGCACCCACGATTTGGCACGAAAATCGGGGGGAAAACTGAGTTCCGATGTATACTGCGCACGTGAAAAACGCAATTTTCCAAGTCAAAATTTAACATTTCTCAATAATCGCTAAAAATTGTGCTCCGTGATTTTTACAACTTATATTAAGCACTCGAGGAACGGTAATGCACTCAGGCATGATTTCATGAAAATTACATGCATATCGTTCTCAAACATCTCAACATGTTCTCAAACATGTCAGCAGATGATCAAAATTCTCAACACGCGTAGCCTACCTAATTAACTGGGTCCCATTGTGAATGGTTTGTCGAAATTAATTATCGCTACAAACAATTGAAATACTGCAGCCAAAATTTTTATGCAATGCATTGTACTAGTAAATATTTCCCGTAAAAATAACCAACACATCGTGTCTTTAATCATGTCGTATTTAAAAACATACGGTATATTAAAGCGACACTACATCGGTGAAAACGCAAATGTCTGCAGAATGTAATTTGCTATTATATGGTATAATTCTTTTCCAAATATTTGCCTCAAAAACTGAGCATTTCAACAAATAAACAAACGTCGTATACGCGGTTTGTTGACATAACAAAATAATGTAAATAGGGTCGACATGCATGCGTAATACAACACGTTTATCGTGAATAACACGAGGTGTGGTACATATTTACTTACCGTGATATCAAACATGTGTGCCTATGCATATTTATTTGTAGACTACTCTTAGTCAAATTATCTCTAATCGAAAGAATCGCGTGTTTAGTATTGACTCCAATGACAAACAGACGTCAATTCAGGAGCGCGGATACCCGTTATATGAAATTCTACTTTCACTGTTAAAGTTTATATACCAAAAACACTGTCTATTGATTCAATGTTAGTGTTATAATGTATTCAGAAGAATGTGTAGTAGCTGTGCATTTATACGTGAACAAATGCATTTTATTTGCTTTTTGCAATGTAATGTCGCTTTAAATCAAATAAGCTATAATTACAAAGTTTCTTTACCTCTATGATATCGTACGAAGGCTTTATGCGGCGAGGTACGCGAAAAGTACGGGAAATATTACATACGATAAAACCATGTGATGTTATCAAATCGCCATTTTTTATGCATTTAGTAATTTCAATTAAATTCTTCAAAGTTTGCCAAAATAAACGCAATATATGCTAATTTTGTGGTCTTATTCATTTCATTTATTTATATAGACTATCGGCAACTGGTTTTAATAGCTAGTTTATAACGTTTGTCGAATGTAACAAATTATAGAATGACTGTGGGGCCGTTCGGGTCGAATTTCATGAAATATTGGTCAATTTTGGTCCGAAAAAAAATGTCCTGATGTCTGTACTGGTGTATAATGCGCAGTAGATAAAATGGATGAGGATTTCAGTAAGAAATGTGCGCACTATACATAGCTAAATACGGTAGTGATGATACGGAATTTTTCTGGTTTGATACAGGCTCGTGATCATATCAAACTAGCAAATGTAATATCAGACTGGAAAACACAGCATATCGAACTGGGTGGTAGACAGTACATGTATTGTGGTAGGCAAATAACGGTAAACAAATCGGCTAAAATTTGCATCTAAGTAATAAATAGAAATGACTGTACCATTGACACAGTACAATCCAGTGAGTGTTTACCTATACATTTTCCGCTTCTAATATAGAAGTTATCGGGGCATTTGTCGAGACATCCGCCATGGAAGATGACCTGGCCGGGGTTCGTGCAGGAGACACACTGATTTGGTCTCGGTCCGTTACAACTTTTACATGAAGTTGCACAGTCTGAAATTGATTTTGAAGAGAAACTTATTTCCAGTTTTAATAATATATTGAAAAGGTCATAGGTCATATAATACAAGTTTCATTATTCCCAAAGAAAGCATAATATAATCTCAGATATTTAAGATACATTTATATTTTACAAATACATAAATGGCAACAGAAAGAGTCTCGCAATGCAGTTGTTTACATACCTAGACATCTGCCATTCTGGAGGTAGTATTCGAGCCCGCACTGAGTCACGCACTCCCCGTGCTTCCACATGAGTCCCGGCTGACACATCTCACAGTGGTACTGGGTCCCCTCTAGACACGTATAACATGTCTCGTGACAGGACTGGCACAGACCTGATGGTGATGGATAGAAGCCCATCCTGCATGTGTGCAGACAGCGGCCATCTTGTACGTATAGCTTGGTATTTGTACATACCGTACAGTTATCCGGTGCCGACATCTGGCAATCGGCACACTCAGGGCTACATTCTACTGTAATAATAGATAAACACAATGCAAACAACAGCTAACAATGAGGAATAAGATAAAGAAAGAATAATTCTAACAGATCATACAACAGCTAACAATGAGGGATAAGATAAAGAAAGAATAATTCTAACAGATCATACAACAGCTAACAATGAGGGATAAGATAAAGAAAGAATAATTCTAACAGATCATACAACAGCTAACAATGAGGGATAAGATGAAGAAAGAATAATTCTAACAGATCATACAACAGCTAACAATGAGGAATAAGATAAAGAAAGAATAATTCTAACAGATCATACAACAGCTAACAATGAGGGATACGATGAAGAAAGAATAATTCTAACAGATCATACAGAAACTAAAGTTTGGAAGCAGGTTGAAGATGCTCTAACGATCCTAGAGGTACATGTATAACTGCATGTTGCAGGGACTGTGACAATCAACAATCAAGCCGGTCACAAGCTATTTGAGAATCTATAGTGTTCAATATATCTCATACTGCTATACCTATGATACATATAGATATAGCACACTATAGACTTTCAAATAGCTTGTGACCGGCTTCTGGATACATATAGATATAGCACACTATAGACTTTCAAATAGCTTGTGACCGGCTTCTGGATACATATAGATATAGCACACTATAGACTTTCAAATAGCTTGTGACCGGCTTCTGGATACATATAGATATAGCACACTATAGACTTTCAAATAGCTTGTGACCGGCTTCTGGATACATATAGATATAGCACACTATAGACTTTCAAATAGCTTGTGACCGGCTTCTGGATACATATAGATATAGCACACTATAGACTTTCAAATAGCTTGTGACCGGCTTCTGTGCTGTCATACAACTATTGTTGATGGATCAAAATCGGTTTAAACAATACATGTACCAGTCATGACTGATTATTCTACTTACATCAAACTAACAACTTTTACACCAGCCCATATATGTGAAGTATCCCCCACAATGGGGCAAAATGTTTCCCCCCATCCACTTGAGATCTGTGATTTTTCTTTATAATATATTACAGTTCACAAGCCAAAAGGACAGAGATAATCTACTATGAAAGCATCTAGTAGCTGTACCCAACATTCAGTATGTAGTCATTGCTCATAAATCAATATTTATAACTCATGTATTTCATCACTGCTCATAAATGTAATCTATTATGTATAGATAAGTACACATTACAATGCATTCTAAAAAGGGATGTAACTTCCCTGTGGTGGATGCACAATTACTTTGAGTTGTGTCCCATTAGTCGTGTGCTGATACAATGGACTGGATGAAACAAACTGCATTTAATATAAACATGCAAGGGCCACATTGGGCATCACTCCAATAGTTGACATGGACCACATGGGACATCACTCCAATAGTTGACATGGACCACATGGGACATCACTCCAATAGTTGACATGGACCACATGGTACATCACTCCAATAGTTGACATGGACCACATGGGACATCACTCCAATAGTTGACATGGACCACATGGGACATCACTCCAATAGTTGACATGGACCACATGGGACATCACTCCAATAGTTGACATGGACCACATGGGACATCACTCCAATAGTTGACATGGACCACATGGGACATCACTCCAATAGTTGACAAGGATCACATGGGACATCACTCCAATAGTTGACATGGACCACATGGGGTATCACTCCAATAGTTGACATGGACCACATGGGGCATCACTCCAATAGTTGACATGGACCACATGGGACATCACTCTAAGAGTTGACATGGACCACATGGGACATCACTCCAATAGCTGACATGGACCACATGGGACATCACTCCAATAGTTGACATGGACCACATGGGACATCACTCCAATAGCTGACATGGACCACATGGGACATCACTCCAATAGTTGACATGGACCACATGGGACATCACTCCAATAGTTGACATGGACCACATGGGACATCACTCCAATAGTTGACACGGATCACATGGGACATCACTCCAATAGTTGACATGGACCACATGGGACATCACTCCAATAGTTGACATGGACCACATGGGACATCACTCCAATAGCTGACATGGACCATATGGGACATCACTCCAATAGTTGACATGGACCACATGGGGCATCACTCCAATAGTTGACATGGACCACATGGGACATCACTCCAATAGTTGACATGGACCACATGGGACATCACTCCAATAGTTGACATGGACCACATGGGACATCATTCCAATAGTTGACATGGACCACATGGGACATCACTCCAATAGCTGACATGGACCACATGGGACAGCACTCCAAATGTGGACAAGGGCCACATGGGACATCACTCAGATGGGACATCACTCCTAAGGTGGACATGGACCACATGGGACATCACTCCTGAAGTTGACATGGACCACATGGGACATTACTCCAAAGGTTGGCATGGACCACATGGGACATCACTCCTAAGGTGGACATGGACCACATGGGACATCACTCCTAAGGTGAACAAGGACCACATGGGACATCACTCCAAAGGTTGGCATGGACCACATGGGACATTACTCTAAAGGTTGGCATGGACCATATGGGACATCACTCCTGAAGTTGACAAGGACCACATGGGACATCACTCCTAAGGTGGACAAGGACCACATGGGACATCACTCCTAAGGTGGACAAGGACCACATGGGACATCACTCATAAGGTGGACATGGACCACATGGGACATCACTCCTAAGGTGGACAAGGACCACATGGGACATCACTCCTAAGGTTGACAAGGGCCACATGGGACATCACTCCTAAGGTTGACAAGGGCCACATGGGACATCACTCCTAAGGTGACAAGGGCCACATGGGACATCACTCCTAAGGTGGACATGGACCATATGGGACATCACTCCTAAGGTGGACAAGGACCACATGGGACATCACTCCTAAGGTGGACAAGGACCACATGGGACATCACTCCTAAGGTGGACATGGACCATATGGGACATCACTCCTAAGGTGGACAAGGACCACATGGGACATCACTCCAAAGGTTGGCACGGACCATATGGGACATCACTCCTAAGGTGGACAAGGACCACATGGGACATCACTCCTAAGGTGGACATGGACCATATGGGACATCACTCCTAAGGTGGACAAGGACCACATGGGACATCACTCCTAAGGTGGACAAGGACCACATGGGACATCACTCCTAAGGTGGACAAGGACCACATGGGACATCACTCCTAAGGTGGACATGGACCATATGGGACATCACTCCTAAGGTGGACATGGACCATATGGGACATCACTCCTAAGGTGGACAAGGACCACATGGGACATCACTCCTAAGGTGGACAAGGACCACATGGGACATCACTCCAAAGGTTGGCACGGACCATATGGGACATCACTCCTAAGGTGGACAAGGACCACATGGGACATCACTCCTAAGGTGGACAAGGACCACATGGGACATCACTCCTAAGGTGGACAAGGACCACATGGGACATCACTCCTAAGGTGGACAAGGACCAATGGGACATCACTCCTAAGGTGGACAAGGACCACATGGGACATCACTCCAAAGGTTGGCACGGACCATATGGGACATCATTCCTAAGAGCTATGAATTCACATAATTATATTATAAAGTATGAGACAATGTCTTTCATCTTGTACTCAGTCACCAATGCAACCCGGGTTCGATCCTCGGACCAGGTAGTATGTGAGTTGGTACGGTGGTCGCCAGATCGGACAAGTGGGTTTTCTCCGGGTACTCCGGTTTCCTCCCACACTAAAGACCACATATACGCTTTCATCCACGCCAACGAGAGTGATTAATATAAGTTGTTAAAACTTGCTTCGCAATCATTGTAAAATAAATAAAGTTTAAACTTTAACTGTTATTGATCTGGCATGGAGTGTAGCATCTTAAACAATACGATAACTTATAAACTGGAACCTACCTCTACGACATGTACCACAACATTCCCCGGGCATGGCTATAGACCTTGTGCCAACAGGACATGCAGGACAATTTTGAGCATAGCAGTCTGTTTTCCCAGAGTCACAGTTACAAACTGAACAGTCATCAGCCATCCATCTTTCTCCATCCTGAATAGAGCAAATACATCTGGCATAAATATATCTGGTGAAAACATTAATACATCTGGCATAAATATATCCGGTGAAAACATGAATACATCTGGCATAAATATATCCGGTGAAAACATGAATACATCTGGCATAAATATATCTGGTGAAAACATGAATACATCTGGCATAAATATATCCGGTGAAAACATGAATACATCTGGCATAAATATATCCGGTGAAAACATTAATATATGTGGCATAAATATATCTGGTGAAAACATGAATACATCTGGCATAAATATATCTGGTGAAAACATGAATACATCTGGCATAAATATATCTGGTGAAAACATGAATACATCTGGCATAAATATATCCGATGAAAATAAAACTATATCTGTTCAAGGTATAAATATATCTGGACAAAAAAAATATAAATATAGCTGGCCATAGTGTTATTTATTCTACCTTCATGCGTAATAATGGTAAACAAAGGCCTGAATAATAACCATGTCTTTATTAGTCAGTGCCTAATTTATGACGTCATAACACTGTGTGTGTGACATCATATTTTCAGAGATGGTATGATAAACTTAAGGTCATGAATATTCGGTAATCTTTCGTCTTTAAAACTTCTTTGTTATCAGAAGATATGATAAATAGATTGTTATCAGAAAATAGGATAAATAGATTATTAGGCTAATGTCTTATTAAATTTTAAATTACTATGCTCCGTCGCCGAAAGAATACAAGGCTCAACAGAGCCTCGCCTTGAATATTTTCTCCAGCTCGCCTAATAAATTAAAATTTATAAGACAGTAACCTAATATTCTCTATATATCTGGTAAAATAATCAACATGCCAGAGGTATGTATCCTGACAGACCAAGCAAATACACAGTACAGAGGTATGTATCCTGACAGACCAAGCAAATACACAGTACGGAGATATGTATCCTGACAGACCAAGCAAATACACAGGACGGAGGTATGTATCCTGACAGACCAAGCAAATACACAGGACAGAGGTATGTATCCTGACAGACCAAGCAAATACACAGTACAGAGGTATGTATCCTGACAGACCAAGCAAATACACAGTACGGAGGTATGTATCCTGACAGACCAAGCAAATACACAGGAAGGAGGTATGTATCCTGACAGACCAAGCAAATACACAGTACAGAGGTATGTATCCTGACAGACCAAGCAAATACACAGTACAGAGGTATGTATCCTGACAGACCAAGCAAATACACAGGACGGAGGTATGTATCCTGACAGACCAAGCAAATACACAGGACAGAGGTATGTATCCTGACAGACCAAGCAAATACACAGGACAGAGGTATGTATCCTGACAGACATAGCAAATACACAGTACAGAGGTATGTATCCTGACAGACCAAGCAAATACACAGGAAGGAGGTATGTATCCTGACAGACCAAGCAAATACACAGTACAGAGGTATATATCCTGACAGACCAAGCAAATACACAGTACAGAGGTATGTATCCTGACAGACCAAGCAAATACACAGTACAGAGGTATATATCCTGACAGACCAAGCAAATACACAGTACAGTCATGTATCCTGACAGACCAAGCAAATACACAGGATGGAGGTATGTATCCTGACAGACCAAGCAAATACACAGTACAGTCATGTATCCTGACAGACCAAGCAAATACACAGTGCAGAGGTATGTATCCTGACAGACCAAGCAAATACACAGGACGGAGGTATGTATCCTGACAGACCAAGCAAATACACAGTACAGAGGTATGTATCCTGACAGACCAAGCAAATACACAGTGCAGAGTCATGAACAACATCTTACCGAGTAAACCTGACCAGCAAATTCACAGGACGAAGGTATGATACACTGTGGACAACATGTTCCAGGAAGTTGAACCAGCACTTCTTCCTAGAAACACAAAAACATGCATTAAAGTAAAAACAATTAAATAGTAGCAATCCTTTTCTCCATAGAGATTTAGGTTAATGGTTAATATACTATTATATCTGCATACAAACGTCAGCCATTTAGCTATCATGCAGTGGATAAGTAGTCGCCATATCTATCCGACCTCCATAGATATTACTGGTAATGTTTAACCCTTTCCTTCATAGAGGTTTAGGTTAATATACTATTATATCTGCATACAAACGACAGCCATTTAGCTATCATGCAGTGGATAAGTAGTCGCCATATCTATCCGACCTCCATAGAGATTACTGGTAATGTTTAACCCTTTCCTTCATAGAGGTTTAGGTTAATATACTATTATATCTGCATACAAACGACAGCCATTTAGCTATCATGCAGTGGATAAGTAGTCGCCATATCTATCCGACCTCCATAGATATTACTGGTAATGTTTAACCCTTTCCTTCATAGAGGTTTAGGTTAATATACTATTATATCTGCATACAAACGACAGCCATTTAGCTATCATGCAGTGGATAAGTAGTCGCCATATCTATCCCACCTCCATATATATTACTGGGACTACATGAGATTCTGGCCTTATTATGAACATTGGTTTGGCTACTACATTGTCAATGTATGTCGTATTGGTAATGGCGTCATGAGGTGCTTCTATGAGGGAAAGGGTTAATGTATGTCGTATTGGTAATGGTGTCATGAGGTGCTTCTATGAGGGAAAGGGTTAATGTATGTCATATTGGTAATGGCGTCATGAGGTGCTTCTATGAGGGAAAGGGTTAATGTATGTCATATTGGTAATGGCGTCATGAGGTGCTTCTATGAGGGAAAGGGTTAATGTATGTCATATTGGTAATGGCGTCATGAGGTGCTTCTATGAGGGAAAGGGTTAATGTATGTCGTATTGGTAATGGCGTCATGAGGTGCTTCTATGAGGGAAAGGGTTAATGTATGTCGTATTGGTAATGGCGTCATGAGGTGCTTCTATGAGGGAAAGGGTTAATGTATGTCGTATTGGTAATGGCGTCATGAGGTGCTTCTATGAGGGAAAGGGTTAATGTATGTCGTATTGGTAATGGCGTCATGAGGTGCTTCTATGAGGGAAAGGGTTAATGTATGTCGTATTGGTAATGGCGTCATGAGGTGCTTCTATGAGGGAAAGGGTTAATGTATGTCGTATTGGTAATGGCGTCATGAGGTGCTTCTATGAGGGAAAGGGTTAATGTATGTCGTATTGGTAATGGCGTCATGAGGTGCTTCTATGAGGGAAAGGGTTAATGTATGTCGTATTGGTAATGGCGTCATGAGGTGCTTCTATGAGGGAAAGGGTTAATGTATGTCGTATTGGTAATGGCGTCATGAGGTGCTTCTATGAGGGAAAGGGTTAATGTATGTCATATTGGTAATGGCGTCATGAGGTGCTTCTATGAGGGAAAGGGTTAATGTATGTCGTATTGGTAATGGCGTCATGAGGTGCTTCTATGAGGGAAAGGGTTAATGTATGTCATATTGGTAATGGCGTCATGAGGTGCTTCTATGAGGGAAAGGGTTACGGACATTCCTCACAGCACGACTTGTTTGTACATACACAGTAAGGAAGTAATCCCGCATGTCACTAGTCCTAATGTATTATATCTACCTTGTGGGTATTAAGCTTATACACATTTATTATAACTAGATTGTTAAATAAGTTCTTACAACATTAGTTTAATCGCTCTCAAGACCTCGTTCCTGATGGACTTCCATTGAGACCTCGTTCCTGATGGACTTCCATCGAGACCTCGTTCCTGACAAACTCCATCGAGACCTCGTTCCTGATGGACTTCCATCGAGACCTTGTTCCTTGGACTTCCATTGAGACCTCGTTCCTGATGGACCCCATTGAGACCTCGTTCCTGGTGGACCCCATTGATACCTAACAGACCCCATCATGCATATTTGTTGCTTTTTTACGGAGACAACGTATTTCAAGTTATAAGCTGTTGCACCCCTTTACCTCAACAGAATGTATCATGTAGTTGTTGCACCCCTTTACCTCAACAGAATGTATCATGTAAGTTGCTGCACCCCTTTACCTCAACAGAGTGTATCACGTAAGCTGTTGCACACCATTACCTCAACAGAATGTATCACGTAAGCTGTTGCACACTTTTACATCAACAGAATGTATCATGTAAACTGTTGCACACCTTTACCTCAACATAATGTATCACATAAGCTGTTGCACCACTTTACCTCAACAGAGTGCTGTTGCACACCTTTACCTAAACAGAATGTATCACATAAGCTGTTGCCCTCTACCTCAACAGAGTGCTGTTGCACACCTTTACCTAAACAGAATGTATCACGTAAGCTGTTGCACCCCTTTGCCTCAACAGAGTGCTGTTGCACACCTTTACCTCAACAGAATGTATCACGTAAGCTGTTGCACCCCTTTACCTCAACAGAGTGTATCACGTAAGCTGTTTCACACCTTTACCTCAACAGAATATATCATGTAAGCTGTTGCACACCTTTACATCAACAGAATGCCTCACGTAAGCTGTTGCACCCCTTTACCTCAACAGAATGTATCACGTAAGCTGTACCTTAAAGCAGACAATGTTTTCACAGGTAGCTGTATGGCATTGCACTTGCCCATTGTTGCAAATGCAGTAGTCGCAACTAGATGTGTTCCAGATATCATTGCTGTACTGCACTGTTTCAGTGTTGCTACATATTCCAGTTCTTGGCACACATTCCGGACAACATTCACCTTGCCTTGTGACCTTCATATCGCCCTGTAGCATGATATAAACATGTATAGAACAGTATGCATACATACAAACAACAAATTTACAACTTTGGTATACAGGTACATGTACTGGCTAAAACACAACTTTTGGAAGATATCTATACAAAAATTATTTCCTTTAAAAAAAAGTTAAACTTTATTTATTTTACAACGATTGCTAAACAAGCATTAACTACTTATATTAATCAACCTCGTTGGTGCGGATCAAAGCGTATATACGGTAATTTGTGTATGAGGAAATCAACCTGTCTGATTTAGTGACCACCATACTATCTCACATATTTCCCAGTCCGAGGATCCAACCCAGGTTGTCCGATTAGTGCAGTGGTTAGCGCGCTCGCTTCTCACCAATGCAACCCGGGTTTGATCCTCGGACCGGGAAGTATGTGGGATGGTACAGTGGTCGCCAGATCGGACAGGTAGGCTTTCTCCATGTACTCCGGTTTCCTCCCATACAAATGACCACATAACCGCTTTCATCCGCGCCAACGAGAGTGATTAATATAAGTTGTTAGAACTTGCTTCGCAATCGTTGTAAAATAAATAAAGTTTAAACTTTAACCCAGGCTGCATTAGTGAGAAGTGAGCGTGCTAACCTCTACACAAGAAATGTTTCCTTTGCAGTATCAGTGATATCAATTATCAGTGTTGTAATGCAACAAAATTATCATGTTTGTAGGACAGAAAACATGTGTAATGGGTTTAGCCGTACATCATGGTGCCCTTAAATCAAAACATACTCATGTTTGATATACCATGTATGTGTTTAACCCTTATTGTGCTGGATACGAGTATATTCATTTTTGCAAACAGAGCCAGATCAGATGGCACATTTTGACCAGGTTCTATGCTGTTTGGATAGTGGAGCCGACTAGGCAGTATAGCAAGCAGTATAGATCCTGATCTGATCTAGATCTATGCTGTTTGCTATTTGGATAGTGGAGCCGACTAGGCAAGCAATATAGATCCTGATCTGATCTAGATCTATGCTATCCTGATCTGATCTAGATCTATGCTATCCTGATCTGATCTAGATCTATGCTATCCTGATCTGATCTAGATCTATGCTGTTTGCTATTCGAATAGTGGAGCCGACTAGGCAGAATAGCAATAGCAAACAATATAGATCCTGATCTGATCTAGATCTAAGTTGCTTGCACATTTCTTCCAATTTATTCAGCATTTTAAGGGTTAACATCTGTCAATCAATAAAAAAACATTCAAAGTCTGCCATTTAAAATGAGACATATCATCCCTAGACTACATTGAGTGGTTAACATTATGTATCGCAAAATATTAAAATACAGCATTTTATAAACTTACCAGATAAACATATACTTTTTATTGCCATATAATACTACATTTTTACGAGCACTTTCCTCGCCTTGTGATCATTATACTCTATACTTGTTGCATATCAGTTCAATATATTAAACCATCAAAGTATATTTTACGATCACGGCAAGTCAATCCTAAAAATGGTATTTAAGACATCTTAACGAAAATTACTTATTCTGAACCTGGTAACATTTGCACAATCATTAGAAATAATAAATTCGTCAGAATTTGTCAAATTACATACTGCTTCATCAAATTACAGTTAAGTACTTTAATTTGTTTCAGTTATTTCAACATTAAAACTTAATAAAGATCGCTGCATTTACCACAATTGTAAGTATAAATGGTTCAATTCAGTAATATTACATTTTACGACATTATTATGCTTCCGGTGGGTAAATATGCTACATTTAAAACAGCATTCTAAGCATTTAAAAAGGAAAATCAGTTGATAAATATGCTACATTTAAAATACCATTCTAAACATTTAAAAAGGAAATTCAGTTGATAAATATGCTACATTTAAAATACCATTCTAAACATTTAAAAAGGAAAATCAGTTGATAAATATGCTACATTTAAAACCCCATTCTAAGCATTTAAACAGGGAAATCAGTTGATAAATATGCTACATTTAAAACACCATTCTAAACATTTAAACAGGGAAATCAGTGGATAAATATGCTACATTTAAAACCCCATTCTAAGCATTTAAACAGGGAAATCAGTTGATAAATATGCTATATCTATAACACCATTCTAAACATTTAAACAGGGAAATCAGTGGGTAAATATGCTACACCTATAACACTGGGGGAGGGTGTGAGAAGCGATGAGACAGTGTTTAATGGAGGGAGAGGGGAGGGAGAGGGGAGTGAGATGTGATGAGACAGTGTTTGAGGGAGGGAGAGGGGAGTGAGAAGCGATGAGACAGTGTTTGAGGGAGGGAGAGGATGTGAGATGGGATGAGACAGTGTTTGAGGGAGGAAGAGGGTGTGAGACGGGATGAGACAGTGAGAGAACATACCATGCTACAGAAGATGTGATCCATACATTCCCTCATTGTACACACTACAGTACCACCGATATATACACACAGTGTTTGAGGGAGGGAGAGGGTGTGAGACGGGATGAGACAGTGAGAGAACATACCAGGCTACAGAAGATGTGATCCATACATTCCCTCACTGTACACACTACAGTACCACCGATACATACACACAGTGTTTGAGGGAGGGAGTGGGTGTGAGACGGGATGAGACAGTGAGAGAACATACCAGGCTACAGAAGATGTGATCCATACATTCCCTCACTGTACACACTACAGTACCACCGATACATACACACAGTGTTTGAGGGAGGGAGAGGGTGTGAGACGGGATGAGACAGTGTTTGAGAGAGGGAGAGGGTGTGAGACGGGATGAGACAGTGAGAGAACATACCAGGCTACAGAAGATGTGATCCATACATTCCCTCACTGTACACACTACAGTACCACCTATACATACACACAGTGTTTGAGGGAGGGAGAGGGTGTGAGACGGGATGAGACAGTGAGAGAACATACCAGGCTACAGAAGATGTGATCCATACATTCCCTCACTGTACACACTACAGTACCACCGATACATACACACAGTGTTTGAGGGAGGGAGATGGTGTGAGGCATGATGAGACAGTGTTTGAGGGAGGGAGAGGGTGTGAGATGGGATGAGACAGTGTTTGAGGGAGGGAGAGGGTGTGAGATGGGATGAGACTGTGTTTGAGATAGGGAGAGGGTGTGAGACGGGATGAGACAGTGTTTGAGGGAGGGAGAGGGTGTGATGTGGGATGAGCCAGTGTTTGAGAGAGGGAGAGGGTGTGAGACAGGATGAGACAGTGTTTGAGAGAGGGAGAGGGTGTGAGACGGGATGAGACAGTGAGAGAACATACCAGGCTACAGAAGATGTGATCCATACATTCCCTCACTGTACACACTACAGTACCACCTATACATACACACAGTGTTCGAGGGTGGGAGAGGGTGTGAGACAGTGTTTGAGGGAGGGAGAGGGTGTGAGACGGGATGAGACAGTGAGAGAACATACCAGGCTACAGAAGATGTGATCCATACATTCCCTCACTGTACACACTACAGTACCACCTATACATACACACAGTGTTTGAGGGAGGGAGAGGGTGTGAGACGGGATGAGACAGTGAGAGAACATACCAGGCTACAGAAGATGTGATCCATACATTCCCTCACTGTACACACTACAGTACCACCTATACATACACACAGTGTTCGAGGGAGGGAGAGGGTGTGAGACGGGATGAGACAGTGAGAGAACATACCAGGCTACAGAAGATGTGATCCATACATTCCCTCACTGTACACACTACAGTACCACCTATACATACACACAGTGTTCGAGGGAGGGAGAGGGTGTGAGACAGTGTTTGAGGGAGGGAGAGGGTGTGAGACAGGATGAGACAGTGTTTGAGGGAGGGAGAGGGTGTGAGACGGGATGAGACAGTGTTTGAGGGAGGGAGAGGATGTGAGATGGGATGAGACAGTGTTTGAGGGAGGGAGAGGGTGTGAGACGGGATGAGACAGTGTTTGAGGATGTGAGACGGGATGAGACAGTGTTTGAGGGAGGAAGAGGATGTGAGATGGGATGAGACAGTGAGAGAACATACCAGGCTACAGAAGATGTGATCCATACATTCCCTCACTGTACACACTACAGTACCACCTATACATACACACAGTGTTCGAGGGAGGGAGAGGGTGTGAGACGGGATGAGACAGTGAGAGAACATACCAGGCTACAGAAGATGTGATCCATACATTCCCTCACTGTACACACTACAGTACCACCTATACATACACACAGTGTTCGAGGGAGGGAGAGGGTGTGAGACGGGATGAGACAGTGAGAGAACATACCAGGCTACAGAAGATGTGATCCATACATTCCCTCACTGTACACACTACAGTACCACCGATACATACACACAGTGTTCGAGGGAGGGAGAGGGTGTGAGATGGGATGAGACAGTGAGAGAACATACCAGGCTACAGAAGATGTGATCCATACATTCCCTCACTGTACACACTACAGTACCACCTATACATACACACAGTGTTCGAGGGAGGGAGAGGGTGTGAGACGGGATGAGACAGTGAGAGAACATACCAGGCTACAGAAGATGTGATCCATACATTCCCTCACTGTACACACTACAGTACCACCGATACATACACACAGTGTTCGAGGGAGGGAGAGGGTGTGAGATGGGATGAGACAGTGAGAGAACATACCAGGCTACAGAAGATGTGATCCATACATTCCCTCACTGTACACACTACAGTACCACCGATACATACACACAGTGTTTGAGGGAGGGAGAGGGTGTGAGATGGGATGAGACAGTGTTTGAGAGAGGGAGAGGGTGTGAGACGGGATGAGACAGTGTTGAGGGAGGGAGAGGGTGTGAGATGGGATGAGACAGTGTTTGAGGGAGGGAGAGGGTGTGAGATGGGATGAGACAGGGAGAGAACATACCAGGCTACAGAAGATGTGATCCATACATTCCCTCACTGTACACACTACAGTACCACCGATATATACACACAGTGTTTGAGGGAGGGAGAGGGTGTGAGACGGGATGAGACAGTGAGAGAACATACCAGGCTACAGAAGATGTGATCCATACATTCCCTCACTGTACACACTACAGTACCACCTATACATACACACAGTGTTCGAGGGAGGGAGAGGGTGTGAGACAGTGTTTGAGGGAGGGAGAGGGTGTGAGATGGGATGAGACAGTGTTTGAGAGAGGGAGAGGGTGTGAGATGGGATGAGACAGGGAGAGAACATACCAGGCTACAGAAGATGTGATCCATACATTCCCTCATTGTACACACTACAGTACCACCGATACATACACACAGTGTTTGAGGGAGGGAGAGGGTGTGAGATGGGATGAGACAGGGAGAGAACATACCAGGCTACAGAAGATGTGATCCATACATTCCCTCATTGTACACACTACAGTACCACCGATACATACACACAGTGTTTGAGGGAGGGAGAGGGTGTGAGACGGGATGAGACAGTGAGAGAACATACCAGGCTACAGAAGATGTGATCCATACATTCCCTCACTGTACACACTACAGTACCACCTATACATACACACAGTGTTCGAGGGAGGGAGAGGGTGTGAGACAGTGTTTGAGGGAGGGAGAGGGTGTGAGATGGGATGAGACAGTGTTTGAGAGAGGGAGAGGGTGTGAGATGGGATGAGACAGGGAGAGAACATACCAGGCTACAGAAGATGTGATCCATACATTCCCTCACTGTACACACTACAGTACCACCTATACATACACACAGTGTTCGAGGGAGGGAGAGGGTGTGAGATGGGATGAGACAGGGAGAGAACATACCAGGCTACAGAAGATGTGATCCATACATTCCCTCATTGTACACACTACAGTACCACCGATACATACACACAGTGTTTGAGGGAGGGAGAGGGTGTGAGATGGGATGAGACAGGGAGAGAACATACCAGGCTACAGAAGATGTGATCCATACATTCCCTCATTGTACACACTACAGTACCACCGATATATACACACAGTGTTTGAGGGAGGGAGAGGGTGTGAGACGGGATGAGACAGTGAGAGAACATACCAGGCTACAGAAGATGTGATCCATACATTCCCTCACTGTACACACTACAGTACCACCTATACATACACACAGTGTTCGAGGGAGGGAGAGGGTGTGAGACTGTTTGAGGGAGGGAGAGGGTGTGAGATGGGATGAGACAGTGTTTGAGGGAGGGAGAGGGTGTGAGATGGGATGAGACAGGGAGAGAACATACCAGGCTACAGAAGATGTGATCCATACATTCCCTCACTGTACACACTACAGTACCACCTATACATACACACAGTGTTTGAGGGAGGGAGAGGGTGTGAGACGGGATGAGACAGTGAGAGAACATACCAGGCTACAGAAGATGTGATCCATACATTCCCTCACTGTACACACTACAGTACCACCTATACATACACACAGTGTTCGAGGGAGGGAGAGGGTGTGAGATGGGATGAGACAGTGAGAGAACATACCAGGCTACAGAAGATGTGATCCATACATTCCCTCACTGTACACACTACAGTACCACCGATACATACACACAGTGTTCGAGGGAGGGAGAGGGTGTGAGATGGGATGAGACAGTGAGAGAACATACCAGGCTACAGAAGATGTGATCCATACATTCCCTCACTGTACACACTACAGTACCACCGATACATACACACAGTGTTTGAGGGAGGGAGAGGGTGTGAGATGGGATGAGACAGTGTTTGAGAGAGGGAGAGGGTGTGAGACGGGATGAGACAGTGTTTGAGGGAGGGAGAGGGTGTGAGATGGGATGAGACAGGGAGAGAACATACCAGGCTACAGAAGATGTGATCCATACATTCCCTCATTGTACACACTACAGTACCACCGATACATACACACAGTGTTTGAGGGAGGGAGAGGGTGTGAGATGGGATGAGACAGGGAGAGAACATACCAGGCTACAGAAGATGTGATCCATACATTCCCTCATTGTACACACTACAGTACCACCGATATATACACACAGTGTTTGAGGGAGGGAGAGGGTGTGAGACGGGATGAGACAGTGAGAGAACATACCAGGCTACAGAAGATGTGATCCATACATTCCCTCACTGTACACACTACAGTACCACCTATACATACACACAGTGTTCGAGGGAGGGAGAGGGTGTGAGACAGTGTTTGAGGGAGGGAGAGGGTGTGAGATGGGATGAGACAGTGTTTGAGAGAGGGAGAGGGTGTGAGATGGGATGAGACAGGGAGAGAACATACCAGGCTACAGAAGATGTGATCCATACATTCCCTCACTGTACACACTACAGTACCACCTATACATACACACAGTGTTTGAGGGAGGGAGAGGGTGTGAGATGGGATGAGACAGGGAGAGAACATACCAGGCTACAGAAGATGTGATCCATACATTCCCTCATTGTACACACTACAGTACCACCGATACATACACACAGTGTTTGAGGGAGGGAGAGGGTGTGAGATGGGATGAGACAGGGAGAGAACATACCAGGCTACAGAAGATGTGATCCATACATTCCCTCATTGTACACACTACAGTACCACCGATATATACACACAGTGTTTGAGGGAGGGAGAGGGTGTGAGACGGGATGAGACAGTGAGAGAACATACCAGGCTACAGAAGATGTGATCCATACATTCCCTCACTGTACACACTACAGTACCACCTATACATACACACAGTGTTCGAGGGAGGGAGAGGGTGTGAGACAGTGTTTGAGGGAGGGAGAGGGTGTGAGATGGGATGAGACAGTGTTTGAGAGAGGGAGAGGGTGTGAGATGGGATGAGACAGGGAGAGAACATACCAGGCTACAGAAGATGTGATCCATACATTCCCTCACTGTACACACTACAGTACCACCTATACATACACACAGTGTTCGAGGGAGGGAGAGGGTGTGAGATGGGATGAGACAGGGAGAGAACATACCAGGCTACAGAAGATGTGATCCATACATTCCCTCATTGTACACACTACAGTACCACCGATACATACACACAGTGTTTGAGGGAGGGAGAGGGTGTGAGATGGGATGAGACAGGGAGAGAACATACCAGGCTACAGAAGATGTGATCCATACATTCCCTCATTGTACACACTACAGTACCACCGATATATACACACAGTGTTTGAGGGAGGGAGAGGGTGTGAGACGGGATGAGACAGTGAGAGAACATACCAGGCTACAGAAGATGTGATCCATACATTCCCTCACTGTACACACTACAGTACCACCTATACATACACACAGTGTTCGAGGGAGGGAGAGGGTGTGAGACAGTGTTTGAGGGAGGGAGAGGGTGTGAGATGGGATGAGACAGTGTTTGAGAGAGGGAGAGGGTGTGAGATGGGATGAGACAGGGAGAGAACATACCAGGCTACAGAAGATGTGATCCATACATTCCCTCACTGTACACACTACAGTACCACCTATACATACACACAGTGTTCGAGGGAGGGAGAGGGTGTGAGACAGTGTTTGAGGGAGGGAGAGGGTGTGAGATGGGATGAGACAGTGTTTGAGAGAGGGAGAGGGTGTGAGATGGGATGAGACAGGGAGAGAACATACCAGGCTACAGAAGATGTGATCCATACATTCCCTCACTGTACACACTACAGTACCACCGATATATACACACAGTGTTTGAGGGAGGGAGAGGGTGTGAGACGGGATGAGACAGTGAGAGAACATACCAGGCTACAGAAGATGTGATCCATACATTCCCTCACTGTACACACTACAGTACAACCTATACATACACACAGTGTTCGAGGGAGGGAGAGGGTGTGAGACGGGATGAGACAATGAGAGAACATACCAGGCTACAGAAGATGTGATCCATACATTCCCTCACTGTACACACTACAGTACCACCGATACATACACACAGTGTTTGAGGGAGGGAGAGGGTGTGAGACGGGATGAGACAGTGAGAGAACATACCAGGCTACAGAAGATGTGATCCATACATTTCCTCACTGTACACACTACAGTACCACCTATACATACACACAGTGTTTGAGGGAGGGAGAGGGTGTGAGACGGGATGACACAGTGAGAGAACATACCAGGCTACAGAAGATGTGATCCATACATTCCCTCACTGTACACACTACAGTACCACCTATACATACACACAGTGTTCGAGGGAGGGAGAGAACATACCAGGCTACAGAAGATGTGATCCATACATTCCCTCACTGTACACACTACAGTACCACCGATACATACACACGGTGTTTGAGGGAGGGAGAGAACATACCATGCTACAGAAGATGTGATCCATACATTCCCTCACTGTACACACTACAGTACCACCGATACATACACACAGTGTACACGGGTCTCGGTTCCATTGCTCTCCAGTCTGCAAATAAATGAGGCACAAAATGTAGAAAATCTAATTCTCCCTCCATATATCGTGTGACCCCACTGGGGAATTGGTTCTGGGTCGTTGTATCCTAGAAAGTAGTTTTTACAATCAAGCAGACCATAATTTGATGATGTTTTACTGTAGAACCAGAGACTGTTTGCATTTCTTACTGTGATTGTGGTGCATCTGTGGCATTTGTGCTCATTTGAAGAAGACTTTTTGTGCATTTATTTCAGTACTACTCGCTCCAGCGCATTGATGAGTAAACAGCCCTACATGACAGCTATGATCCCTATGCACTCCATTTTTAACCGGTGTTTGTTTACATTTGAAAATTGTGAAAAACTTTGATGGAGATGCCATGACTTACTTGTGTCTAACAGCAAGCAGCAGCCCTGGAGTTTACAGAACTGCATGCAGTAAATGTCGATCTTGTTTGGAACTGAGAATTTGACTGTGACAGTTTATCGATTTACCATAGCGCGAAGAAGGAGAAAATACAGTGGTGTGCATCCATATCTAACAGAGGAAAGTGAAAGTAGAACAAGTTTCATCTAGAAGTAGTTTATATAAATTTATTTTAGCTCGATTGCGAAATAAGTTATTTCAACTTATATTAATCACTCTCGAGACTTCATTCCTGATGGAATCCATCGCCACGAGGGAGAGAGAAGAGGCAACGTGGAATTTAAATGCCGTGCCTAATGGCACAATCGTAACGGCTCCAGCAGGACTCTAACTCCGGACCTTTCGCACCTGAAGCGAACGTGCATCCACTGCGCTATCACGACTTCCACGTAGTCTAAAAGTACACATCACAGAACCTCACAATGCAACTATTCTCCACAAAACAAGACTATAGTTCACTGTATCAGTTCTCCATCAATACATCCTGTCTCCAATATAGAAAGTACTATTTCTAAACTTTTTCTATGTTGCCTTGCCTGCTAGTACATTAAAATACATGTAACATCATCTTCTATATTACCTACATGTGGAATCAGGTAATCAGAACCCAGGCATTTGCACTAAACTTACCTTTTATTCAATGTCAACTTGCCTGCATGTTGTATTAATAACCTTACCTTGTATTCAATGTCACCTTGCCTGCATGTTGTATTAATAACCTTACCTTGTATTCAATGTCACCTTGCCTGCATGTTGTATTAATAACCGTACCCTGTATTCAATGTCACCTTGCCTGCATGTTGTATTAATAACCTTACCTTGTATTCAATGTCACCTTGCCTGCATGTTGTATTAATAACCTTACCTTGTATTCAATGGCACCTTGCCTGCATGTTGTATTAATAATCGTACCTTGTATTTGATGTCACCTTGCCTGCATGTTGTACTATAACCTTACCTTGTATTCGATGTCACCTTGCCTGCATGTTATACTATAACTGTACCTTGTATTCGATGTCACCTTGCCTGCATGTTATACTATAACCTTGTATTCGATGTCACCTTGCCTGCATGTTATACTATAACCTTGTATTCAATGTCACCTTGCCTGCATGTTATACTATAACCTTGTATTCGATGTCACCTTGCCTGCATGTTATACTATAACCTTACCTTGTATTCGATGTCACCTTGCCTGCATGTTATACTATAACCTTGTATTCAATGTCACCTTGCCTGCATGTTATACTATAACCTTGTATTCGATGTCACCTTGTCTGCATGTTATACTATAACCTTACCTTGTATTCGATGTCACCTTGCCTGCATGTTATACTATAACCTTACCTTGTATTCAATGTCACCTTGCCTGCATGTTATACTATAACCTTACCTTGTATTCAATGTCACCTTGCCTGCATGTTATACTATAACCGTACCTTGTATTCGATGTCACCTTGCCTGCATGGTATACTATAACCTTACCTTGTATTCGATGTCACCTTGCCTGCATGTTATACTATAACCTTACCTTGTATTCAATGTCACCTTGCCTGCATGTAATACTATAACCTTACCTTGTATTCGATGTCACCTTGCCTGCATGTTATACTATAACCTTGTATTTGATGTCACCTTGCCTGCATGTTATACTATAACCTTACCTTGTATTTAATGTCACCTTGCCTGCATGTTATACTATAACCTTGTATTCAATGTCACCTTGCCTGCATGTTATACTATAACCTTGTATTCGATGTCACCTTGCCTGCATGTTATACTATAACCTTGTATTCGATGTCACCTTGCCTGCATGTTATACTATAACCTTACCTTGTATTCAATGTCACCTTGCCTGCATGTTGTATTAATAACCTTACCTTGTATTCAATGTCACCTTGCCTGCATGTTGTATTAATAACCTTACCTTGTATTCAATGTCACCTTGCCTGCATGTTGTATTAATAATCGTACCTTGTATTCGATGTCACCTTGCCTGCATGTTGTACTATAACCTTACCTTGTATTCGATGTCACCTTGCCTGCATGTTATACTATAACTGTACCTTGTATTCGATGTCACCTTGCCTGCATGTTATACTATAACCTTGTATTCGATGTCACCTTGCCTGCATGTTATACTATAACCTTGTATTCAATGTCACCTTGCCTGCATGTTATACTATAACCTTGTATTCGATGTCACCTTGCCTGCATGTTATACTATAACCTTACCTTGTATTCGATGTCACCTTGCCTGCATGTTATACTATAACCTTGTATTCAATGTCACCTTGCCTGCATGTTATACTATAACCTTGTATTCGATGTCACCTTGTCTGCATGTTATACTATAACCTTACCTTGTATTCGATGTCACCTTGCCTGCATGTTATACTATAACCTTACCTTGAATTCAATGTCACCTTGCCTGCATGTTATACTATAACCTTACCTTGTATTCAATGTCACCTTGCCTGCATGTTATACTATAACCTTACCTTGTATTCGATGTCACCTTGCCTGCATGTTATACTATAACCTTACCTTGTATTTGATGTCACCTTGCCTGCATGTTATACTATAACCTTACCTTGTATTCAATGTCACCTTGCCTGCATGTTATACTATAACTGTACCTTGTATTCGATGTCACCTTGCCTGCATGTTATACTATAACCTTGTATTCAATGTCACCTTGCCTGCATGTTATACTATAACCTTGTATTCGATGTCACCTTGCCTGCATGTTATACTATAACCTTGTATTCAATGTCACCTTGCCTGCATGTTATACTATAACCTTGTATTCGATGTCACCTTGCCTGCATGTTATACTATAACCTTGTATTCGATGTCACCTTGCCTGCATGTTATACTATAACCTTGTATTCGATGTCACCTTGTCTGCATGTTATACTATAACCTTACCTTGTATTCGATGTCACCTTGCCTGCATGTTATACTATAACTGTACCTTGTATTCGATGTCACCTTGCCTGCATGTTATACTATAACCTTACCTTGTATTCAATGTCACCTTGCCTGCATGTTATACTATAACCTTACCTTGTATTCAATGTCACCTTGCCTGCATGTTATACTATAACCTTACCTTGTATTCAATGTCACCTTGCCTGCATGTTATACTATAACCTTACCTTGTATTCAATGTCACCTTGCCTGCATGTTATACTATAACCTTACCTTGTATTCGATGTCACCTTGCCTGCATGTTATACTATAACCTTACCTTGTATTCGATGTCACCTTGCCTGCATGCTATACTATAACCTTACCTTGTATTCGATGTCACCTTGCCTGTATGTTATACTATAACCTTACCTTGTATTCGATGTCACCTTGCCTGCATGTTATACTATAACTGTACCTTGTATTCGATGTCACCTTGCCTGCATGTTATACTATAACTGTACCTTGTATTCGATGTCACCTTGCCTGCATGTTATACTATAACCTTACCTTGTATGCGATGTCACCTTGCCTGCATGTTATACTATAACCTTACCTTGTATTCGATGTCACCTTGCCTGCATGTTATACTATAACTGTACCTTGTATTCAATGTCACCTTGCCTGCATGTTATACTATAACCTTACCTTGTATTCAATGTCACCTTGCCTGCATGTTATACTATAACCTTACCTTGTATTCAATGTCACCTTGCCTGCATGTTATACTATAACCGTACCTAGTATTCGATGTCACCTTGCCTGCATGTTATACTATAACCTTACCTTGTATTCGATGTCACCTTGCCTGCATGTTATACTATAACCTTACCTTGTATTCAATGCCACCTTGCCTGCATGTTATACTATAACCTTACCTTGTATTCGATGTCACCTTGCCTGCATGTTATACTATAACCTTACCTTGTATTCGATGTCACCTTGCCTGCATGTTATACTACAACTGTACCTTGTATTCAATGTCACCTTGCCTGCATGTTATACTATAACCTTACCTTGTATTCAATGTCACCTTGCCTGCATGTTATACTATAACCGTACCTAGTATTCGATGTCACCTTGCCTGCATGTTATACTATAACCTTACCTTGTATTCGATGTCACCTTGCCTGCATGTTATACTATAACCTTACCTTGTATTCGATGTCACCTTGTCTGCATGTTATACTATAACCTTACCTTGTATTCGATGTAACCTTGCCTGCATGTTATACTATAACCTTACCTAGTATTCGATGTCACCTTGCCTGCATGTTATACTATAACCTTACCTTGTATTCGATGTCACCTTGCCTGCATGTTATACTATAACCTTACCTTGTATTCGATGTCACCTTGCCTGCATGTTATACTATAACCTTACCTAGTATTCGATGTCACCTTGCCTGCATGTTATACTATAACTGTACCTTGTATTCGATGTCACCTTGCCTGCATGTTATACTATAACCTTACCTTGTATTCGATGTCACCTTGCCTGCATGTTATACTATAACCTTACCTTGTATTCGATGTCACCTTGCCTGCATGTTATACTATAACCTTACCTTGTATTCGATGTCACCTTGCCTGCATGTTGTATTAGGATTATGACAGACGGGACAGCATGAATCGGATACTCTTTCTAATACTGCATTCTGTAAGACACAAGTTGAATATGAAATACACCTGTCACAGATTCCATTCCCATGTTCCTGTAACACAATCACAGGTCATTAGACAGATATTTAAAGTATGTTTCTACCTCCTCCAGCATTAAGCCAGGATTATACAGGAATATTATATGGATCATCTCTCTGACAGGGCATTACATTTTGATAATAATTTCAGTAAATGACACCTGCTACAGATAACAGTAAATTTATTTTATATTTCGGGTTTTACGCCTGCATCAGCACCATTTTGGGCTATATCGTCGGAGGGCAGTTTACCTAACAACACCTTCCTGGGCAGGCTCCAACGGTTAACCAGTACTTGATAACAGTAAAGACATCTTCTTTAAGCACTTGGGGTATTATAGGGAACATATTTCTTTGAATCAAATTCCCAATAAAAATGTTTATATTAAACTTTGCTGTAGTCTACATCATTGCATACCTCGGCACAGACGACCGGTGGACAATCCACTGGGTAGCAGGAATGTTGCCCGTCAGTACACACACACTTTGTACATGCTAAAATTTCCCAGTCCGAACCATCAGGATACTGCTCCCCATTATATGTGCATGACCCTGGAATAAATGTAACATATTGTACTGCATGGTCCTGGAATAAATGTAACATATTGTAGATGCATGGTCCTGGAATAAATGTAACATATTGTACATGCATGGTCCTGGAATAAATGTAACATATTGTACATGCATGGTCCTGGAATAAATGTAACATATTGTAGATGCATGACCCTGGAATAAATGTAACATATTGTACATGCATGGTCCTGGAATAAATGTAACATATTGTACATGCATGGTCCTGGAATAAATGTAACATATTGTAGATGCATGGCCCTGGAATAAATGTAACATATTGTAGATGCATGGTCCTGGAATAAATGTAACATATTGTAGATGCATGACCCTGGAATAAATGTAACATATTGTACATGCATGGTCCTGGAATAAATGTAACATATTGTAGATGCATGGTCCTGGAATAAATGTAACATATTGTACATGCATGGTCCTGGAATAAATGTAACATATTGTACATGCATGGTCCTGGAATAAATGTAACATATTGTAGATGCATGACCCTGGAATAAATGTAACATATTGTACATGCATGGTCCTGGAATAAATGTAACATATTGTAGATGCATGGCCCTGGAATAAATGTAACATATTGTACATGCATGGCCCTGGAATAAATGTAACATATTACTGATGTTTTTATTATATATATAATTATAATCATATCGTGCATGTCCCTGGAATGTATGCAGTAAGGTTGATCATCCTGGTGTTATAAAAATATAGACATATTATACATGCATGACCTAAATTATGCAACCAGACTGAACATCCTGGTGTCTTGGCCCTGGAATATATGCAACATGGCCAATCATCTTGATGTTTTATGGCCCTGGCATAAATGCAACATAGCCAATCACCCAGGTGTTTTATGGCCCTGGAATATATGCAACATAGCCAATCACCCTGGTGTTTTATGGCACTGGAATGTATGCAACACTGCCAATCACCCTGGTGTTTTATGGCCCTGGAATATATGCAACATGGCCAATCGCCCTGGTGTTTTATGGCCCTGGAATATATGCAACATGGCCAATCGCCCTGGTGTTTTATGGCCCTGGAATATATGCAACATGGCCAATCACCCTGGTGTTTTATGGCCCTGGAATATATGCAACATGGCCAATCGCCCTGGTGTTTTATGGCCCTGGAATATATGCAACATGGCCAATCACCCTGAGAGAAACGTATCGCTATACGTCAACTGACAGTAAAAAACAAAGGTAGTAGCAGCTGGTTCATTGAAATCGATAAACTTTTATGCAAATATGAACTTCCTGAAGCCATATATCTTCTAAGCAACCAATGTTCAAAAGAAGAATGGAAATCTAAACTTCACTCTGCGATTAAGAAATACTGGGAAGAAAAAATATCGACAAGAGCCAAATTGTATTCAACGATTCGATTCCTGAATGTAAATGTCTATAAAAGTGGAAAAACCCATCCAATTATACGTACACGCAGTGCCTCCAAAACAGAATTGCAGCGATTACCAATAAAACTTAAATTAGTAACAGGGACGTACAACCTTCAAACCAATAGAGTTGCATTTAATCATATAGAAGTGGACCCAACGTGTAAGTTGTGCAGAGAACAAGAAGAGGACGTTGAACATTTCCTGCTTGAATGCTGTATGCTGACCACAGTGAGAGAGTCTATTCTAGGGAATATTGATGAAAGTCTGCTTGATATATGTGGTTTAACGCTACAAAACTTCAATAATACAAATAGGCTTAGAATAATATTAGACAGCACCTCGCTTAATATGCTAACAGATGTATCCCATGGCGTAGACCTCACTCAACTTGATTTTCATACTCATCGACTTTGCTATTTTCTCCACTGTGCAAGACATAAAATGCTAGAGAAAATACCTGCTAGGAGAAAGCGAAGGAAATGTGACACACAATAATGCTAAATATTACAGATTAATAAGAAATTTTATGCAAGATATTATAATATTTTTATAAATACGGTGGTGTTTAAAACAGTATATTAGTCTGGTGATGGATTATTGCCGGTGACGGACTTTATTATCATCTACTCGACTAGAGGTTGTTCTATATAGGACGGATCGATAAACAACAACAACAACATAGCCAATCATCTTGATGTTTTATGGCCCTGGAATATATGCAACATGGCCAATCATCCTGGTGTTTTATGGCCCTGGAATATATGTAACATGGTCAATCATCCTGGTGTTTTATGGCCCTGGAATGTATGCAACATGGCCAATCACCCTGGTGTTTTATGGCCCTGGAATATATGCAACATGGCCAATCATCTTGATGTTTTATGGCCCTGGAATGTATGCAACATGGCCAATCATCCTGGTGTTTTATGGCCCTGGAATATATGCAACATAGCCAATCATCTTGATGTTTTATGGCCTGGAATGAATTTACCAGCATTATAAATGATAGGAAGTGCAATGATGTGTAACATGCTGTATTTATATTATTTCTTGTATATCTTTACTTCAGAAAGTATGTGTGACTATCTATCTCCCAATATTGATTTGTGATTTATTGATAACAGTTTATTTATGTATTATTATATCCATGTCAGTAAATAGCTATAAAAACCCACCCAATACCGAATAGAGTTTGAATTGAAAACAACACCATATCTCCCTGGTCTTAATATTAGACTTGACTTTACCTGAGCTTGCTTTAATATAAACAATTGAACAGGTATCTGGTGGCGGGGGGGGGGGAGAAAACTCGTAATATGGTTTATATTAGCTTAATTTGATGAATTGACAGATATATTTAAGATACTGTACATGTTCAATTAAATAAGCTTAATTGCTATTAATTGCTGCTGTGACCAATATTCGAAATATCTGGACTTGCCTTTTATTTACATTTATTTCTGAAGAATAGTTTTATTTCCTCCGTCATTTTCAGTGGGCAAGAGCACGGACTACCAAACATTATGTTGGTGGTTCGAACCTATCCAACGTTGTTTGATCGATAATAATGGTAAGAATCTTTCAGATGGGACTATAAACTGAGATCTCATGTATCATTGCTATGCACCAGAATGTAAAAGAACAAGGGATGCTTCACGATTGGAGAATGTTCTTGCACTATCCTCCAAAATACAAACTGATAATTGGAGAATGTTATTGCACTATCCTCCAAAATACAAACTGATAATTGGAGAATATGTTTGCACTATCCTCCAAAACACAAACTGATGATTTGAGCATGTTCTTGCACTATCCTCTAAATACACACAAAATGGAGATTGGAGAATGTTATTGCACTATCCTCCAAAACACAATGTGATGATTGTATAATATTATTGCATTATCCTCCAAAACACAACTGGTGATTGGAGAATCTTCTTGCACTATCCTCCAAAACATAAAATGACTAATATACTTCTGGATGAATAAACATATAAAAAGAAGCCAACGTCCTTTCTGTTTTGGCAACTGATTTTGAATTATGCCTCCTATCGCTAACAATTTCAGATACAAGACGTGCATGAGACCTTATACCCCATTACATTATATTTTTGCCGTCATTCATTTCCAGATTATCTAAAAATTTCTATAAATAATGTTAGAAGTTTGATGTGGATACAATCCACATTCACATGTTAATTATCGAGAAATCTTGTGTAATATAATTGTCCATGGTTTCATTGATGCCTTGATTATAGGTACGGTGGAATTCCGGAACCGTAGCCAAGACTTTGTAAAGCAACGTTGCAGCTGCATATCTCTGGCATTATTCTTGGTATGTATTGATGGCCGCTAGAGTTGATCAATCATAGTGGTAACACTACCAGGATTTGTGCGCCTGAATGATTGGCTTAAACCCAGTGCGACTCAATTTGTTAACCCTATTTGATCTGTTTACATTGGGTGATGTAGCGAGGGTTGGGTGATGTAGCGAGGGTTGGGTGATGTAGCGAGGGTTGGGTGATGTAGCGAGGGTTGGGTGATGTAGCGAGGGTTGGGTGATGTAGCGAGGGTTGGGTGATGTAGCGAGGGTTGGGTGATGTAGCGAGGGTACAAAATAGTTTAGCAATATTCCAACATTGAATTCCGCATTGAGTCTGCAATTGTCGTCAAGGTTATGCATCATTCATGGCAAATATGGTATAGATTCAACCTATTTTAAGGACATGCAATAAGGACATGCAGTATTTTGTACCAGTTATTCAGTCCTATGTAGTACTTCACAGTTTTGGCATCATATTGATGTATTGTCAAACCTGCGAGACAGATTTGTGTCAAGAATTCATGAACAAATATATAAAATGAACCTCCATATTTGGCAGTACAGTCAAACCTGTCTTAAGCAGCCAGCCAAGGGAATCGCAGAAAGTGGCTGCTAAACACAGGTGGCTGCTTAATAGAGGTCAATTTTATAATAAAACAACATATTGGGAATCTGGAAACTGGCTGCTTAATACAGGTTGGCTGCTTAATGGAGGTGACCACTAACCCAGATTGGCTGCTTAATGGAGGTGACCACTAACACAGATTGGCTGCTTAATGGAGGTGACCACTAACCCAGGTTGGCTGCTTAATGGAGGTGACCACTAACCCAGGTTGGCTGCTTAATGGAGGTGACCACTAACCCAGGTTGGCTGCTTAATGGAGGTGACCACTAACCCAGGTTGGCTGCTTAATGGAGGTGACCACTAACCTAGGTTGGCTGCTTAATGGAGGTGACCACTTACACAGGTTGGCTGCTTAATGGAGGTGACCACTAACCCAGGTTGGCTGCTTAATGGAGGTGACCACTAACCCAGGTTGGCTGCTTAATGGAGGTGACCACTAACCCAGGTTGGCTGCTTAATGGAGGTGACCACTAACACAGGTTGGCTGCTTAATGGAGGTGACCACTAACCCAGGTTGGCTGCTTAATGGAGGTGACCACTAACCCAGGTTGGCTGCTTAATGGAGGTGACCACTAACACAGGTTGGCTGCTTAATGGAGGTGACCACTAACCCAGGTTGGCTGCTTAATGGAGGTGACCACTAACACATGTTGGCTGCTTAATGGAGGTGACCACTAACACAGGTTGGCTGCTTAATGGAGGTGACCACTAACCCAGGTTGGCTGCTTAATGGAGGTGACCACTAACACAGGTTGGCTGCTTAATGGAGGTGACCACTAACACAGATTTGACTGTATATTATTTTGTATCAATATTTTGGAAATTATGTCAAATATTGCGAAAGTTTTATTCCTTTTCCATGCATTCATTACACATAAATAATGGCTGTCCGATTAGCGCAGTGGTTAGCACGCACACTTCTCACCAATGCATCCCGGGTTCGATCCTCGGACCGGGAAGTATGTTAGATGGTACGGTGGTCGCCAGATCGGACAGGTGGGTTTCCTCCGGGTACTCCGGTTTCCTCCCACACGAATGACCACATTTAAGCTTTCATCTGCGCAAACGAGAGTGATTAATATAAGTTGATAGAACTTCCTTCGCAATCGTTGTAAAAGAAATAAAGTTTAAAAAAATACATAAACATTATAATGGTTACAGCGAACATTTTCAAAATTTATCAAACATTTTAGTCTGATTGTTAACCAGTATGAATGACACTGATATATTAGAGAAATAACACACATGGCCTTGAAATATACGCAACATGACCATCTTATGTCATTGTACCTACATTTATGAAAAACACACTGTACATGCATGGCCTTTCATTACGACAAAGCGCTACCGCCGCTCCGTGAGAAGAAGCCATTGACAGACATTCTATTTTTAGATCTGACAGCTTATTATATGCAACAAAATGCAACCATAAAATTTGTACAAAATCAAGAGTGAGGACATTACAGACCAAATTTGGTGAAATCTACCATACAGTTTACCAGAAATAATTGTCTGAATAATTGTGGGCGGGATAGCTGGGCGATGGATGAGAGATGATTAGAATAGCCTACCCATTGAGTACTTCATGCTCTAGTGAGTCTATGAATAATACTGTTCATAGCATGTATCCTAAACTGACAGGAAGACAATAAAATGTAATATTTATTGTCATTATAATTGCAGTTTCTGGTGTTTATGAACTATCAAATACTGCTGGGTGGCCCAATATAACACCTATTTCCTCTTCATGGTCCAGAACAGCACCTTTATTACTGCTGGGTGGCCCATTATAACACCTCTATTTCCTCTTCATGGTCCGGAACAGCACCTTTATTGCTGCTGGGTGGCCCAATATAACACCTATTTCCTCTTCATGGTCCGGAACAGCACCTTTATTGCTGCTGGGTGGCCCAATATAACACCTTTATTGCTGCTGGGTGGCCCGGAACAACACCTTTATTGCTGCTGGGTGGCCCGGAACAACACCTTTATTGCTGCTGGGTGGCCCGGAACAACACCTTTATTGCTGCTGGGTGGCCCGGAACAACACCTTTATTGCTTCTGGGTGGCCCGGAACAACACCTTTATTGCTGCTGGGTGGCCCGGAACAACACCTTTATTGCTGCTGGGTGGCCCACTGCCATCAATATACAGCATAGACATGTGCTGATGCATTGAACATATGGCACAGATAGGAGACTATGAATAAATAACATAGTACACCACTTATTACTCAAGCCCAGGAGGTGGCAAGCTTGAAGCAGTAGTGTGAAGAGGCAGGCTTTGCTGTACAGCTGTCCCTAAATAGGAAGAACAAGAACAACCAGAGCTGCACTATAAACCACTAGCAGCTGGGGAAATTGCGGAGCTGGACAAATTGCAGAGCTGGGGAAATTGCGGAGCTGGGAAAATTGCGGAGCTGGGCAAATTGCGGAGCTGGGCAAATTGCGGAGCTGGGCAAATTGCAGAGCTGGGGAAATTGCGGAGCTGGGCAAATTGTGGCGCTGGGCAAATTGCGGAGCTGGGCAAATTGCAGAGCTGGGGAAATTGTGAAGCTGGGGAAATAGCGGAGCTGGGCAAATTGCAGTGAATTCTTGCCCAGGGATATGGCTCTTTTCAGAAATCATAAAACATTCGTCCTTTCCATACCCACAGTGGATCCCGTCGTCACTAGTTTCTGCATTACTGTTTTCTACACGCTTGACCCACAAGATGGCGGCGTATTGAAAGTCACATGGTATTTGGTTACGTGATTGTTATCTATATAATACATAGATTTCAGATGACAGCACGAGCATCTGGGTTATTGACTTGTGTAAAGCTATGCCGTCCGATACATGACCAAAATGACAACACCAATACACACATATATCTGTCTAGCCAGTGTGATCCATTAACACTAATAAGACGTCTACACGTTTGACCCACAAGATGGCGCTGTCATTTGGTCAAAGTGATTGTGTTCAATAAGATCAAAGATCGACTTTATAAGTATTGGATTGACAAGTGAAGTGTTGTATGGGCATTCTCTTGGGTTCGAGCTCTGTCGTGTGGTGATGGGCGGATCACTGTACTGGCCCAATCACTGCACTGGCCACATCACGGTTGTCATTCTTACGGCGGTGTTTGGGTCTATGGTTCATATTTCCACTTTTCTCGCTAATCCAATCACTCACTTATATACATACTGTAATAGTGTAGATATTATGATAAAATATGTTCTTAGCCAATTACTAGAATCCTAGTTATATATACGTATGTATACATTTTTATTTATATTTCCATATATTATTGTCATGTGTAAATGTTTAAAATTGCATCTGTAATTGTGAAGCGCAATAGAATAATTTTTAATTTTTGCGCTATAAAAATGCAATGTATTTGTATTTGCATTCTGTGTATTGATCGGTGCATTATAATATGAATATAAATAGTTTTCTAATGAAGTAAGACGTATTTGTCGATTTGAAGTCTTTACAATAATATATAACAATGTTTTTTATTATGGATGGTGTCGCTACTAAAATTGACGAGTTAATCATTTCTACATAAATTATTTCACATCGAGCCATTAAAGTTAACTTAAACAAGTTTGCCAAGGTTGGTTGTATAATCAATAATTGACTACCCCCCCCTAAACTTGGTTACATTATCTTTTATCACATGTATGTAACAATTTTGACACTATAAAAGAGTATCTGGCATAAATCAACCGCAACAAGTATTTTATCAAACAGTAAAACATAATTTATTGATGCAGCAAATACTGGTCTAATTTACATGTTTAAACATATTTAAATGTCACTTTAATGTTGAAACACTGATAAAGACACAGTGTAATCAATATACCTGGGTCTATCCTTTACAACAAATATAATAATATTACACCAACACAACATTTAATAAAGCATAATAAACCATTAATTTAATAAAGCATGCTAAACCATTAACTTAATAAGCATGCTAAACGAATAATTTAATAAACCATGCTAATCCAATAATTTAATAAACCATGCTAAACCAATACTTTAATAAACCATGCTAATCCAATAATTTAATAAAACATGCTAATCCAATAATTTAATAAACCATGCTAAACCAATACTTTAATAAACCATGCTAATCCAATAATTTAATAAAACATGCTAATCCAATAATTTAATAAACCATGCTAAACCAATACTTTAATAAACCATGCTAAACCAATAATTTAATAAAACATGCTAAACCAATACTTTAATAAACCATGCTAAACCATTAATTTCTTTGCTAACAGAGAGAGCGGAACGAAAACAAACAGTTTAAAGTTCAAACTTTATTTATTTTACAATGATTGCGAAACAAGCTTTAACAACTTATGTTAATCAGTCTCGTTGGAACGGATGAAAGCATAAATATGGTCATTTGTGTGGTAGGAAACCAGAGTACCCAGAGAAAATACACATACCCCAGGTCCAATGATCGAACCCAGGTTGCATTGGTGAGAGAGTGCGCTAACCATTGCGATAATTGAACAGTCACAACGAAAACAAAGACAAATATATCAGTTAAATTAGAATTATATAATTTATCAAATTAAATAAACTACAATAGTTTTCAAATCAACTTTACTGTTATTGTAATATAGACTTTAAGTTATTTATCCACAAGTCTGAGATCATTAGAATTGCATGTTCCCACTGAGAAGTACCAGTTTAGGGATATTAGAATTGCATGTTCCCACTGAGAAGTACCAGTTTAGGGATATTAGAATTGCATGTTCCCACTGAGAAGCACCAGTCTGGGGATATTAGAATTGCATGTTCCCACTTAGAAGTACCAGTCTAGGGATATTAGAATTGCATGTTCCCACTGAGAAGCACCAGTCTGGGGATATTAGAATTGCATGTTCCCACTGAGAAGTACCAGTCTGGGGATATTAGAATTGCATGTTCCCACTGAGAAGTACCAGTCTGGGGATATTAGAATTGCATGTTCCCACTGAGAAGCACCAGTCTGGGGATATTAGAATTGCATGTCCTCAATGAGATGTACCAGTCTGGGGATATTAGAATTGCATGTTCCCACTGAGAAGTACCAGTCTGGGGATATTAGAATTGCATGTTCCCACTGAGAAGTACCAGTCTAGGGATATTAGAAGTGCATGTCCTCAATGAGAAGTACCAGTCTAGGGATATTAGAATTGCATGTTCCCACTGAGAAGTACCAGTCTAGGAATATTAGAAGTGCATGTTCCCACTGAGAAGTACCAGTCTAGGAATATTAGAATTGCATGTTCCCACTGAGAAGTACCAGTCTAGGGATATTAGAATTGCATGTTCCCACTGAGAAGTACCAGTCTAGGAATATTAGAATTGCATGTTCCCACTGAGAAGTACCAGTCTAGGAATATTAGAATTGCATGTTCCCACTGAGAAATACCAGTCTAGGAATATTAGAATTGCATGTTCCCACTGAGAAGTACCAGTCTAGGGATATTAGAATTGCATGTTCCCACTGAGAAGTACCAGTCTGGGGATATTATAATTGCATGTTCCCACTGAGAAGTACCAGTCTGACGATATTAGAATTGCATGTTCCCACTGAGAGGTACCAGTCTGGGGATATTAGAAATGCATGTTCCCACTGAGAAGTACCAGTCTGGGGATATTAGAATTGCATGTTCCCACTGAGAAGTACCAGTCTGACGATATTAGAATTGCATGTTCCCACTGAGAAGTACCAGTCTGACGATATTAGAATTGCATGTTCCCACTGAGAGGTACCAGTCTGGGGATATTAGAAATGCATGTTCTCAAATGAGAAGTATTACATCATTTTAATGAAGTTTGCAGACTTCACAAAAACCCTATCAAGAAAAATCAAGAAAAATAAGTCTATAACAAATTAACCTAAATTGTCTTCAGATATCAAACATTCTGATAAAATTATATAAGCATCACTCTAAACATTAGATATCTTGATGATAAGGTGTTTGCATTTCAAATCAAATGAGCTCTTTGTAAAAGAAATATGTGCAAAATGCATTAGTATAATCTCCAAGGAATTATGTGCACACGTTATCAGGGAGTGAAAAACTTCATCAAATGTTTTTTTTATTTAATTTAATTTTCGACTACAGAAGCTGACTGGGTCAATGCTTTCCAGGAAATAACATGTATGTTTTTTGATAAAAAAAACTAAAAGAGTGAATTTAATATAGAACATTCTAACCCTTTCCCTCGCAGATGCACCTTGACGCCATTACCAATACGACATACATTGACAATGTAGTAGCCAAACCAATGTTCATAATAAATGCCAGAATCTCTCATGTAGGCCCAGTAATATCTATGGAGGTGGGATAGATATGGCAACTACTTATCCACTGCATGATAGCTAAATGGCTGTCGTTTGTATGGAGATATAATAGTATATTAACCTAAATCTCTATGTAGTTCCAGTAATATCTATGGATGTGGGATTATATATAGCGACTACTTATCCACTGCAATGATAGCTAAATGGCTGTCGTTTGTATGGAGATATAATAGTATATTAACCTAAATCTCTATGTAGTTCCAGTAATATCTATGGATGTGGGATAGATATAGCGACTACTTATCCACTGCATGATAGCTAAATGGCTGTCGTTTGTATGGAGATATAATAGTATATTAACCTAAATCTCTATGTAGTTCCAGTAATATCTATGGAGGTGGGATAGATATGGCGACTACTTATCCACTGCATGATAGCTAAATGGCTGTCGTTTGTATGCAGATATAATAGTATATTAACCTAAATCTCTATGAAGGGAAGGGTTAATAGGAAGGACAAGATGGTTCCTGTACATAGATGTAATGTTAAAGTAACTTCTGATGACAATGATAATAAGTACCAGTAGGTGCAGGGCTTACGTTGCAACAATGTTCTCTTTAACAACAATGAATCTGTATAACCCCAAAGTGAAGGGGAGCACTGGCAATACGCTGCATGTGACAACCATTCAGAACATGTCATTCAAACACATTTATGCAGTCCATCATTCAATTGACACAACCGATATGTCTAAAAGTCAAAGATGTTACTCTTTAATTATAGGTCTGTATAATTTTCATGTTTATTTACCATTAATTTAAATTTACAGTGAAATTGTCAACTAGTAGCTCGCAAGCACACGAGCGTCAGCTTACAGATCCGCTATGCGGAGGACCTTCGTACTGTATTCCTAACTGCTACCCTCTGATTCAGTAATTAGGGGTCATTAGCATTGAACTTATCCATTATGGTGTATTCCCATACACCGAGCATGATGAACTATAGGTACATTGTTCCCAGCATGTACTGTGCATGATGGACAACTATAGGTACAGTGTACATTCCAGATGTTCCCAGCATGCACTGTGCATGATGGACAACTATAGGTATATTGTACATTCCAGATGTTTCCTAAGTATTATGCTCCAGAAAGCAGAACAAGTGAGGTACCAAAGGTTGCTCATACATTGAGGCATATGTTTGACTGGAGTAAATTTTGATGCAAGCAATTGTGGTTTACGTATCGTCTAAATTTGATGAATTATGATTTAAGATTATAAAGATAGCACTGATGGTTATTAACATCAGTTAGATTGTGATTCCAGTGATCTTATATATCTCTCCAGCTGGTATTGGTGAAGGAAGACCACCTTGCAGTATTTCCTGCAAGGGTGGGCACCCAGGTAGCCCAACCGACTTTCTGCAAGCCAGCTGGATAACTTCCACACATCAAAGCAATTGACTGACCCCTCCCCCCCAGTGAGATACGATCCAACAACAGTGAGATGCAAGTGATTTGAAGTCAATGCACAATTTCCAACTGTTCTTAAACTAATACACTCGATTTTGTTTTTTTACATTTATTTATCGTCGCTACCGGTTGCCCATATGAGCGATGCCTCCTGAAGATATTAGTCATTTTAGATTTTGGAGGATAGTGCAATGATACAGAGAGAGACCCATTCCAGAGTCTCCTCTGGTTCTTTTACGTGCACGGTGTAAAGCACCGACACGAGACCTCGGTTTAACGTCCCATCTGAAAGACTGTTAATTTTATTAGGGTCAGATGGGGGATCGAACCTGCGATCCCTGGATTACCAGTCCAGCATGTTACCACTGGGCTATAGATCCGTCTGTATAATAATACACCGGATAATCTATGGGAAGGAAATAATTAGCAAAGGCATTGTATAACATAATAGCCTCATTCTGTAATACCCTATCATGGGAAATGCAACACTTCAAATCCCATTACAAATCATCATTAAGATTAACCTAGTCATAAAGTTGCCACAGTTCATTTCCAGCACATATAATTCCCTGACAGATCAATGATCTAGTGTAGCGGCTGATTAAATTCATTATTTCCACACCAGTACCTTCAATCTACTCTCTCACTATGATCCTTTGTCTTGTATCTATTTCAATTACATGTATTAGACATGAACTATTATATTTTTCGAAAATGCTCTGACATGGAATAGGGGTGAACACATATTTCACTGGCTTCAAATAGATGCCACTTTGCTATACAAAGCCTGTAGAAGACAAATTTACTCCAACACATGAACAAAAACAAAGCATTTGCTAAATGGACAAGACTCAATCTTCAAACTGATTGAAAATGATATGGCCAGTACTCTGACTGAGCTATAGGGCCTTTGAAACAATTATTTACACTTTAAGAGTCACCAAAAGGCTAAGCTTGAATAGCTGTATTCAAGATATCAATCAAAACTGTCCAAGTTGATCAACCATTAACTCACAGGTCTTTAACCCATTCAACACCAAGTAACTCACATGGACTGGTCCTTGATATTCATAAACCAATAAATGAATCAGAAAATCACATTTGGACAAGTTCATTTATCAAAATGGGTAATTATGTCTAAAAATAGTCATATCACTGGCAAAAAGTGCAGATCCTGATGAGACGGCTCGTCACGAGCCGGCTCATCTGGATCTACACTTTTTGTAAGCCTATTTAGAGGCCTGTGGTGTTGAAAGGGTTAATTTACATATTTTTGCAAGCACCTTTTCTTTTGTTCCTATTTAATGTTTTCATTTCCTGATATAATTTGGCAATAACATGGTATATAGAACATTGAACTTTCACACTTTCTTATTAATTATTAATCACAATTCACAGGTCTTTAATTTACAGACCTCCAGCAGTGATCAATTACTTATAGGCATTATGGAAACAATATCTGCATTGTCTTAATTTGCTAATTTCTCCCCTATTGTTGGCCCACTGGACTCAGGAATATCACGACAATTCTCCCCTATTGTTGGCCCACTGGACTCAGGAATATCACGACATTTCTCCCCTATTGTTGGCCCACTGGACTCAGGAATATCACCAAAATTCTCCCCTATTGTTGGCCCACTGGACTCAGGAATATCACGACATTTCTCCCCTATTGTTGGCCCACTGGACTCAGGAATATCACGACATTTCTCCCCTATTGTTGGCCCACTGGACTCAGGAATATCACAACATTTCTCCCCTATTGTTGGCCCACTGGACTTAGGAATATCACCAAAATTCTCCCCTATTGTTGGCCCACTGGACTCAGGAATATCACCAAAGTCCTCTGAGATAGTTGACTCTATATAAAGTTGTTGCCAACGGTTATACTTATACGTGAGTTAGTTATTTAATGAGTCATTGCTAAAATTTGATACCTGAATATATTCATTGTTTATATGCCATTAAATACAACAGCATATCTGCCCCTCCCAAACATTTCAGCAGCAAAGAATTTTGAATTTTATTTTCAAATACATTTTTTTCCTTTGGTTTTGCTTATTATAAGCTATGTATAATTCTGATGTCGCGGTACAGACTTAGTCACCATCGGGGTGATTATGTGTAAGCAGCCCAGCTAGCTGAGTCGGTAGAGCGTTCGCCCTGTAAACGAAAGGTCCTGGGTTCGAGCCCCGGGTTGGCTGCACATTTTTCTCACCCTGTGACATATTTATTGGCAAGTTGATCACTCAATCAGATGCTCACATAGATGGCACTATAAACACATGAGTCTTTCAAATAGCTGCACACCGTAAACTCAAATTAATGCTAAAGCTACACATTTTAAACCAATTATAAAATAGAAACAAGTTTTTACATCAAACTTAATTACTGTTGCCACAACTTGTGAATTGAACAAATTACTTAATGGCTGATTTATGTGTGTGGTCATAAAATGGTTGACAGATGAAACATTTTCTATTTTCTCCTGGGTATAATTGAAAAACTGACACATTTTGTGGTAAAAGGATGACTGAGATATGATGATTTCACTGTGTAATGATTGATCGTTGTTTCTATCACAATCGGACAGTTAAGGTGTTAAGCTCATTTACATAGGTGTTTTAACTATGTAGGGATCAGTGACACTAGCTGCCTTCTGTTTCAACTCATACCCTAATTGATGGTGTATCATGCAAGTTCACAATGAAACTTGTGTGTGTATTTAGTGAGAATAAATTGTGATTTATATTCCTGCAATGTCTCATAACTGGACTGAAGTACAGAAGGAGGCATAACTCTGGGAGAAGTACAGAAGGAGGCATAACTCCGGGGGAAGTACAGAAGGAGGCATAACTCCGGGGGAAGTACAGAAGGAGGCATAACTCCGGGGGAAGTACAGAAGGAGGCATAACTCCGGGAGAAGTACAGAAGGAGGCATAACTCCGGCAGAAGTACAGAAGGAGGCATAACTCCGGAGAAGTACAGAAGGAGGCATAACTCCGGGAGAAGTACAGAAGGAGGCATAACTCCGGCAGAAGTACAGAAGGAGGCATAACTCCGGAGAAGTACAGAAGGAGGCATAACTCTGGGAGAAGTACAGAAGGAGGCATAACTCCGGGGGAAGTACAGAAGGAGGCATAACTCCGGGAGAAGTACAGAAGGAGGCATAACTCCGGGAGAAGTACAGAAGGAGGCATAACTCCGGGAGAAGTACAGAAGGAGGCATAACTCCGGGAGAAGTACAGAAGGAGGCATAACTCTGGGAGAAGCTATAACATCCAAAAGTGCCAACAATACATGAACATGGCTACTTGATATTGAAGGCATAAATCAAATCTCAATTCAATTGGATGAAGACTGTAGATAGGAGGAGTTCCACCAGTTTCAGATGAGTTACATGTATATTGTAATCTAGTAAAGCACAAAAAGGGGGGGGCTTAAATCAAAATCATTTACAGAACCAGTCCACTTTAGCTGTAAGATGACCATACCAGATCTGAAATCTCTTTGAGGACCACAGTAAGGGTCAGATGTGCCGTTTTGGAATATATTTTTGTACAATTCAGTTCTCTCCTTTTCCCTGCACCATGCCACTATTCCCTTCCCTCCATCCCATCTTCTCCTATGAACTATGGAGAAATGGTGTGCACCATGGGTATGAACTATGGGGACATTTGTGCACCATGGGTATGAACTATGGAGAAATAGTGTGCACCATGGGTATGAACTATGGGGACATTTGTGCAACATTGGGCAAGGTATGAACTACTATGGTGTTGACAAACAGCATGGACAGTACTGGGCATGACCAGGCAGTGACACCTCACAGGGACACTTGTAGTAACCTACCGACATGCATGAGTAAGCATGCAACACAGTGCAAGTAAACATGATAATAGTTTCTGGACAACAATGTCTTACACACCAACACCGTACCAACAATAAGCTGGATCAATATCACAGTGATGGGCACCCTGCAAACCATTAGACTAACCATCCAATGCATGACTTACTGCCTGCAGGAATGCACTGTGGACAACACTGTCCTGGTATGGTTTGGATGATCTCGTTTGGTTTACACTGTTTTGAAGGACACGGTAGATTGGCGCACGCTACTTCACCATCGTCACAGCGACAGCTCACACACAACTCTGGATTCCACTCCGTATTATGCTGCAAGAAATACAGACAACATAGAAACTAACCTGATAACCTATGGATATAATCTGTTTATGACGTGAAAATATACCACACGCGTCTTAACCCTTTCCTTCATAGAGGTTTAGGTTAATATACTATTATATCTCCATAGATATTACTGGGACTACATGAGATTTAGATTAATAAACTATAATACTCCATACAAACGACAGCCATTTAGCTATCATGCAGTGGATAAGTAGTCGCCATATCTGTCCCACCTCCCTAGATATTACTTGGACTACATGAGATTCTGGCCTTTATTATGAACATCTTTTGGCTACTACATTTTCTCTATGAGGGAAAGGGTTAATATGCTTCGGAAAAAAGTGTTTTCAATAAGTTGAGCCATTACTGTACCACAGTAAAAACATTTTGCCAGTACGTTGTTGTTTACTCTTTACTGTCTTTTTAACTATATGTTTTCATATGCACACAGAATGTGCACTATTTGTGTGATGTCTACCTCCGACAACCAGACACCCATTAACTGTTTCAAACTTGTACTGAACTGAGACCAGCATCAAAATACACTTGTTACATTGTATTAATCTGGCACTAGATCGTTAATTCTAGCACTAGCATCTGGCACTAGATCGTTAATTCTAGCACTAGCATCTGGCACTAGATCGTTAATTCTAGCACTAGCATCTGGCACTAGATCGTTAATTCTAGCACTAGCATCTGGCACTAGATCATTAATTCTAGCACTAGCATCTGGCACTAGATCGTTAATTCTAGCGCTAACATCTGGCACTAGATCGTTAATTCTAGCACTAGCATCTGGCACTAGATCGTTAATTCTAGCACTAGCATCTGGCACTAGATCGTTAATTCTAGCGCTAGCATCTGGCACTAGATCGTTAATTCTAGCACTAGCATCTGGCACTAGATCGTTAATTCTAGCGCTAGCATCTGACACTAGATCGTTAATTCTAGCGCTAGCATCTGGCACTAGATCGTTAATTCTAGCGCTAGCATATGCCCGACTGTAAAGACAATCAAGATGGACACAGTGAAAATACTTCTTGCATTTTACAGAATTATCAAATTATGTCTGCTGAAAAATGACTGGCATGAGCAAAATATGAATAAACATATATTTCAACACAATTTAATTTGAATTTATCTGTAGAGTTAGAATAACTTTGTAAACTTTTAGAAATCCAATAACAAAACAACCTTTTGGTATGTTAGGTAATTTCTTCAATCACAATTTATTTTGCAATATTTACTGTTATATCTCGCCCATAATGCATCTGGATTAATCCGAATTAATGTATCATTATACAGTATCTGTTGTTGCTTATGTTGTTATATTTTATACAGTACAATAGTCTGCATGGAAGCCTGCTATGTTTACACATACCTTAATAATATTTTATTGCAACTTTTTTCACAATGAGAATAACACAATTTATTTATTTATACAAATTTATTTTAGCTCGATTGCGAAACAAGTTATTTAAACTTATATTATTCGCTCTCGAGACCTTATTCCTGATGGAATCCATCGCCACGAGGGAGAGAGAAGAGGCAACGTGGAATTTAAATGCCTTGCCTAAGGGCACAATCGTAACGGCTCCAGCGGGGCTCGAACTCCGGACCTTTCGCACCTGAAGCGAACGCGCATCCACTGCGCTATCACGACTTCCACAAACACAATTTACAACTACATATCACAATATTATTACTGTTCAATTTGATACATACAGGTATTTGTTGTTGTTGATGTGTACATGAGGACAACTTAGCTTCACACACTGGGCAGCAACTGTCGGCGGAGATCTCCAGGTACTCCCCCTGGAATAAGCATAGTATTATAATATACTCATACATGGTATCTGCATTATAATATACATACTCATACATGGTATCTGCATTATAATATACATACTCATACATGGTATCTGCATTATAATATACATACTCATACATGGTATCTGCATTATAATATACATACTCATACATGGTATCTGCACATTCATCACAGCAACATTCTCTTGTAACAATTCAATACCTAGCTATAGATCTATGGCATGGCACACAATGTGTCTTGTTCTATGGCATGGCACACACTGTGTCTTGTTCTATGGTACAGCACACACTGTGTCTTGTTCTATGGCATGGCACACAATGTGTCTTGTTCTATGGCATGGCACACACTGTGTCTTGTTCTATGGTACAGCACACAATGTGTCTTGTTCTATGGCATGGCACACAATGTGTCTTGTTCTATGGTACAGCACACAATGTGTCTTGTTCTATGGTACATCACACAATGTGTCTTGTTCTATGGCATGGCACACACTGTGTCTTGTTCTATGGCATGGCACACACTGTGTCTTGTTCTATGGCATGGCACACACTGTGTCTTGTTCAATGGCATGGCACACACTGTGTCTTGTTCTATGGCATGGCACACACCGTGTCTTGTTCTATGGCATGGCACACACTGTGTCTTGTTCTATGGTATGGTACACAATGTGTCTTGTTCTATGGTACATCACACAATGTGTCTTGTTCTATGGTACAGCACACACTATGTCTTGTTCTATGGTACATCACACACTGTGTCTTGTTCTATGGTACATCACACACTGTGTCTTGTTCTATGGCATGGCACACACTGTGTCTTGTTCTATGGTATGGCACACACTGTGTCTTGTTCTATGGTACAGCACACACTGTGTCTTGTTCTATGGTACAGCACACACTGTGTCTTGTTCTATGGCATGGCACACACTGTGTCTTGTTCTATGGTACAGCACACACTGTGTCTTGTTCTATGGCATGGCACACACTGTGTCTTGTTCTATGGCATGGCACACACTGTGTCTTGTTCTATGGTACAGCACACAATGTGTCTTGTTCTATGGCATGGTACACAATGTGTCTTGTTCTATGGCATGGCACACACTGTGTCTTGTGCTATGGTACAGCACACAATGTGTCTTGTTCTATGGTACATCACACACTGTGTCTTGTTCTATGGCATGGCACACACTGTGTCTTGTTCTATGGCATGGCACACACTGTGTCTTGTTCTATGGCATGGCACACACTGTGTCTTGTTCTATGGCATGGCACACAATGTGTCTTGTTCTATGGTACAGCACACAATGTGTCTTGTTCTATGGCATGGCACACACTGTGTCTTGTTCTATGGCATGGCACACAATGTGTCTTGTTCTATGGCATGGCACACACTGTGTCTTGTTCTATGGCATGGCACACAATGTGCCTTGTTCTATGGTACAGTACACAATGTGTCTTGTTCTATGGCATGGCACACAATGTGTCTTGTTCTATGGTACATCACACACTGTGTCTTGTTCTATGGTACAGCGCGCAATGTGTCTTGTTCTATGGCATGGCACACAATATGTCTTGTTCTATGGCATGGCACACACTGTGTCTTGTTATATGGCATGGCACACACTGTGTCTTGTTCTATGGTACAGTGCACACTGTGTCTTGTTCTATGGTACAGTGCACACACTGTGTCTTGTTCTATGGTACAGTGCACACTGTGTCTTGTTCTATGGTACAGTGCACACAATGTGTCTTGTTCTATGGCATGGCACACAATGTGTCTTGTTCTATGGTACAGCACACAATGTGTCTTGTTCTATGGTACAGTGCACACAATGTGTCTTGTTCTATGGCATGGCACACAATGTGTCTTGTTCTATGGCATGGCACACACTGTGTCTTGTTCTATGGCATGGCACACAATGTGTCTTGTTCTATGGTACAGCACACAATGTGTCTTGTTCTATGGCATGGCACACAATGTGTCTTGTTCTATGGCATGGCACACAATGTGCCTTGTTCTATGGTACAGTACACAATGTGTCTTGTTCTATGGCATGGCACACACTGTGTCTTGTTCTATGGCATGGCACACACTGTGTCTTGTTCTATGGTATGGCACACAATGTGTCTTGTTCTATGGTACAGCACACAATGTGTCTTGTTCTATGGTACAGCACACAATGTGTCTTGTTCTATGGTACAGCACACAATGTGTCTTGTTCTATGGTACAGCACACACTGTGTCTTGTTCTATGGCATGACATACACTGTGTCTTGTTATATGATACAGAGCACAATGTGTCTTGTTCTATGGTACAGCACACAATGTGTCTTGTTCTATGGCATGGTACACAATGTGTCTTGTTCTATGGTACAGCACACACTGTGTCTTGTTCTATGGTACAGTGCACACTGTGTCTTGTTCTACGGCATGACACACAATGTGTCTTGTTCTATGGTACAGCACACACTGTGTCCTGTTCTATGGTACAGCACACACTGTGTCTTGTTCTATGGCATGACACACAATGTGTCTTGTTCTATGGTACAGCACACACTGTGTCTTGTTCTACAGCATGGTACACAATGTGTTTTGTTCTATGGCATGGTACACAATGTGTCTTGTTCTATGGCATGGTACACAATGTGTCTTGTTCTACGGCATCGTACACAATGTGTCTTGTTCTATGGCATGGCACACAATGTGTCTTGTTATATGATACAGAGCACAATGTGTCTTGTTCTATGGCATGGCACACACTGTGTCCTGTTCTATGGTACAGCACACACTGTGTCTTGTTCTATGGCATGGCACACACTGTGTCCTGTTCTATGGTACAGCACACACTGTGTCTTGTTCTATGGCATGGCACACAATATGTCTTGTTATATGATACAGAGCACAATGTGTCTTGTTCTATGGTACAGCACACAATGTGTCTTGTTCTATGGCATGGCACACAATGTGTCTTGTTCTATGGTACAGCACACACTGTGTCCTGTTCTACGGCATGGCACACACTGTGTCTTGTTCTATGGCATGGCACACACTGTGTCTTGTTCTATGGTATATCACACACTGTGTCTTGTTCTATGGTACAGCGCGCAATGTGTCTTGTTCTATGGCATGGCACACAATATGTCTTGTTCTATGGCATGGCACACACTGTGTCTTGTTATATGGCATGGCACACACTGTGTCTTGTTCTATGGTACAGTGCACACTGTGTCTTGTTCTATGGTACAGTGCACACAATGTGTCTTGTTCTATGGCATGGCACACAATGTGTCTTGTTCTATGGTACAGTACACAATGTGGCTTGTTCTATGGTATGGCACACAATGTGTCTTGTTCTATGGTACAGCACACACTGTGTCTTGTTCTATGGTACATCACACACTGTGTCTTGTTCTATGGTATGGCACACACTGTGTCTTGTTCTATGGTACAGCACACACTGTGTCTTGTTCTATGGTACAGCACACACTGTGTCTTGTTCTATGGTACAGTGCACACACTGTGTCTTGTTCTATGGCATGGCACACAATGTGTCTTGTTCTATGATACAGCACACAATGTGTCTTGTTCTATGGTACAGCACACTGTGTCTTGTTCTATGGTACAGTGCACACTGTGTCTTGTTCTATGGCATGGCACACACTGTGTCTTGTTCTATGGCATGGCACACACTGTGTCTTGTTCTATGGCATGGCACACACTGTGTCTTGTTCTATGGCACAGCACTGTGTCCTGTTCTATGGTACAGCGCACAATATGCTTGATCTATGACACAGTGCACAATGTGTCTTGATATATAACACATAACAATGTCTCATGATTTATAGCGACATACTACTAATATGTTTCAACACCATGGTTACAAAGGTTTCAAAGATACCACAATGAGCAAGGTGTTCATAATGTGTAATATTATGAAAGTAGAACATGTAGTACCTTATCATAGTCACATAGTGGATCTGTACACCGGATTGTTTCACACAGAACAATGGGTTCTTCGCACGTGCAAACTGTGCATGGTCCAGGTTGCCATACAGTGTGTTTCTGAAAATAGATATGCAATCATGTGTAACTGCCATGTCTAAGCTTGCAACACACAGACGGATCTATAATCCAGTTGTTAACATGCTGGACTGGTAATCCAGGGATCGGAGGTTCGATCCCCCATCTGACCCTAATAAAATTAACAGTCTTTCAGATGGGACTTTAATTAAACCGAGGTCTCGTGTCTGTGCTTTACACCGTGCACGTAAAAGAACCAGAGGAGACTCTGGAATGGGTCTGGTCTCTCTGTCTGTATCATTGCACTATCCTCCACAAATCTAAAATGACTAATCTATTCAGGCAGAGTCGCTCATATGGGCAACCGGTAGCGACGATAAATAAAACATACACAAGTTTGCAACAGAATGCTTTCATATTTTTATTATCTAGGGTACATGTAAAACAATAAACAACTATATATGTAGGTGTGACTAGTCTGTCATGTGTTATTTTGAACCGATGTAGGTGTGACTAGTCTGTCATGTGTTATGTTGAACCGATGTAGGTGCGACTAGTCTGTCATGTGTTATGTTGAACCGATGTAGGTGCGACTAGTCTGTCATGTGTTATTTTGAACCAATGTTTCCTTTACTTGTCGAGAATCAGTAAGTAAGTCCGGAATTGAATCTTTCCATGAGGAAAATCTTAACATCAGGTGCCCAGAAATATTGACTATTCTGAATTAATTGTTGCAAAATATCATAATTTACGGTGCAAAATTTTAGGCCAGGTGATGATTAACCCTTTACTTTTCTTTTTTACATTTATTTATCGTCGCTACCGGTTGCCCATATGAGCGACGCCTCCTGAAGAGATTAGTTATTTTAGATTTTGGAGGATATTGCATGATACAGACAGAGACCCATTCCAGAGTCTCCTCTGGTTCTTTTACGTGCACGGTGTAAAGCACCGACACGAGACTTCGGTTTAACGTCCCATCTGAAAGACTGTTAATTTTATTAGGGTCAGGCGGGGGATCTGCGATCCCTGGATTACCAGTCCAGCGTGCTACCACTGGACTACATATCCGTCTGGACATACCCTTTACTACATAGAGATTTAGGTTAATATATTATTATATCTCCATACAAATGACAGCCATTCAGCTATCATACAGTGGATGAGTAGTCGCCAGATCTATCCCACCTCCATAGATATTTCTGGGACTACATGAGATTCTGGCCTTTATTATGAACATTTGTTTGGCTACTACATTGTCAATGTATGTTGTATTGGTAATGACGTCAAGAGGTGCTTCTATGACATCAAATATTTACAAAGTAAAATCCACACAAAAAATTAGTTTCTGCTAGGCTGTCATTAGTCTTATGTACATTTATTTGATACATGTATCGTAGCACTTAAACATCTGTTTAAAATAAGCCATACAGAATAAGGAATGGGTGGAGGAAAAAATGGCACCAGAAAAAATGGCACCGGAAAAAATGGCACCCGGGGGAAAAAAGGCACCCGAAACAATGGCACCAGAAAAAATGGCACCGGAAAAAATGGCACCAAAAAAAATGGCACTGCAAATTTGGAAAAAATGGTACCTCAAGAAAAAATGTCAGCTTATTTCAATATGTTTGCAGTATGCTTATTGATATTATTCATAGTATATATTTTTATTTAATAATACAAGTTATTTCTAGTAAGTGAAGCCACTCCTTCATAATTGAAACCTGTTGAAATGTGTTTGATCATGATAACATAATCAATAAGTCCTGTTTATAGCAACAATTGTTAATTGCACCTCTTTAGGAGTGGCTTCCTACATCATTGGATTATTATCATACAGAAAAAATAAATAGGGTGCCATTTTTTCCAAATTTAGTGCCATTTCTTCCAGTTGTCTTTTTTTTCGGGTGCCATTTTTTCCGGGTGCCATTTTTTCTGGTGCCATTTTTTCCGGTGCCATTTTTCCCGTACTCCCTAAGGAATAGACCCTCAATGTAACATTCAGTGTCTCTCAAGATCAGTCAAGCTTGTATTAGTGGTCACCCGCAACCTGAAATAAGCCACCAATTGCCAATTGTCCCCGGAAGTACATTTTTATAATACACAGGTAATTTGACCACTGGCATGATTCTGTAATTCCCTGATTTAACAAATGATTTGTCCATACACTGGAGTCTATATGTATAGGAGGATATAAGACGAAAACGATCCAATATGTAAAATATTGGATTGTGTGAGGTGCGTATCGCCGAAGACAATACCAATATTTTACATATTGGATCCGTTTGAGGTTTATATCTTACTTAAAACACACACTTATATAACAAGATCCTACTAATTAAAATTGTTAATGTCGTACAGGTATGCGTAGAATTTAATATAATACTCTGGCCTATTCACTACAAGTATAAAGGTATGACGTCACGACAGTGTTTTGAAAATGGTTAAGATGCAATCAGCACAGGGTATTATTAAATCAACAAATCTATATTGCCATACCTCATCAATTATACATACACACATTATTGGTGCATGATTTGGATCATCTATATCACAAGGTTGCAGTATGTACAATGTGTTACAAGATCATACTATAACACCAGGATATAAAAACAGGTGTTAATAATAACCTCTGCCATTTAAACATCACATATTGTTATAATATAACCTGCTATTTATTGCAGGTCACAGGCAGATTGGCAGGCCCTGGAGACACTAGAAGCTACACTTTACATGTATGTGACACCTGCCACAGCTAGCAATGTTATGGCAGTCACTAATGCCAGTTTCTACATGAAAAATGAAAACAAGACTGAGCTCACTGATAAATTGATAACACAGTTAGCCCATAGTATTATTGTATGGTATATTTTACACTGGAATTGTTATTGCCAATAATTTAATTTGCCGAAATGCTGTGGCAATTGCCAGATCTTAAATTTCCGATATTGAGTTACATATTTCATGCAATATCTATGCATGGTTTCAAATCTTATATCATTGATAGACATTAACTCTTTCAATACTACATACCTCTAAATAGGCTTACAAAAAGTGTAGATCCTGATGAGCTGGCTCATGAGCCATCTCATCATGATCTGCACTTTTTGCCAGTAATATTACTATTCTTAGACAAAATTACCCATTTTGATAAATGATTAACTGGTCCAAATGTAATTTTCTTATTAATTTATTGGTCTAAAAATATCATGCACTAGTGTCCATGTCAGTCACTTGGTGTTGAATGGGTTAAGAATTAAAATTACAAAGAAAGTGATATTGCTGAATGAGTTATGATATCCACAGCACCATCCACGACACAATCACAACCTCTCTCAATGATATCCACAGCATCAACAACGACACAATCACAAGCTCTCTCAATGAGATCCACAGCATCAACCACAACACAATCACAACCTCTCTCAATGAGATCCACAGCATCAACCACAACAAAATTACAACCTCTCTCAATCAGATCCAATCAACTTAGCCAACAGTTTGCCATTTGTGCTGGTCCATAATTTTACAGAGGTTAGTCATACGAGGGGGGACCCTCATGTGTTACCATGTGCCTTATCAAACTGAGGTAATTGTTGTAGCATACTGAAGTACAGAAGGAGGCATAACTCCGGGAGAAGTACAAAAGGAGGCATAACTCTGGGAGAAGTACAGAAGGAGGCATAACTCCGGGGGAAGTACAGAAGGAGGCATAACTCAGGGAGAAGTACAGAAGGAGGCATAACTCCGGAGAAGTACAGAAGGAGGCATAACTCCAGGAGAAGTACAGAAGGAGGCATAACTCCGGGAGAAGTACAGAAGGAGGCATAACTCCGGAGAAGTACAGAAGGAGGCATAACTCCGGGAGAAGTACAGAAGGAGGCATAACTCCGGGAGAAGTACAGAAGGAGGCATAACTCCGGGAGAAGTACAGAAGGAGGCATAACTCTGGGAGAAGTACAGAAGGAGGCATAACTCCGGGAGAAGTACAGGAGGAGGCATAACTCGTGGGAGAAGTACAGAAGGAGGCATAACTCCGGGGGAAGTACAGGAGGAGGCATAACTCCGGGAGAAGTACAGGAGGAGGCATAACTCCGGGAGAAGTACAGAAGGAGGCATAACTCCGGGAGAAGTACAGGAGGAGGCATAACTCCAGGGGAAGTACAGAAGGAGGCATAACTCCGGGAGAAGTACAGAAGGAGGCATAACTCCGGGAGAAGTACAGAAGGAGGCATAACTCCGGGAGAAGTACAGAAGGAGGCATAACTCCGGGAGAAGCTATAACATCCAATAGTGACAAACAATACTTGAACATGGCTACTTGATATTGAAGGCATAAACCTAATCTCAATTCAATTGGATGAAGACTGTAGATAGGAGTTCCACCAGATTCAGATGAGTTACATGTATATTATAATCTAGTAAAGCACAAAAGGGGGCATAATTCACAACCAGGAAATCATGATAACTTGCACTTGTCCACTTAAGCAGAAAGATGTATACCAGGTCTGAAATCTGTTTGAGATGTTGGGGCCACAGCAAGGGTCAGATGTGCTGTTTTGGAATATAGTTATATACTTAAAGTGGGGCAAAACTCCAGAAGTCATAGGACATGCAAATTCTGCACTTGTCCACTTGAAATGGATGTTGGCCATACCAAGTTTCATTGGAATTTAAAGTGAACTGAAGATTTAGATTAAACATATTTTATTTCCCAATATTATACAGTTTGAACAATGCATACATTACACCAATTAAAATACAGAAAAAGGATTAGAATGAAAGACAGAGTCTTATATAATTCTTCTCCTCAAGGATTACAGTTTACATCCACTATGTCGAATTCTGTAGGACCAAACAAAATACTTCAACATAACCGAAATTTGACTAAACGAAATTCGATATAAATGAAGCCAGTTATATGTAACATGATAGTGTCTGAAATGGGACTTTGATCCGACTTCGAGATAACTGGAGAATTCGACATAACCGACTTTGACACATGGATGTAGACTGTAGTTGGGGCCACAAGAAATTGTGACAGATGGATGGGTGAGTAGGCCTACATATACGCTCATTTCTACAAATGAGTACTGTAACCCAATTGTTCTCTCTTTTTTTTCATTGGCAACATATGAGCATTCATAGCTGCATAAGAGCCAAAACAAAACGAGGAAGAATGTTACCGATGAAGTTGTTTAGTAAATATCTATCATGCAATTCATGAGAAGCCATTAAAACATTTGTTTATAGCCTGTTGAATAATACAAAATTAATCCTGATTAACACAATAAGCACAGCCATTTCAACAACTGGGTCAATGGTAGGATACTACAGACAATGTCTGATCATATAGGAGAGTGTTACCTAATGCTTTAAACGCTCTTACAAAACAGCATCATAGGCTTGAAAACTTCAGTGCAACACACCATGGTGTATCAGATGTCTCTCAAAATATGTCTACCGAAATGAAAATACAAAACAAAAAAAACTGAAAATACCTTTGCTCTCATCAGATATGTCAAGATCACTAAAGAAAAAATTCATTATAAACTGGGAAGATCTGCGAGCTACTTATTGCTGTGTACATATTATCAGTGGCATTGTGGCAAGCAATAAAATGAAAAACAAATCAACTAAATGATTACTGTATTTCTACAGTACACTCAAGTACCCAAAAACCTTACTTCGTTTTTGACAAATTACAATTTAATATACTGGTATCATATGAACAATCTACCATGATTGACATAAGGACTTCACATTTGTAAACCGAGACTGAGTGGAACTAAATAAGATCTCCATATACAAATCTCTTGCTCAGCTTGTTAATATAAACACAGACATTGCTGAAGAAATGACTAAAAAGTTAAAAACTCCTGAAGGTAAACTTGTAAAAGTGATAAAGGTTGTATAATGACAATTATTTGCCATTTTATGTTTATGTTTGTTCAGTAAATGTTTATCAACTACAACGGAACAGCTAGAAAGGTTAATAAATAATTCTGTTGTATATCAAACAGTTTAATCTAAGATTTATAGCTCCAATTTAAACCTGCAGTAAGCTGTCAATTACAATGATGTGATAGCGCATTCCGATGTCTTACCGTTATCACAGTACATCTATATTTCTACATATTAGTCTGCATCTAGTACTGATAATGCAAAGATTATAGCTGCATCACAATGCACAATTCATCAGCTAGATGCTTCAACAAACACTCAAACAGGCATTTCCACGTGGATAACATGGGTCTAACATTTAACAAACATGTCCACCAAGATCATGCTGTAAATAATCCTTTGCACGCTAGTGGCAGATAAAATCACTTTTGCAAACAAAACGTTCTGTGTCGTCTGATCTGGCTCTATGCTGTTTGCTATTCAGATAGTGAACCTAAAACACTTGGCTGAAAACACAGATCCTGATCAGATGCAGTGATATGCCACAGCTGATCTGGATCTATTATGCCTGATCAGACGCAGTGATACGCCACAGCTGATCTGGATCTATTATGCCTGATCAGACGCAGTGATATGCCACAGCTGATCTGGATCTATTATGCCTGATCAGACGCAGTGATACGCCACAGTTGATCTGGATCTATTATGCCTGATCAGACGCAGTGATACGCCACAGCTGATCTGGATCTATTATGCCTGATCAGACGCAGTGATATGCCACAGCTGATCTGGATCTATTATGCCTGATCAGACACAGTGATACACAACAGCTGATCTGGATCTATTATGCCTGATCAGACACAGTGATACACCACAGCTGATCTGGATCTATTATGCCTGATCAGACGCAGTGATACACCACAGCTGATCTGGATCTATTATGCCTGATCAGACGCAGTTATACGCCACATCTGATCTGGATCTACTATGCCTGATCAGATGCAGTGATACGCCACAGCTGATCTGGATCTATTATGCCTGATCATACGCAGTGATATGCCACAGCTGATCTGGATCTATTATGCCTGATCAGATGCAGTTATACGCCACAGCTGATCTGGATCTATTATGCCTGATCAGACGCAGTGATACGCCACAGCTGATCTGGATCTATTATGCCTGATCAGACGCAGTGATACGGCACATCTGATCTGGATCTATTATGCCTGATCAGACGCAGCAATACGCCACAGCTGATCTGGATCTATTATGCCTGATCAGACGAAGTGATACGGCACAGCTGATCTGGATCTATTATGCCTGATCAGACGCAGTGATACAGCACAGTTGATCTGGATCTATTATGCCTAATCAGACACAGTGATACGCCACAGCTGATCTAGATCTATTATGCCTGATCAGACGCAGTGATACGCCACAGCTGATCTGGATCTATTATGCCTGATCAGACGCAGTGATACGGCACAGCTGATCTGGATCTATTATGCCTGATCAGACGCAGAAATACGCCACAGCTGATCTGGATCTATTATGCCTGATCAGACGAAGTGATACGGCACAGCTGATCTGGATCTATTATGCCTGATCAGACACAGTGATACGCCACAGCTGATCTGGATCTATTATGCCTGATCAGACGAAGTGATATGGCACAGCTGATCTGGATCTATTATGCCTGATCAGACACAGTGATACGCCACAGCTGATCTGGATCTATTATGCCTGATCAGAAGCAGTGATACGGCACAGCTGATCTGGATCTATTATGCCTGATCAGACGCAGCAATACGCCACAGCTGATCTGGATCTATTATGCCTGATCAGACGAAGTGATACGGCACAGCTGATCTGGATCTATTATGCCTGATCAGACGCAGTGATACGCCACAGCTGATCTGGATCTATTATGCCTGATCAGATGCAGTGATATGCCACAGCTGATCTGGATCTATTATGTTTACAATTTTATTTACTCAGCAGGTAACGGGTTAAGACATCAGTGCTCACATACAGTCAAACCTTAAGGACAACCCACAGGACTGGCAAAATGTCAAAATGTGTTTATTGATAATGGCTTTAATGGCCCAAGGATTAGAGAGAGATGGTGGTTATTCGGTGGTGGTTATTCGGTGGTGTTTATTCAGTGGTGGTTATTCGGTGGTGTTTATTCAGTGGTGGTTATTCGGTGGTGGTTATTCGGTGGTGTTTATTCAGTGGTGTTTATTCGGTGGTGTTTATTCAGTGGTGGTTATTTGGTGGTTGTTATTCGGTTGTGTTATTTGGTGGTGGTTATTCGGTGGTGGTTATTCGGTGGTGGTTATTCGGTGGTGGTTATTCAGTGGTGTTTATTCAGTGGTGGTTATTCGGTGGTGGTTATTCAGTGGTGTTTATTCGGTGGTGGTTATTTGGTGGTGGTTAGTATCACAGATTTGACTGTACATACATTAAATTCTCTGTTATCTGTGCCTGTAACATTATTATTTTCATGATTTGAAATAAAATGTCGCTAGAAACAAATCCACAGATAGCTCTATATAAAAAAATACAGGGTTTTCAGTAGTTGTTTGGGTTGACTGAATTTGTACAATTGTTTGATCCATTTGAATCTAGCTACTGGTTACGAGGACAACACAATTATAATAAGAATACTGATTATAGTTTGCCAGGTGACCTACTTAAGTCTGTACAGATCGACCTGATGAGGACATGCAAGCTGGCAGTTGGGATGCCTGGATGATCATGTAAGATGTAAACAGATAGATAGATGCATTGAGAAACATTTGTGTGCTCAATAACCTCCTCACACTAAAACAGTATTATATCAAATCCTATGCATAATGTACGAAATTAACAATTTAAGTAGTAAGATCTTGTTATATAAGTGTGTGTTTTAAGTAAGATATAAGCCTCAAACGGATCCAATATGTAAAATATTGGACTGTGTGAGGTGCGTTTTTGGCTTATATCCTATACATGTACATAATGATATGTTATGACAATATCTCAATTGATATTTTCACAATGAAATATTATTGTGACTATTCAACCCAAATGTTTGCCTAAATGCTCTGAAGTGCCATGAAGATATGCAAAAACAAAGTGTGTTTTACGTTTATTTATTGTCGCTATCAGTTACCCATATGAGCGATGCCTCCTGAAGAGATTAGTCATTTTAGATTTTTGGAGGATAGTGCAATGATACATACAGAGACCCATTCCAGAGTCTCCTCTGGTTCCTTTACGTGCACAGCACCGACACAAGACCTCGGTTTAAAGTCCCATCTTTAAGACTGTTACTTTTATTAGGGTCATGCGGGGGATCGAACCTGCGATCCCTGGATTACCAGTCCAGCATGCTACCACTGGGCTACAGATCCGTCTGTAAAATCAAACATTAAATTCAACCTACTTATAGTAACAGGTCAGCCATGCTACACTTAACACAAGCAAGAACTCGAATGATGATGCCTCATTAAACCTTCCTAAGCTATGCCTTATTACTTATTATATGTATATGGATTATTGTTCGCACATGAATGTGCACCTCAATGTCATTAAAGACACATGATAACTGTTATTAAGGTATATTAAGCAATTTTCTCAAACATGAAGCATTAAATGTTGCGTCTATATCAGTCGGTGACGGGGTATCATATAATAACTTCTCAGACGTCGTCATGGCAAACCTAAAACACAGACGTCGTCATGGCGAACCTAAAACGCAGACGTCGTCATGGCAAACCTAAAACGCAGACGTCGTCATGGCAAACCTAAAACGCAGACTTCGTCATGGCGAACCTAAAACGCAGACGTCGTCATGGCGAACCTAAAACGCAGACGTCGTTATGGCGAACCATAAAAGGCAGTTATAATCTACATTGTGGGCAAATCTGAACATAAAACAGTACATCACAAACAACCCGACTCAGATGACATATTTAAGCCGACTGACTGACTGACCTTGGGTGCTGACATATTTAAATTACTTATTACAAGCAATTTGAATAGTAACTTGCCTATTTGGATCATAAATAAATGCTTTAGCAGAGTATGAGACAGGCATTTGACAGCACTGTGACTTCTGACATAATGTGGATCATGTTATTGTTACACACTGACATATATAGCCACAAGTTGGTGTTCATGTTTGCTATTGTGCGGATGAACAAAGAACTTCCGTTCCCCTATCATCCCATAGCAATCCTACCATGATCTTATATTGTACCCAGAAAGTAACACAGCCTATTGCAGATAACATCTTATATAATATACGATTACAGCTGTAATGGGGTACATATCATCCATTTCAACCAGAGTGAAATATAAATACAGTGGTAAGCTGCCTTAATTGAGGGTAATGTAAAAAGGAAGGAATTTTAATGTGCAAAATACAAAATGAAATGGTGACAAACTTGTATTAGTTATCATATCTGTGTTGTTGTTGAATTTAAAGCCAATACATCATAATATTATCTGGGTAAACAGTAATGATTGATGCATTATAATGTTACTGTTGACATTATACATTGCAACTTCAGTGCATTCTATTACAGCCGGATCTGTAGTCCAATGGTAACACGCTGGACTGGTAATCCATGGATCGCAGGTTCGCTGCCCCGTCTGACCCTAATAAAATTAACAGTCTTTCAGATGTGACTTTAAACCGAGGTCTGGTGTCGGTGCTGTACACCGTGCACGTAAAAGAACCAGAGGGGACTCTGGAATGGGTCTCTGTCTGTATCATTACACAATCCTCCAAAGATCTAAAATGACTAATCTCTTCAGGAGGCGGCGCTCATATGGGCAACCAGTAGCGATGATAAATAAACGTAATACACACACACTATTACATGCAAGCCATATCTATAATAAATCTGGTTTTCATTGTATGATTTATGTATTCACACATTTATAGGCTAAGACACAAACATTATTATATTTCACCAAGGAGACATTTTCTTCATCTGTTGTGTGTTACCTGGTAAATAACAATGGTATGTGCCAAATTTTCTTTAAGAGTGATTGATACCTTTCTTATTAATCAACGCCATTGTTAACTAAATATCGGTTCCTTATCTTAAACACCGACAGTGTTAATGATATTGGTTCCTTTCATCTTAAGCACCGATATCATTAATGAAACATCGATACCCTTCAGTTTAAACACCGATACTCATTAAACACCAATACCTTCCATTAAACACCAGTACCTTCCACTAAACACCAGTACCTTCCATTAAACACCAGTACCTTCCATTAAACACCAGTAGCTTCCATTAAACACCAGTACCTTCCATTAAACACAAGGACCTTCCATTAACCACCAGTACCTTCCATTAAACACCAGTACCTTCCATTAAACACAAGGACCTTCCATTAACCACCAGAACATTCCATTAAACACCATTACCTTCCATTAAACACCAGTACCTTCCATTAAACACCAGTACCTTCCATTAAACACAAGGACCTTCCATTAAACACCAGTACCTTCCATTAAACACCAGTACCTTCCATTAAACACCAGTACCTTCCATTAAATACCAGTACCTTCCATTAAACACCAGTACCTTCCATTAAACACAAGGACCTTCCATTAAACACCAGTACCTTCCATTAAACACCAGTACCTTCCATTAAACACCAGTACCTTCCATTAAACACCAGTACCTTCCATTAAACACCAGTACCTTCCATTAAACACAAGGACCTTCCATTAAACACCAGTACCTTCCATTAAACACCAGTACCTTCCATTAAACACAAGGACCTTCCATTAAACACCAGTACCTTCCATTAAACACCAGTACCTTCCATTAAACACCAGTACCTTCCATTAAACACCAGTACCTTCCATTAAACACCAATAATGGTACCATTCATTCTCAGACCAGATTTGTTATTAAATGTACCTTCAGCCAGTTATGTAGAAATGCAAGGAACGGATATATAGATGAGCATATTATGATGTCCATACACCAGATGGATACATACCTGATGTCCATACACCAGATGAATACATACCTGATGTCCATACACCAGATGAATACATACCTGATGTCCATACACCAGATGGATACATACATAATGTCCATACAGATACATACCTGATGTCCATACACCAGATGGATACAGACCTGATGTCCATACACCAGATGGATACAGACCTGATGTCCATACACCAGATGAATACATACCTGATGTCCATACACCAGATGGATACATACATGATGTCCATACAGATACATACCTGATGTCCATACACCAGATGAATACAGACATGATGTCCATACACCAGATGGATACAGACATGATGTCCATACACCAGATGAATACATACCTGAATACAGACATGATGTCCATACACCAGATGAATACATACCTGATGTCCATACACCAGATGAATACATACCTGATGTCCATACACCAGATGAATACATACCTGATGTCCATACACCAGATGAATACAGACAACCAACACCAAAACAACAACAACACCAAATACATACCTGATGTCCATACACCAGATGGATACATACCTGATGTCCATACACCGATGAACAGAACAACCTGATGTCCATACACCAGATGGATACAGACCATACATACATGATGTCCATACACCAGATGAATACATACCTGATGTCCATACAGATACATACCTGATGTCCATACACCAGATGGATACATACATGATGTCCATACACCAAGATACATACCTGATGTCCATACACCAGATGGATACATACCTGATGTCCATACACCAGATGGATACATACCAAAACCAACAGATACATACCTGATGTCCATACACAAGATACATACCTGATGTCCATACACCAGATGGATACATACCTGATGTCCATACAGATACATACCTGATGTCCAACAGATACATACCTGATGTCCATACAGATACATACCTGATGTCCATACACCAGATGGATACAGACATGATGTCCATACGATACATACATGATGTCCATACACCAGATGGATACATACCTGATGTCCATACACCAGATGGATACATACCTGATGTCCATACACCAGATGGATACATACCTGATGTCCATACACCAGATGGATACATACCTGATGTCCATACACCAGATGGATACATACCTGATGTCCATACACCAGATGGATACATACCTGATGTCCATACACCAGATGGATACATACCTGATGTCCATACACCAGATGGATACATACCTGATGTCCATACACCAGATGGATACATACATGATGTCCATACACCAGATGAATACATACCTGATGTCCATACACCAGATGGATACATACCTGATGTCCATACACCAGATGGATACATACATGATGTCCATACACCAGATGAATACATACCTGATGTACATACATGATGTCCATACACCAGATGGATACATACCTGATGTACATACATGATGTCCATACACCAGATGGATACATACCTGATGTCCATACACTAGATGGATACATACCTGATGTCCATACACCAGATGGATACAGACATGATGTCCATACACCAGATGGATACAGACATGATGTCCATACACCAGATGGATACAGACATGATGTCCATACACCAGATGGATACATACCTGATGTCCATACACCAGATGGATACATACCTGATGTCCATACACCAGATGGATACATACCTGATGTCCATACACTAGATGGATACATACCTGATGTCCATACAGATACATACCTGATGTCCATACACCAGATGAATACAGACCTGATGTCCATACAGATACATACCTGATGTCCATACAGATACATACCTGATGTCCATACAGATACATACCTGATGTCCATACACCAGATGGATACATACCTGATGTCCATACACCAGATGGATACATACCTGATGTCCATACAGATACATACCTGATGTCCATACAGATACATACCTGATGTCCATACACCAGATGGATACATACATGATGTCCATACAGATACATACCTGATGTCCAGACACCAGATGGATACATACATGATGTCCATACAGATACATACCTGATGTCCATACAGATACATACCTGATGTCCATACACCAGATGGATACATACCTGATGTCCATACAGATACATACCTGATGTCCAGACACCAGATGGATACATACATGATGTCCATACAGATACATACCTGATGTCCATACAGATACATACCTGATGTCCATACACCAGATGGATACAGACCTGATGTCCATACACCAGATGGATACATACCTGATGTCCATACACCAGATGGATACATACCTGATGTCCATACACCAGATGGATACATACCTGATGTCCATACACTAGATGGATACATACCTGATGTCCATACAGATACATACCTGATGTCCATACACCAGATGAATACAGACCTGATGTCCATACAGATACATACCTGATGTCCATACAGATACATACCTGATGTCCATACAGATACATACCTGATGTCCATACACCAGATGGATACAGACCTGATGTCCATACACCAGATGGATACATACCTGATGTCCATACACCAGATGGATACATACCTGATGTCCATACACCAGATGGATACATACCTGATGTCCATACACTAGATGGATACATACCTGATGTCCATACACCAGATGGATACATACCTGATGTCCATACACCAGATGGATACATACCTGATGTCCATACACCAGATGGATACATACCTGATGTCCATACACCAGATGGATACATACCTGATGTCCATACACCAGATGGATACATACATGATGTCCATACACCAGATGAATACATACCTGATGTACATACATGATGTCCATACACCAGATGGATACATACCTGATGTCCATACACTAGATGGATACATACCTGATGTCCATATACCAGATGGATACAGACATGATGTCCATACACCAGATGGATACAGACATGATGTCCATACACCAGATGGATACAGACATGATGTCCATACACCAGATGGATACATACCTGATGTCCATACACCAGATGGATACATACCTGATGTCCATACACCAGATGGATACATACCTGATGTCCATACACTAGATGGATACATACCTGATGTCCATACACCAGATGGATACATACATGATGTCCATACAGATACATACCTGATGTCCATACACCAGATGGATACATACCTGATGTCCATACAGATACATACCTGATGTCCATACACCAGATGGATACATACCTGATGTCCATACACCAGATGGATACATACATGATGTCCATACAGATACATACCTGATGTCCATACAGATACATACCTGATGTCCATACACCAGATGGATACAGACCTGATGTCCATACACCAGATGGATACATACTTGATGTCCATACACCAGATGGATACAGACATGATGTCCATACACCAGATGGATACATACATGATGTCCATACAGATACATACCTGATGTCCATACACCAGATGAATACAGACCTGATGTCCATACAGATACATACCTGATGTCCATACAGATACATACCTGATGTCCATACAGATACATACCTGATGTCCATACACCAGATGGATACAGACCTGATGTCCATACACCAGATGGATACATACCTGATGTCCATACACCAGCTGGATACATACCTGATGTCCATACACCAGATGGATACATACCTGATGTCCATACACCAGATGGATACATACATGATGTCCATACACCAGATGGATACAGACATGATGTCCATACACCAGATGGATACATACCTGATGTCCATACACCAGATGGATACATACATGATGTCCATACAGATACATACCTGATGTCCATACACCAGATGGATACAGACATGATGTCCATACACCAGATGAATACATACCTGATGTCCATACACCAGATGAATATATACATGATGTCCATACACCAGATGGATACAGACATGATGTCCATACACCAGATGGATACATACCTGATGTCCATACATATACATACCTGATGTCCATACACCAGATGGATACATACATGATGTCCATACACCAGATGAATACATACATGATGTCCATACACCAGATGGATACAGACCTGATGTCCATACACTAGATGGATACATACATGATGTCAAGTAAATGGCCTGAATTATACACTAAACCTTCAGCATTTTCAAAGCATTTACAATGTAGTATTGTGATTCGTTTGTGACCTTGTCCAGTTAGCACAGTGATTAGCACGCTCGCTTCTCAAAAATGCAACCAGAGTATGATCCTCAGGCAAAGAACTTGAATGAAGTATATGTGAGATTTACGGTGGTCGCCAAATTGGACATGTGGGTTTTCTCTGCGTACTCCGGTTTCCTTTCACACAAATTACTACGTACACTTTCATACGCGAGAGTGGTTAATGTAAGTTGTTACAGCTTGTTTCGTAATCATTTTAAAAATAAATAAAGTTTATCCTTTGTGACCTTGTAGCTGAATTGAGACATCACTTATCTCTGTACTTCCGTATACAATGACATTACTTATCTCTGTACTTCCATATACAATGACATTACTTATCTCTGTACTTCTGTATACAATGACATTACTTATCTCTGTACTTCTGTATACAATGACATTACTTATCTCTGTACTTCCATATACAATGACATTACTTATCTCTGTACTTCCGTATACAATGACATTACTTATCTCTGTACTTCCATATACAATGACATTACTTATCTCTGTACTTCCATATACAATGACATTACTTATCTCTGTACTTCCGTATACAATGACATTACTTATCTCTGTACTTCCGTATACAATGACATTACTTATCTCTGTACTTCCATATACAATGACATTACTTATCTCTGTACTTCCGTATACAATGACATTACTTATCTCTGTACTTCCATATACAATGACATTACTTATCTCTGTACTTCCGTATACAATGACATTACTTATCTCTGTACTTCCATATACAATGACATTACTTATCTCTGTACTTCCATATACAATGACATTACTTATCTCTGTACTTCCATATACAATGACATTACTTATCTCTGTACTTCCGTATACAATGACATTACTTATCTCTGTACTTCCATATACAATGACATTACTTATCTCTGTACTTCCATATACAATGACATTACTTATCTCTGTACTTCCATATACAATGACATTACTTATCTCTGTACTTCCATATACAATGACATTACTTATCTCTGTACTTCCATATACAATGACATTACTTATCTCTGTACTTCCGTATACAATGACATTACTTATCTCTGTACTTCCATATACAATGACATTACTTATCTCTGTACTTCTGTATACAATGACATTACTTATCTCTGTACTTCCATATACAATGACATTACTTATCTCTGTACTTCCATATACAATGACATTACTTATCTCTGTACTTCCGTATACAATGACATTACTTAACTCTGTACTTCTGTATACAATGACATTACTTATTATCTCTGTACTTCCATATACAATGACATTACTTATCTCTGTACTTCCATATACAATGACATTACTTATCTCTGTACTTCTGTATACAATGACATTACTTATCGCTGTACTTCCATATACAATGACATTACTTATCTCTGTACTTCCATATACAATGGCATTACTTATCTCTGTACTTCTGTATACAATGACATTACTTATCTCTGTACTTCCGTATACAATGACATTACTTATCTCTGTACTTCCATATACAATGACATTACTTATCTTTGTACTTCTGTATACAATGACATTACTTATCTCTGTACTTCCATATACAATGACATTACTTATCTCTGTACTTCTGTATACAATGACATTACTTATCTTTGTACTGCTCTATACAATGACATTACTTATCTCTGTACTTCCATATACAATGACATTACTTATCTCTGTACTTCCATATACAATGACATTACTTATCTCTGTACTTCCATTTACAATGACATTACTTATCTCTGTACTTCCATATACAATGACATTACTTATCTCTGTACTTCCATATACAATGACATTACTTATCTCTGTACTTCTGTATACAATGACATTACTTATCTCTGTACTTCCATATACAATGACATTACTTATCTCTGTACTTCCATATACAATGACATT
>CM026390.1:101002721-101024995 GCA_014843695.1 Archivesica marissinica | reverse complement strand
GACCAAGAAAATCGTCCACATGAGGGGGTAAATATCACGACCAAGAAAATCGTCCACATGAGGGGGTAAATATCACGACCAAGAAAATCCTCCACATGAGGGGGTAAATATCACAACCAAGAAAATCGTCCAGTTTGTACGGCTTACCGACTTACAGACTACTGGGTTTGAGAGGGTTCCACTGTAGTACATTATTAGAATTGGAGATCTTGCACCGGATATAACCTGACAAAATTCAATTCAAACTTTAATTTATTGTCGGAGTTTTTACAAACAAATAACACTAGCATTATAGCTATTTACCTACCGGTACATACTTTAAACTTTATTTATTTTTTGTAAAATGTAACAGGACAAAGACATTATAATCAATAAAATAACATCAACATTTTATGTGTCATTAAAAATAATAGCAAATGTAACGTAACGCTCCAAATTCCGTCCATTTGTAACGTTTGCAAGTTCAAATGCTGTCCAAAAATAACGCTAGCAAATTGCACTAACAAAATATACACATTCACCTTGTTAAATAAAATGCCACTGGTTACACATGTATTCGTTGATCATGCCTAACTTCTAATCAACTATAATCATTTGTATATAGTCATTATTTAGCATGTTATTCTCTTTAAACCTGCATTCCGTCCAACAATAACATTAGCAATGTGACGCTAGCAAATAAATTCCATCCATCCGTAACGTTAGCACAGCAAATTCCGTCCATCTGTAACGTTTGCAAATATAAAACATGTCCTTGTAGTAACACTAGCAAAGAAACTGTTGTCCGAAAATAACGTTCGCAATGGAATTGCCTAATACAATATATATACGACAACCTTCGGTTTCGGTTTACATTACGTGTACCACAAACGTGTGTAAACAATCGCGAAAAGACATGACATTTGATCAGAATTTGCCAAAACAGTAGTAGCCGTGCTAACGTTACACTTTGCTAGCGTCACTGTCATAGGACAGACAACTTTAGCATCATTATTCAAGTGTAATACGTACATTTGAGCGTCCAGAAACGATATGGTCATCATCCATGCCGGTTGCCATCTTGTTTTCTGCCATGCGTGCTGTGTAATCTCGCGTGATTTGAGAAATTCGGTAATTTTCCATAGTGCAATCGTTATGGAGTTGCTTGGACAGAAAAAAATTCCGTAACGCTAGCAAATTAAATTTTCAACTTACCGTCTATATCGAGATAAATTAGATCATTGAGTGCACATTCAAAAGGCTTTATTTAGCAAACTTTTGCGTCTGCCAATATCGATTTTCCACTAACACACAGCATTTGTACACACGCGGCCACAATACAAATGCAATCGTTACGCAGGACACACGGACAGAAAAAAATGTATTGCCGACATTTGATGATATTGTGCATACATAAACGAAAGTATCATATTTATGCATTTGATACTGTATATTTCTTGAACTATTGGGTTTTAACTACGTTTTATTACCCTTAACATAGAGCTTTTTGTTGTGAGTTTTATATAAAACGTCACTAAAACGGGTGATCGATAATGACTCGGGAGTATAGTCCGTCCAATAAGGGCTTAGTCGACCCAAATTTAATACATTTAACAAAAAACCAACAACACACATTTTCAGGTATTTTATTCATTTTATAAACAGTTATTTTGTTCATCATTATGTAGATACATTTTCAGACATTGTGTACAGATAATTTTAATATTGGCAAATTCTAGTTTTCCGTCCATGTAACACTAGCAAAAATGAAATCTGCCCGTATGTTATTCTTTCTTTCTTTCTACATTTGGAATAGTGCGTATGTTATTCTTTCTTTCTTTCTACATTTGGAATAGTGTGTATGTTATTCTTTCTTTCTTTCTACATTTGGAATAGTGCGTATGTTATTCTTTCTTTCTACATTTGGAATAGTGCGTATGTTATTCTTTCTTTCTACATTTGGAATAGTGCGTATGTTATTTTCTTCTACATTTGGATAGTGCGTATGTTATTATTTCTTTCTACATTTGGAATAGTGGTTGTTATTTTCTTTCTACATTTGGAATAGTGGTAGTATTTTTCTTTTAATTGATAGTGGTGTTTTTCTTTCTACATTTGGAATAGTGGTATGTTTTCTTTCTTTCTACATTGGAATAGTGGTATGTTATTCTTTTTTCTACATTTGGAATAGTGTGTATGTTATTCTTTCTTTCTTTCTACATTTGGAATAGTGCGTATGTTATTCTTTCTTTCTACATTTGGAATAGTGCGTATGTTATTCTTTCTTTCTACATTTGGAATAGTGCGTATGTTATTCTTTCTTTCTACATTTGGAATAGTGCGTATGTTATTATTTCTTTCTACATTTGGAATAGTGTGTATGTTATTCTTTCTTTCTTTCTACATTTGGAATAGTGCGTATGCTATTCTTTCTTTCTACATTTGGAATAGTGCGTATGCTATTCTTTCTTTTGACATTTGGAATAGTGCGTATGTTATTCTTTCTTTCTACATTTGGAATAGTGCGTATGTTATTCTTTCTTTCTTTCTACATTGGGAATAGTGTGTATGTTATTCTTTCTTTCTTTCTACATTTGGAATAGTGCGTATGTTATTCTTTCTTTCTACATTTGGAATAGTGCGTATGCTATTCTTTCTTTTGACATTTGGAATAGTGTGTATGTTATTCTTTCTTTCTACATTTGGAATAGTGCGTATGCTATTCTTTCTTTTGACATTTGGAATAGTGTGTATGTTATTCTTTCTTTCTACATTTGGAATAGTGCGTATGTTATTTTTTCTTTTGACATTTGGAATAGTGCGTATGCTATTCTTTCTTTTGACATTTGGAATAGTATGTATGTTATTCTTTCTTTCTACATTTGGAATAGTGCGTATGCTATTCTTTCTTTTGACATTTGGAATAGTGTGTATGTTATTCTTTCTTTCTACATTTGGAATAGTGCGTATGCTATTCTTTCTTTTGACATTTGGAATAGTGTGTATGTTATTCTTTCTTTTTACATTTGGAATAGTGTGTATGTTATTTCAGTATAGATTTCATCCACAGCTTCGGATGTATAATATTTCTCTACATGTATATGTGTCAGTTGAATTGTATAGTTTTTTTGGGCTCAGAGTTCTTACCTACACGTATGTGTGTCAGTTGAATTGTATAGTTTTGTGTTTGGGCTCAGAGTTCTTACCTACATGTATGTGTTAAACTTGGCATAGTTTTAGTTGATATGAATTAAGGGCCTGCCTAAAGGTTGAGTGATTTGCTAATGGTTTTCCAACCTTGTAAGCTTTCTTATTGTTCATCTAATATATGCTCCAGTGATTTGGACCATCGTGACCAGGTTTTAATGTTTTTATAAACGATAGTACTGCACGCCTTAAATAATCACATAGTTAAATATGGTTTACACATTTTGTTTATTTCTATGTATATAATAATTATATTTACCACAACATATGTTTATATTAGTTTATTTTGTGCAAATTTATATTTTAGCTTGATTGCAAAACAAGTTCTTACAACTTATATTAATCATTCTCGAGACCTCATTCCTGATGGAATCCATTGCCACGAGGGAGAGAGAAGAAGCAATGTGGAATTTAAATGCCTTGCCTAAGGGCACAATCATAATGGCTCCAACGGGGCTCGAATTCCGGGCCTTTAGCACTTGAAACGAATATGCTACCACTTTGCTATCATAACTTCCTTGATATTGTTGATATTACCAGCATGTTGATATTACCTGCATGTTGATATTACCGGCATGTTGATATTACCAGCATGTTGATATTACCAGCATGTTGATATTACCAGCATGTTGATATTACCGGCATGTTGATATTACCTGCATGTTGATATTACCTGCATGTTGATATTACCAGCATGTTGATATTACCTGCATGTTGATATTACCTGCATGTTGATATTACCTGCATGTTGATATTACCTGCATGTTGATATTACCGGCATGTTGATATTACCTGCATGTTGATATTACCAGCATGTTAAACTTCAACTTTTAATTTTGACACTCGTTTAGCAAATTGCTTTCTCTGTCGAGATTCAAGGACAGCTTTTTGTGCTGGATCGACGATACATGATGATTCAAGGACAGCCTTGTGCTGGATCAATGATACATGATGATTCAAGGACAGCCTCGTGCTGGATCGACGATACATGATGATTCAAGGACAGCCTTGTGCTGGATCAATGATACATGATGATTCAAGGACAGCCTCGTGCTGGATCGACGATACATGATGATTCAAGGACAGCCTCGTGCTGGATCGACGATACATGATGATTCAAGGACAGCCTCGTGCTGGATCAACGATACATGATGATTCAAGGACAGCCTCGTGCTGGATCGACGATACATGATGATTCAAGGACAGCCTCGTGCTGGATCAATGATACATGATGATTCAAGGACAGCCTCGTGCTGGATCGACGATACATGATGCAATAAAGTGGAATTATGAGTTAGTGCAACACTGGGTTATCTTTACGCTCGACACTACAAATATACATTTTCTTTGGCACCGACTCCATTCTAAACTTGCCTTTTGATACAGTTTTACATTTGGCAGGACAATTAGCCATATCGCTAGGTGATGGTGTTTCATGGTCAGAACTTGATTGGGCCGAATCAGGGTTTGGGGTTTCATGGTCGAAACTTGATTGGGCCGAATCAGGGTTTGGGGTTTCATGGTCAGAACTTGATTGGGCCGAATCAGGGTTTGGGGTTTCATGGTCGAAACTTGATTGGGCCGAATCAGGGTTTGGGGTTTCATGGTCTGAACTTGATTGGGCCGAATCAGGGTTTGGGGTTTCATGGTAAATGGACAAAATCTGAAACAAAGAAGTCAGCCTGCTCTGTTTCGGCATGGACATATTTCATCATACATAATTGTATAATTAGTAAGCATTTCGTCAATGACCAAGTTCATTAGAGTGGTGGAACCTATGCTCGGCGTATGGGTCCATTTACATCCATATTTAAAATATTTATATAGTTCTAAGCTAATTTCGCTGACAGCTGAAGCATGGTTCAATAGCATTCCGTTGCGTGTATCGGTAGTTTGATGCAACTATCACGTGACTGTTCCAGCAGACGAATAAACAAATAAATCATTGGGAGAATATTTCCACCTACACAGATACGGTACATGAGCAATTCAGTTAGCCTATCCGAATTAAAAAAAAGTATACACCTAACCCGAAAAATAGTTTCTATACCATTTCTTAGTAAGACCATAACCTGAAAAATAGTTTCTAATACATTTCTGATTATGACCAATACCGTAAGTGTTTTTATTCAATGCTGTACTATATCAAAATAATATATTCAACAAGTTTTTAATTAAATTACTTGATATGTTGATTCATACCTCTGTTAGCTAAGTCTTTTAGGGACATTTCTACATCCCCGTGAGGGGTTCGACATTAGAGGAAGATAGATAGATAGTCTTTCATTTTCAAAATATATACGTTGTTTTCTACATTCTCTGTTGTTTCACGCATGCACGATGTGCATTGTTTACATTTCGTGTGTTGATAACGACGGTTTAAATTTATTGGAATTTTATCGTTTCTGAGTTACTATTTTGATTTTTGTAAACACACACACATTAGTATTTATATTTTACCCAAAACATCCTTTATTACGATGTAATGATGCTTTAAGAAAATAATATACGGCAAGTGCAATTAACATTTTATTGTCATTATATGTGGGATTTACGCCAAGCATTGGTTCCACCACTCTATATACACGCAGAAAGATCCATAAAAACAATCCGCTGTCGAAACATAGCTGCGTCACAGAAAACGCATTAAATGATTCTTATTGCGTCACTGGCCATTTCATTGCGTGAAAAATGCAAGAAACGCACTGGAGAAAACACTGTTTCTATGGAAATATAAGACAAATTATGCAGAATGAGGATATTTAACATCTGTTTTGCACATTAAAGGAATTGTTTACATCGTGTATTACTGTGCTGTTGGGCATCTTGCATCTTGCACCAATGGATATAGAGTTAGTCTTCTGTACATAATCTAATGTAATTCAGCGCAAGGTACGGACATGAAGTGATACCAGTTGTTTCTATATAATTATTATTGTGATACAATTAGCCCACCTGAGCATGGCTCTCTTTATTAACCTGTGGTCCAAATAATTGACGTGTAAGACCTCGAGGAACTAATGTTTGGGGGTTGTAGAGCAATTTGACAATACAAAATGTCAGAATAAAATGAGTTCAACCGATTTTCCGAATTAATTCAGCTCATTGACCACTATTTGCCATCCTTCATAATTATGTGACGTCATTTTCACATAAACTTTGTAGCACTCTGACAGTTGGCAAATTAAGGGCCAGGCATTCTAATCACTATGTCACAAGGTCAAATAGAAACAACAGGTCTTCTCAAACTACTCTCATTATCAACATCTCCTGTGATCCCAGTACGCAGAATATGATCAAACTTGGTTGCAATTGAGTGGTATGAAATATATTTAAGATTTAGGTTAATCTGTCATATAGGTTAAGGCTGTGATTGAGTAGAGGAAAACATTAAGTTCCTGTGATGACATACTCCGACCTAGCCTGGGTTCCAGTCGATTTTTCACTTTTTAACTTCTTGCCAAATGACATGTTGATATTATGAAAAGCTCAATAAGGCTCAATTAATAGTCTCGGTGTTAAAATATATTTATTTGACTGACCAGGTAAAATATATCGACGTCTGTTCCCATGCTAAATCCGACCCAGAAACTCACTATATCTTCTGTTCAACACAATAATATAGTACCGTAATTACCCGCCTATAAGACGATCCCGACAATAGGACAACCCCCAACTTTCGTCTTAAGTCAGTGATATTTTGCATAGACTCTCATATAAGACGGGTTGAGAAAATGGAAACCTCTCAGAAGTAAAGATCAGACAAATTAATTAAGTCGTGTAAATGATGTCAAATCATTAAAAAAATGCACTGATGATCAACAATAAATTTTATTTGTTAAAATGCTATTGACAAGTTCAGTTTAAAAGTAGATCTGAGGAAGTCTATGCTTTTGTTACACCCTTTCTTTCTGTTATTTCAAAGGTCACCAATTATTGAGTTGTAGCTAACTGATTTATCACTGGCTTATAAGACAGGAAGCCACTTTGAGACAATAATCTGGTGATAAAAATCCTGTCTTATAGGCAAGTAAGTACGGTATATAGCTTTAATTGTTTGCAAAAGTAGAATATTAAATAGGAAACATGTATTTATCTGCTATCTAGAACATTTGAAGTTATCCTGGGCATGTATTTATCTGCTCTCTAGAAACATTTTGCAGTTTTCATCTGAAATCTAGAAACATTTTCAATTTTCCTGGGCATGTATTCATCTGCAATTAAGCATACGTTGTTATATACAATGTACCATTGGAAAGGTGGTTTGATTTTAAATACAATGTTGTTTATTTGAAAGAGCTACGTTTTATATTAATACAAAATTGGGTGGTGAATATTATAGTAAGTGCATGTTAAAAGTAGTTCATTGTAGGTAACTTGGGCGATCAGATTTTAAAGATAGCCCACCACAAACGAGTTTAATGTGATCTACTGTCTAATAAATCACACAATACCGTGCACTAATGCATACTATTTAATGTACGATAGTAATCTATTTTCCATTGCTTTGTCTGTTTTTTGTACTGGATTCTTCAAAGTGTTGATCACATTTCTAAGCCTATCTACCCTTTTCATGATTCCTTCATTATATCTGTAAGTATATAAGCAATAGCTGTCACGGCAGGCAGCAGTGTTATATAACTAGTAAGAATTTAGAAATAGATAATAATTATATAGTTTTGGTACAAGCAATGATTTTCTTCAACTGTATAGCTTTTAATTTATTGTAGTACTTGTTGTATACGTGAGCAATTGCACAGTTACAGTTTGTCACAAGACCAGCGTTCCATACAATCTCAGCTGTTTTTGTACTTTGGCTTCACTATCAGTATTGGAATAGGTCAAGGTCTCTATCATATTTGGGCTTCACTGTCAATATTGTAATCAGTCAAGAGCTTTATCATATTTGGGCTTCACTGTCGGTATTGGAATAGGTCATGGTCTCTATCATATTTGGGCTTCACTATCAGTATTGGAATAGGTCACGGTCTCTATCATATTTGGGCTTCACTATCAGTATTGGAATAGGTCACGGTCTCTATCATATTTGGGCTTCACATTCAGCTACCGGTTGCCCATTTGCAGTTTACCTAACAACACCTTTCCTCCAGCTCCAGCGGTTAACCAGTACTTGGTGCACCAACCTCCATGTTGGATTTTACTTTCCAATTGATTTTGGCGGGTATACAGTAAAACCTGTGTTAAGCAGTCAGCCAATGGAATCACAGAAAGTGGAAACTTAGCACATGTGACTGCTTAATAGAGGTCAAATGTATAATAAAACAACAGAATGGGAACCTGGACAGTGATACGGTTTGCTGCTTAATAGAGGTGATCGCAAACACAGGTTTGATTGTAATTACAAGTTTAGTGAGATCTTAAAGCGACACTACATCGGTGAAAACGCAAATGTCTGCAGAATGTAATTTGCTATTATATGGTAATATTGTTTCCAAATATTTTCCTCAAAAACTGAGTATTTCAACAAATAAAAAAAATTATACGCGGTTTGTTGACATAATAAAATAATGTAAATAGGGTCGGTCGACATTCATGCGTAATACAACGCATTTATCCTGAATAACACGAGATATGGTGCATATTTACCGTGATATCTCACATTTGTGCCTAATCTTAGTTAAATGATCTCTAAATGAACATATATATGTTTAGTATTGACTCCAATGACAAACAAACGTCAATTCAGGATGCCCGTTATATGAAATCCTACTTTTACTTTTGAAAGTTTGTATATCACAAAAACACTGTTTATTGACTCAATGTTAGTGTTCGAATGTATTCAGAAGAATTTGTAGTAGCAATGCATTTATACGTGAAAAAATGCATTTTATTTCCTTTTAATCGATGTAATGTCGATTCATTTATACGTGAAAAAATGCATTTTATTTGCTTTTTGCGATGTAATGTCGATGCATTTATACGTGAAAAAATGCATTTTATTTCCTTTTTGCAATGTAATGTCGCTTGTGAACGCAACTACAATGTAAGGCGTTTCTACTAAAGTTATTCTAGGGTGAACACTATTGCAACATCTTTGTTGATAGTGAAGATTAAACATCTTTATTAGAGAGTGTGTGATGATGCAAAGTGTAGAGACTAATGGATATCTGCCACAGTTATGTGTGTTTATTCAGCAGGGTGGTTCTGAGCACTTTAACATGTTACTATGATCCCAGAGGTAATGATTTCAACAAGAGTGCATTCCAAGCTGCACTTCATTCCACAATGATTTCAACAAGAGTGCATTCCAAGCTGCACTTCATTCAACAATGATTTCAACAAGAGTGCATTCCAAGCTGCACTTCATTCCACAATGATTTCAACAAGAGTGCATTCCAAGCTGCACTTCATTCAACAATGATTTCAACAAGAGTGCATTCCAAGCTGCACTTTATTCAACAATGATTTCAACAAGAGTGCATTCCAAGCTGCACTTTATTCAACAAGAGTGCATTCCAAGCTGCACTTTATTCAACAATGATTTCAACAAGAGTGCATTCCAAGCTGCACTTTATTCAACATGAGTGCATTCCAAGCTGCACTTTATTCAACAAGAGTGCATTCCAAGCTGCACTTTATTCAACAAGAGTGCATTCCAAGCTGCACTTTATTCAACAAGAGTGCATTCCAAGCTGCACTTTATTCAACATGAGTGCATTCCAAGCTGCACTTCATTCAACAATGATTTCAACAAGAGTGCATTCCAAGCTGCACTTCATTCAACAATGATCTCAACAAGAGTGCATTCCAAGCTGCACTTCATTCAACATGAGTACATTCCAAGCTGCACTTCATTCAACAATGAACTCAACATGAGTGCATTCCAAGCTGCACTTCATTCAACAATGAACTCAACAAGAGTGCATTCCAAGCTGCACTTTATTCAACAATGATCTCAACAAGAGTACATTCCAAGCTGCACTTCATTCAACAAGAGTGCATTCCAAGCTGCACTTCATTCAACAATGAACTCAACATGAGTGCATTCCAAGCTGCACTTTATTCAACATGAGTGCATTCCAAGCTGCACTTTATTCAACAAGAGTGCATTCCAAGCTGCACTTTATTCAACAAGAGTGCATTCCAAGCTGCACTTTATTCAACAAGAGTGCATTCCAAGCTGCACTTTATTCAACATGAGTGCATTCCAAGCTGCACTTTATTCAACAAGAGTGCATTCCAAGCTGCACTTTATTCAACATGAGTGCATTCCAAGCTGCACTTCATTCAACAATGATTTCAACAAGAGTGCATTCCAAGCTGCACTTCATTCAACAATGATCTCAACAAGAGTGCATTCCAAACTGCACTTTAGTCAACATGAGTGCATTCCAAGCTGCACTTCATTCAACATGAGTACATTCCAAGCTGCACTTCATTCAACAATGAACTCAACATGAGTGCATTCCAAGCTGCACTTCATTCAACAATGAACTCAACAAGAGTGCATTCCAAGCTGCACTTTATTCAACAATGATCTCAACAAGAGTACATTCCAAGCTGCACTTCATTCAACAAGAGTGCATTCCAAGCTGCACTTCATTCAACAATGAACTCAACATGAGTGCATTCCAAGCTGCACTTCATTCAACAATGAACTCAACAAGAGTGCATTCCAAGCTGCACTTCATTCAACATGAGTACATTCCAAGCTGCACTTCATTCAACAATGATCTCAACAACAGTGCATTCCAAGCTGCACTTCATTCAACATGAGTACATTCCAAGCTGCACTTCATTCAACAATGAACTCAACATGAGTGCATTCCAAGCTGCACTTCATTCAACAATGATTTCAACATGAGTACATTCCAAGTTGCACTTCATTCAACAATGATCTCAACATGAGTACATTCCAAGCTGCACTTCATTCAACAATGATCTCAACATGAGTGCATTCCAAGCTGCACTTCATTCAACAATGATTTCAACAAGAGTGTATTCCAAGCTGCACTTCATTCAACAATGATCTCAACATGAGTACATTCCAAGTTGCTCTTCATTCAACAATGATCTCAACATGAGTACATTCCAAGCTGCACTTCATTCAACAATGATATCAACATGAGTACATTCCAAGCTGCACTTCATTCAACAATGATTTCAACAAGAGTGCATTCCAAGCTGCACTTTATTCAACAAGAGTGCATTCCAAGCTGCACTTCATTCAACAAGAGTGCATTCCAAGCTGCACTTTATTCAACAATGATTTCAACAAGAGTGCATTCCAAGCTGCACTTCATTCAACAATGATCTCAACATGAGTGCATTCCAAGCTGCACTTTATTCAACAATGATTTCAACAAGAGTACATTCCAAGCTGCACTTCATACAACAAGAGTGCATTCCAAGCTGCACTTCATTCAACAATGAACTCAACATGAGTGCATTCCCAGCTGCACTTCATTCAACAATGAACTCAACAAGAGTGCATTCCAAGCTGCACTTCATTCAACATGAGTACATTCCAAGCTGCACTTCATTCAACAATGATCTCAACAACAGTGCATTCCAAGCTGCACTTCATTCAACATGGGTACATCCAAGCTGCACTTCATTCAACAATGAACTCAACATGAGTGCATTCCAAGCTGCACTTCATTCAGCAATGAACTCAACATGAGTGCATTCCAAGCTGCACTTCATTCAACAATGAACTCAACATGAGTGCATTCCAAGCTGCACTTCATTCAACAATGAACTCAACATGAGTGCATTCCAAGCTGCACTTCATTCAACAACCAACATGGCATTCCTGCATCATGCAATACAAACATTTGCTTTTTGAAAGATGGGTGTATGAATGTATTGTGGTTACATTAAAATGTTTACCTACGACATATATTGCATTGTTTAAGCTTTAATGGGCCTTTATATGCAGTTTAAGTTTAATACTTACAAAAATAAATGAATATTACCTTATATTTGGGATAAATCCATAATTTGCATACAAACTGTTTTAGGGCAAGTGATTTCCGTTGCATAGGGCAAGCGTTGATTATGTATTCATAGATAGCAGTATTGTAGAAGGAAATGTCCAAAGGTTATATAATAATCATGAAATATCAAAGGATAAGTCACAGGTCTACTAGATTAGTAGACATGATGGGGACATGAGATAATATAACAGTGATTGACATTGATTTTAAAATGGATTAGCAACTCCCAAGGAAAGTCATACGGTAATTGCAAAGTTTATGTCCATTTTTAAAATGTTGACAAGACTTAGTGCATGTCTGTCTATATTTTATATGAAAGTACACAAGGTCATCCTATCAGTGTTGTGTCCTTGAGATATTTTGGTGTGTGATCTGCTCTGTGTGATCTGCTCTGTATGAAGATCTGTGTAATCTGCTCTGTGTGAAGCTTTGTGCAAAGCTCTGTGTGAAGCTTTGTGTGAAGCTCTGTGTGAAGCTTTGTGCAAAGCTCTGTGTGAAGCTCTGTGTGAAGCTTTGTGTAAAGCTCTGTGTGAAGCTTTGTGTGAAGCTCTGTGTGAAGCTCTGTGTGAAGCTTTGTGTGAAGCTCTGTGTGAAGCTCTGTGTGAAGCTTTGTGTGAAGCTTTGTGCAAAGCTCTGTGTGAAGCTCTGTGTGAAGCTTTGTGTGAAGCTCTGTGTGAAGCTTTGTGTGAAGCTCTGTGTGAAGCTTTGTGTGAAGCTTTGTGTGAAGCTCTGTGTGAAGCTCCATGTGAAGCTCTGTGTGAAGCTCTGTGTGTAGCTCTGTGTGAAGCTCTGAAGTGTTAATCTGTAGAGTAACATGTCATCGCTGTTAAATAACCTTTAAATTGAACAATGTGTATTAAATTATTCATCCAGTCTTCACCAAACTTGCTATACATATACTATAGTAACTGTTGTCTCACTCAAGATATTGTTCATGTTCTATATTTGGGTGATTGGGTCATGGATCGCTTTGGTTTTATGATAATGGACAGTTATTGGGTTAGTGGCCCTGGAACACTTGGGCTTTATGATAATGGACAGTTATTGGGTTAGTGGCCCTGGACCATTTGGGCTTTATAATAATGGACGGGTTTCACCAAAAAAACGTTGTTTTACCTTGCTGCCAAAAGCGAATACCTTTATTGGCTAGTGTTTTAAGCCAATCCTAAATTAGATAACCAATCCCAAGTTAGATAACCAATCCCAAGTTAGATAACCAATCCCAGTTAGATAACTAATCCCAAGTTAGATAACCAATCCCAAGTTAGATAACCAATCCCGAGTTTGATAACCAATCCCAAGTTAGATAACCAATCCCGAGTTAGATAACCAATCCCAAGTTAGATAACAAGTTAGATAACCAATCCCAAGTTAGATAACAAGTTAAATAACCAATCCCAAGTTAGAGAACAAGTTAGATAACCAATCCCAAGTTAGATAACAAGTTAGATAACCAATCCCAAGTTAGATAACAAGTTAGATAGCCAATCCCAAGTTAGATAACAAGTTAGATAACCAATCCCAAGTTAGAGAACAAGTTAGATAACCAATCCCAGTTAGATAACCAATCCCAGTTAGATAACCAATCCCAAGTTAGATAACCAATCCCAGTTAGATAACCAATCCCAAGTTAGATAACCAATCCCGAGTTTGATAACCAATCCCAGTTAGATAACCAATCCCAGTTGGATAACCAATCCCAGTTAGATAACCAATCCCAGTTGGATAACCAATCCCAGTTAGATAACCAATCCCAGTTAGATAACCAATCCCAGTTAGATAACCAATCCCAAGTTAGATAACCAATCCCAAGTGTTTGATTATTTCTAATCTACCAATATAGACTTGTTTCCATGATGCTATGAATGACTGGTCCAAGGACTGTGTAGTGGGATTCGATTATTTCTAATCTACCAATATAGTCAAACCTGTGTTAGTGGTCACCTCCATTAAGCAGGCAACCTGTATTAAGCAACAAGTTTCCAGATTCCCAATATGTTGTTTTATTATATATTTACCCTCTATTAAGCAGCCACCTGTGCTAAGCAGCCACTTTCTGTGATTCCCTTGGCTGGCTGCTTAAGACAGGTTTGTCTGTAGACTTGTTTGCATGATGCTATGAATAACTGGTCTGAGAAAAACGCCCTTACAGGTATGTCAGCTGCTATATAGTGCAGCTCTCTTGTCAGTGGGTTGGTTCTGTAGTCCAGTGGTAACACACTGGACTGGTAATCCAGGGATCTCTGGCTGTATCATTCCACTATCCTCCAAAAATCTAAAATTACTTATCTCTTCAGGAGGCATCGCTCATATGGGCAACCAGTAGCGACGATAAATAAACGTAAAGCACACAATGTGGGTTGTCCAAGTCCAGAAGAGTACACTGTTCCAAATTACAGATGTATTCTATTGCCATAATAAAATCCTACTTATTCATTGGGTCTAATTAATATAATTTGAGGGGGGAAATACAACTTGGCAATGAATTGTCAGGTGAATTAGCTAGAGGCAGCCAAGTTTCACAACCTACGTGTGATGTTTAACAGTTTTCATTATTTTCAACTGAATACAGTCTTGTTTTTCCTGCACGTTTTTTCATCGTTCATACAAGTATTTTTATCTACAATTATCATGTATGTAACATCGGTCATTCACATTTACATAATTTATTATATTTCCGCTGTTACCAAGATGCTATGTTGTATATACATTGATATTTTTGTTTGAAAAACATTACGAAAATGGCAGAGATGTAAACTTCATATTTGTATATGCAGATGTATAAATTATCATGTAAACATATATGATGCGATATATAATTTATCATGTAAACATAATTATATGCAGAAATGTATAATTTATCATGTAAACATATATGCAGAGATGTATAAATTATCATGCAAACATATATGCAGATATGTATAAATTATCACGTATGCAGATATGTATAAATTATCACGTAAACATATATGCAGATATGTATAAATTACCATGTAAACATATATGCAGATATCTTCTCTATTATATAAAATCAAGAACAACAACTACAAATGCGAAGCCTTGCACACGATGTTGTTGCTATGGAAACGAAACTTCAAATAAAACTGGTCTCATTTGTTTAAGGAAGGAAACCATCATGCGGTCATTATATGGCATCGTTAACATTGCTGTAATCTTTAACATGATTATAACAGATAGCGCTTGAAAACAACTTTGTGAGATTTACCATTTAGTAGGAAGATTCTGTAAGATTTGAAAATATTTTAAATCTCCTATATTTATGGGTCTCCATTGTGATTTAAAATTTTCCCCCAAATTTTTTTAATATCTAACTGATGCTTAATTTACCCGCCTTACAGGCGTGTGTAATTGACTTGTTCCCAGTTGTAAAGATGTTGCATAAGAGAGCACCAGGATGGCCGGGGCAGCAATTGTCTCCTCTCTTTGTCACATTACATTACCACACGCTGGAGAACAGGAGTAGTGAAACATGAAACAAGACTTCAGCAGGTTCGGGTGGACAACTATAGAGCTACAGATGGTGTTATGGGGCCAGAAATACCAGTTTGATGTCTGTATTATCACATTTATTTTACTAAATTAAACTTTAGTACCAAACATTCCTCAATTCCTTGTATGGCGTTATATTGTATGAGGGGCATTCAATATATTCTGTCACTGGTCTTGAGATATTGAAGATTTTCACGGAATGGCTTTAGTGACAAATGATTGAAGATGGGCTATGCAGAGTTGATTGTCCTATGTACTAGCACAGATGGGCAATGTAGAGTTGAATGTCGCTTGTACTAGCACAGATGGGCAATGTAGAGTTGATTGTCCTATGTACTAGCACAGATGGGCAATGTAGAGTTGATTGGTCCATGTACTAGCACAGATGGGCAATGCAGAGTTGATTGTCCCTTGTACTAGCACAGATGGGCAATGCAGAGTTGATTGTCCCTTGTACTAGCACAGATGGGCAATGCAGAGTTGAGTGTCCCTTGTACTAGCACAGATGGGCAATGCAGAGTTGATTGTCCCATGTACTAGCACAGATGGGCAATGCAGAGTTGATTGTCCCTTGTACTAGCACAGATGGGCAATGCAGAGTTGAGTGTCCCTTGTACTAGCACAGATGGGCAATGCAGAGTTGATTGTCCCATGTACTAGCACAGATGGGCAATGCAGAGTTGATTGTCCCTTGTACTAGCACAGATGGGCAATGCAGAGTTGAGTGTCCCTTGTACTAGCACAGATGGGCAATGCAGAGTTGATTGTCCCATGTACTAGCACAGATGGGCAATGCAGAGTCGGGCCACGACACATTTTTAATTTCTTACTCGTCCTACTGGGCGAGTGATGCCACTGTTCCACTCGTCCAGATTGGACTATCACTCGTCCCATTATATATTAGGAAAATTAAAAATCGTCAGAATTGCACTTTAATTTATTAATAAATGCAATTATGTGGCAGCATAAACACATTAAAATATCCTCGGTGATTTCCCATTATCACGCCTGGTAATCATTCCGAAGAAAGTAAAACGGATATTATTTTATTTTGTTCCTTCGATTTATATTGGATATTTAGCTGAAATTTTCACTCGTCCGACTGGGCAAGCGACTTGGAATTTCTACTCGTCCAGATCGAAAAGTCACTCGTAAATACGAGCGGACGAGTGGATTTGTCGAGCCCTGATAGTTGATTGTCCCATGCTCTAGCACAGATGGGTAATGTAGAGTTGATTGTCCCATGCTCTAGCACAGATGGGTAATGTAGAGTTGATTGTACCATGCTCTAGCACAGATGGGTAATGTAGAGTTGATTGTCCCTTGTACTAGCACAGATGGGCAATGCAGAGTTGATTGTCCCTTGTACTAGCACAGATGGGCAATGCAGAGTTGAGTGTCCCTTGTACTAGCACAGATGGGCAATGCAGAGTTGATTGTCCCTTGTACTAGCACAGATGGGCAATGCAGAGTTGATTGTCCCTTGTACTAGCACAGATGGGCAATGCAGAGTTGAGTGTCCCTTGTACTAGCACAGATGGGCAATGCAGAGTTGATTGTCCCATGTACTAGCACAGATGGGCAATGCAGAGTTGATTGTCCCTTGTACTAGCACAGATGGGCAATGCAGAGTTGAGTGTCCCTTGTACTAGCACAGATGGGCAATGCAGAGTTGATTGTCCCATGTACTAGCACAGATGGGCAATGTAGAGTTGATTGGTCGACATACTAGCACAGATGGGCAATGTAGAGTTGATTGGTCGACATACTAGCACAGATGGGCAATGTAGAGTTGATTGGTCGACATACTAGCACAGATGGGCAATACATAGTCAGGCCTCGACACATTTTTAATTTCTTACTCGTCCTACTGGGCGAGTGATGCCACTGTTCCACTCGTCCAGATTGGACTATCACTCGTCCCATTATATATTAGGAAAATTAAAAATCGTCAGAATTGCACTTTAATTTATTAATAAATGCAATTATGTGGCAGCATAAACACATTAAAATATCCTCGGTGATTTCCCATTATCACGCCTGGTAATCATTCCGAAGAAAGTAAAACGGATATTATTTTATTTTGTTCCTTCGATTTATATTGGATATTTAGCTGAAATTTTCACTCGTCCGACTGGGCAAGCGACTTGGAATTTCTACTCGTCCAGATCGAAAAGTCACTCGTAAATACGAGCGGACGAGTGGATTTGTCGAGCCCTGATAGTTGATTGTCCCATGCTCTAGCACAGATGGGTAATGTAGAGTTGATTGTCCCATGCTCTAGCACAGATGGGTAATGTAGAGTTGATTGTACCATGCTCTAGCACAGATGGGTAATGTAGAGTTGATTGTCCCATGCTCTAGCACAGATGGGCAATGTAGAGTTGATTGTCCCATGCTCTAGCACAGATGGGCAATGTAGAGTTGATTGTCCCTTGTACTAGCACAGATGGGCAATGCAGAGTTGATTGGTCCACGTACTAGCACAGATGGCAATGTAGAGTTGATTGGTCCACGTACTAGCACAGATGGGCAATGCAGAGTTGATTGGTCCACGTACTAGCACAGATGGGCAATGTAGAGTTGATTGTCCCATGTACTTGCACAGATGGGCAATGCAGAGTTGATTGTCCCTTGTACTAGCACAGATGGGCAATGTAGAGTTGATTGTCCCTTGTACTAGCACAGATGGGCAATGCAGAGTTGATTGGTCCACGTACTAGCACAGATGGGCAATGTAGAGTTGATTTTTCACCAAACTTGACAGCAAGCATCAGTATGATGTCTAGTTGTACATAATTGTAACCCTGTTCCGGTTAGATAGATGATATTTTGCAGATATACGGCCATTTGGACATTTTTGTAGCATAAATCTTGTGCAGTCTTCATCTTCAAAACCCTTTGTTGGATTTTCACCTATCTGGGCAGGAAGTATCGGTATGATATCTAGTGCATATTGTAACCCCGTTCCGGTTGAATGATGTTTTTGTGGTTTTACGGCCATATGGAGATTTTTATAACACAAAGCTTGTCCGCGCTTCATTTCCGAAACACTTTTTTGTTTCTTACCAAGCTTGGCATGAAGCACTAGTATACGATGTCTAGTTGTGCATATTGTAATCCCGTTCTGGTTGGATAATATTTCAAAAACATTTTCTAGTTCTACTAGTTTTAGATATTGATGGCATGTATATACATGTATATATATATATGTAGAATCTCCTGATGTATTTAAAAAGTCTCTTTGTTCGAGTGGTTACGGTCGTAACCTATCATCACTAATGGTCACGGGTTCGAACCCCACTCAGATTGTGTGCCTTTATATGAAAGAGCCGGCTCGTGACGAGCCATCTCATCAGGATCTGCACTTATTGCCAGTAATATTACTATATTTAGACGAAATTAGCCATTTTGATAAATGAACTTGTCCAAATGTAATTTATTGGTCTAACAATATTATGCACCAGTCCATGTCAATTACTTGGTGTTGAATGGGTTAAAGAGTAAATGGTGTATGTGCAATGCAACAAATCACACTCAGATTGTCTTGTCAACTTGTCTTTGCATTCTACTAATTCTATGGGAGATAATCCTGTGATAATCTTTATCTAAGCTCATTTTTTGGCCATATATCACACAGCTGTGAGGCATTTTATTATTCCACATATGCATAATGCATAGCGCACGCACGCACGCACGCACGCACGCACGCACGCACGCACGCACGCACGCACGCACGCACGCACGCACGCACAGACACACAAGTCTGAATGTAAATGTCAACATGTGTTGTAAATAAGTCTTCTATATCATGCCGGGCAGTTATTTGACTTGGCCTCCATTTATTGAAGTGATTGTTGAATGTTTCTGTTTTAAAATCAAAAAACAGAATTATACCATATCTACATAATATAAGATTTTTGCATTTAATTGATTGTAATTTGCTATATATAATAGAAATGTAATACAGACAGACAGACAGACAGACAGACAGACAGACAGACAGACAGACAGACAGACAGACAGACAGACAGACAGACAGACAGACGGACGGACGGACGGACGGACGGACGGACGGACGGACGGACGGACGGACGGACGGACGGACAGACAGACAGAGGTCAAAACATATGCATGATAGAGATACAATAAATAGCATTTTTCTGTCCATAAACACCAGATCTTGGATAAAACTGGAATACAGAAACACTTGGTTTTACCATGTCAAGTTTTGGTAATAATTCAGATCGGGTTTTCATGAGAGACAGGTGGGTTGTAACATTGTAGGTATGGGTGAGAGAAGCATGGGACAACACTGACACAGAGAGAGATTTACGAGGCTAACAACAACTACTGGTCATTCATAAATTGTCTGTGTCAATCCAGTTTATGTCAATATAATGAACCTATAGCGTTTCAAATTTCTTTCAAATATAGTGAATTGAATATAATATAATATTATATACTGTGTTATTATCCTCTAAAGTGAATGATAGTTGATTGATTTAAACTTTATACAACGATGGCGATTCAAGTTTTAACAACTTATATTAATCATTCTCATTGGCGCGGATGAAAGCATAAATGTAGTCATTCGTGTGGGAGGAAACCGGAGTACCCGGAGAAAACCCACCTGTCCGATCTGGCGACCACCGTACCATCTGACATACTTATACTCACATGCTGATAGCTGATTGAAGGGACTACAAACCTTTCTATGTGTTCTAAGTATTGGTACAGGTGATGCTCAGAATCCTCTTCCCACTAATAGTCCTTGTGTGCTCTGGAGTAGATTTTGAGCTATGTTTGTCCTATGAACCCCACCTAAATTAAATCAAAATTATTCCAAGCCTGCCTGTGTAAAATCCTAGTCCATGTCCTCTTCGACAATGTGCTCAAGATTTACAGGTACCTCTATTTGTTGGATTACATGTCCTCTTCGACAATGTGATCAAGATTTACAGGTACCTCTAATTGTTGGAAGATTTACAGGTACCTCTATTTGTTGGAAGATTTACAGGTACCTCTATTTGTTGGATTACATAATAACTTAAACAAGCCAATTTCTAAGTTTAGTTTACTAGTAAAAATCATACACATTTATTTTAGCACAATTGTGAAATTTTTAAAATGTTAGATTAATCGCTCTTGAGACCTCATTCCTGATGGAAGCCATCGCCATGATGGAGAGAGAAGAGGCAATGTGGAAGTTAAGTGCCTTGCCTAAGGGCACAATCGTAACGGCTACATCTGGGCGCAAACTCCGGCCTATCACGACTTCCAATTTCTGACAATAAATGCTCATTCACCACAACTCATTAACCAGTACGGACAGAAGGCCACACTGGTTTCAATGGCTGTATTCTATATTATCATCATGGAAGTCGTGATAGCGCAGTAATAGCGCGTTCACTTCAGGTGCGAAAGGTCCGGAGTTCGAGCCCCGCTAGAGCCGTTACAATTGTGCCCTTAGGCAAGGCATTTAAATTCCTCATTGCCTCTTCTCTCTCCCTTGTGGTGATGGATTTCATCAGGAATGAGGTCTCAAGAGCAATTAATCTAACATTGTAAAAACTTGTTTCGCAATTCAGCTAAAATAAATTTGTATAAACCAAAATAATAAAACATACGATGAAGGAAATATATGCATCAATGCACTTGCAAATATTTAAAATATTCTAAATTAGATTCACAAAATGCCCTATTGTACAAAATTGACAGTACCATTACAGTCAGTTATAGCTATTTAAAACGTTACCTCTGGACATTTAAGTTAATTAGGTAAAATTCTATAAATGGTGACATTTTTGGAAAGCTCTTGAGAAATTTGGTTCATTTAGGATGTGACTGAAATTCTTTGTCTTTATGTTGATGGTGGCGACACTCTCAGAGTGATTCAAGCATTTCCAAACGTGTGACAGAGTGGGTGGCATTTTTGATGACAATATAATATTTTTTTCGGAATATTCGAATACTGGAATAGTATTTGGATATTCGGACGTTCGAGCGAATATTCGTTGCCATCCCTAATTAATAGCCTTGATTTGGGTAACATACGCATTAAATGTATGTATGTATGTTTATATGTTGGCCGTAGAAATATAGCCAACACACATACAATACATTATCCCGCTGCTGTCCTTCTGTTTATCTGTAGCTAACTCATCATGTTATATCGACAGCTGAATAACAACTGTCAACAGTCAGCTATGTACTTTATGATGTATGCAAAAACTAGCTTTATAAACAGGTATTTTGAAATATTTGAAATATGAAGTAGATATTTCAGCTGTTTAGCTTTCTTTATTGTGATATTTCATTTTGACAATAAATACCATTAATTGTGCTTGTCACTGGCTGCAAAATAACTTCTTTTTATACTTCCAAAATTGGTCATTTTTAGGGGGATCTGCGTATTGTGAGCCGGATGTAATGTGTTTTTTTGGCCATTGTTTCTGTTTTTGTTCAAATTTAATAGACATGATTTGGTGTTTTTTTTGGACATGGAAATAATAAATTTTAGACAGAAATACATTTATTCCGACATTTTTAGCATGTTTGGGGCAAGAATGGGTGGTATTTAGCAGTGTAATTCAGTGTTCATGATGATATCTAGCT
>CM026390.1:100945221-100997721 GCA_014843695.1 Archivesica marissinica | reverse complement strand
TATGTAAGTACACTACACATGGCTATGTCATATAATGTATGTAAGCACACTACACATGGCTATGTCATATAATGTATGTAAGCACACTACACATGGCTATGTCATATAATGTATGTAAGCACACTACACATGGCTATGTCATATAATGTATGTAAGCACACACTACACATGGCTATGTCATATAATGTATGTAAGCACACACTACACATGGCTATGTCATATAATGTATGTAAGTACACTACACATGGCTATGTCATATAATGTATGTAAGTACACTACACATGGCTATGTCACATAATGTATGTAAGCACACTACACATGGCTATGTCACATAATGTATGTAAGCACACACTACACATGGCTATGTAAGTACACTACACATGGCTATGTCATATAATGTATGTAAGCACACTACACATGGCTATGTCACATAATGTATGTAAGTACACTACACATGGCTATATCATATAATGTATGTAGGCACACTACACATGGCTATGTCACATAATGTATGTAAGCACACACTACACATGGCTATGTCACACAATGTATGTAAGCACACTACACATGGCTATGTCACATAATGTATGTAAGCACACACTACACATGGCTATGTCATATAATGTATGTAAGTACACTACACATGGCTATGTCATATAATGTATGTAAGTACACACTACACATGGCTATGTCACATAATGTATGTAAGTACACTACACATGGCTATGTCATATAATGTATGTAAGTACACACTACACATGGCTATGTCACATAATGTATGTAAGCACACTACACATGGCTATGTCATATAATGTATTTAAGCACACTACACATGGCTATGTCATATAATGTATGTAAGTACACTACACATGGCTATGTCATATAATGTATGTAAGACACACTACACATGGCTATGTCATATAATGTATGTAAGTACACTACACATGGCTATGTCATATAATGTATGTAAGCACACTACACATGGCTATGTCATATAATGTATGTAAGCACACTACACATGGCTATGTCATATAATGTATGTAAGCACACTACACATGGCTATGTCATATAATGTATGTAAGCACACTACACATGGCTATGTCATATAATGTATGTAAGCACACACTACACATGGCTATGTCATATAATGTATGTAAGTACACTACACATGGCTATGTCACATAATGTATGTAAGCACACACTACACATGGCTATGTCACATAATGTATGTAAGCACACTACACATGGCTATGTCATATAATGTATGTAAGCACACTACACATGGCTATGTCATATAATGTATGTAAGCACACTACACATGGCTATGTCATATAATGTATGTAAGCACACCATATAATGTATGTAAGCACACCACTACACATGGCTATGTCATATAATGTATGTAAGCACACACTACACATGGCTATGTCATATAATGTATGTAAGCACACTACACATGGCTATGTCATATAATGTATGTAAGCACACACTACACATGGCTATGTCATATAATGTATGTAAGCACACTACACATGGCTATGTCATATAATGTATGTAAGACACACTACACATGGCTATGTCAATAATGTATGTAAGACACACTACACATGGCTATGTCATATAATGTATGTAAGCACACTACACATGGCTATGTCATATAATGTATGTAAGCACACTACACATGGTTATGTCATATACTGTATGTAAGTACACACTACACATGGCTATGCCACATAATGAATCTAAGAACACACTACACATGGCTATGTCATATAATGTATGTAAGTACACACTACACATGGCTATGCCATATAATGTATCTAAGAACACACTACACATGGCTATGTCATATAATGTATGTAAGTACACACTACACATGGCTATGTCATATAATGTATGTAAGCACACACTACACATGGCTATGTCATATACTGTATGTAAGTACACACTACACATGGCTATGTCACATAATGTATGTAAGCACACTACACATGGCTATGTCATATAATGTATGTAAGCACACTACACATAGCTATGTCATATAATGTATGTAAGCACACTACACATGGCTATGTCATATAATGTATGTAAGCACACACTACACATGGCTATGTCATATAATGTATGTAAGCACACTACACATGGCTATGTCATATAATGTATGTAAGCACACTACACATGGCTATGTCATATAATGTATGTAAGCACACACTACACATGGTTATGTCATATAATGTATGTAAGCACACACTACACATGGCTATGTCATATAATGTATGTAAGCACACTACACATGGCTATGTCATATAATGTATGTAAGCACACACTACACACGGCTATGTCATATAATGTATGTAAGCACACTACACATGGCTATGTCATATAATGTATGTAAGCACACACTACACATGGCTATGTTATATAATGTATGTAAGCACACTACACATGGCTATGTCATATAATGTATGTATGCACACTACACATGGCTATGTCATATAATGTATGTAAGCACACACTACACATGGCTATGTCATATAATGTATGTAAGCACACTACACATGGCTATGTCACATAATGTATGTAAGCACACTATACATGGCTATGTCATATAATGTATGTAAGCACACACTACACATGGCTATGTCATATAATGTATGTAAGCACACACTACACATGGCTATGTCATATAATGTATGTAAGCACACTACACATGGCTATGTCATATGATGTATGTAAGTACACTACACATGGCTATGTCATATAATGTATGTAAGCACACACTACACATGGCTATGTCATATAATGTATGTAAGTACACTACACATGGCTATGTCACATAATGTATGTAAGCACACACTACACATGGCTATGTCATATAATGTATGTAAGTACACTACACATGGCTATGTCATATAATGTATGTAAGTACACTACACATGGCTATGTCACATAATGTATGTAAGCACACTACACATGGCTATGTCACATAATGTATGTAAGCACACACTACACATGGCTATGTAAGTACACTACACATGGCTATGTCATATAATGTATGTAAGCACACTACACATGGCTATGTCACATAATGTATGTAAGTACACTACACATGGCTATATCATATAATGTATGTAGGCACACTACACATGGCTATGTCACATAATGTATGTAAGCACACACTACACATGGCTATGTCACACAATGTATGTAAGCACACTACACATGGCTATGTCACATAATGTATGTAAGCACACACTACACATGGCTATGTCATATAATGTATGTAAGTACACTACACATGGCTATGTCATATAATGTATGTAAGTACACACTACACATGGCTATGTCACATAATGTATGTAAGTACACTACACATGGCTATGTCATATAATGTATGTAAGTACACACTACACATGGCTATGTCACATAATGTATGTAAGCACACTACACATGGCTATGTCATATAATGTATTTAAGCACACTACACATGGCTATGTCATATAATGTATGTAAGTACACTACACATGGCTATGTCATATAATGTATGTAAGCACACATTACACATGGCTATGTCATATAATGTATGTAAGTACACTACACATGGCTATGTCATATAATGTATGTAAGCACACTACACATGGCTATGTCATATAATGTATGTAAGCACACTACACATGGCTATGTCATATAATGTATGTAAGCACACTACACATGGCTATGTCATATAATGTATGTAAGCACACACTACACATGGCTATGTCATATAATGTATGTAAGCACACTACACATGGCTATGTCATATAATGTATGTAAGTACACTACACATGGCTATGTCACATAATGTATGTAAGCACACACTACACATGGCTATGTCACATAATGTATGTAAGCACACTACACATGGCTATGTCATATAATGTATGTAAGCACACTACACATGGCTATGTCATATAATGTATGTAAGCACACTACACATGGCTATGTCATATAATGTATGTAAGCACACACTACACATGGCTATGTCATATAATGTATGTAAGCACACACTACACATGGCTATGTCATATAATGTATGTAAGCACACACTACACATGGCTATGTCATATAATGTATGTAAGCACACACTACACATGGCTATGTCATATAATGTATGTAAGCACACACTACACATGGCTATGTCATATAATGTATGTAAGCACACTACACATGGCTATGTCATATAATGTATGTAAGCACACTACACATGGTATGTCATATACTGTATGTAAGTACACACTACACATGGCTATGCCACATAATGAATCTAAGAACACACTACACATGGCTATGTCATATAATGTATGTAAGTACACACTACACATGGCTATGCCATATAATGTATCTAAGAACACACTACACATGGCTATGTCATATAATGTATGTAAGTACACACTACACATGGCTATGTCATATAATGTATGTAAGCACACACTACACATGGCTATGTCATATACTGTATGTAAGTACACACTACACATGGCTATGTCACATAATGTATGTAAGCACACTACACATGGCTATGTCACATAATGTATGTAAGCACACTACACATGGCTATGTCATATAATGTATGTAAGCACACTACACATGGCTATGTCATATAATGTATGTAAGCACACTACACATGGCTATGTCATATAATGTATGTAAGCACACTACACATGGCTATGTCATATAATGTATGTAAGCACACTACACATGGCTATGTCATATAATGTATGTAAGAACACACTACACATGGCTCTGTCATATAATGTATCTAAGTACACACTACACATGGCTATGTCACATAATGTATCTAAGAACACACTACACATGGCTCTGTCATATAATGTATCTAAGAACACACTACACATGGCTATGTCACATAATGTATCTAAGTACACACTACGCATGGCTATGTCATATAATGTATCTAAGAACACACTACACATGGCTATGTCACATAATGTATCTAAGTACACACTACACATGGCTATGTCATATAATGTATCTAAGAACACAATACACATGGCTATGTCATATAATGTATCTAAGAACACACTACACATGGCTATGTCATATAATGTATCTAAGAACACACTACACATGGCTATGTCACATAATGTATCTAAGTACACACTACACATGGCTATGTCACATAATGTATCTAAGAACACACTACACATGGCTATGTCACATAATGTATCTAAGTACACACTATACATGGCTATGTCACATAATGTATCTAAGTACACACTACACATGGCTATGTCATATAATGTATCTAAGAACACACTACACATGGCTATGTCATATAATGTATCTAAGAACACACTACACATGGCTATGTTATATAATGTATCTAAGAACACACTACACATTGCTATGTCATATAATGTATCTAAGAACACACTACACATGGCTATGTCACATAATGTATCTAAGTACACACTACACATGGCTATGTCATATAATGTATGTAAGCACACTACACATGGCTATGCCACATAATGTATCTAAGTACACTACACATGGCTATGCCACATAATGTATCTAAGTACACTACACATGGCTATGCCACATAATGTATCTAAGTACACTACACATGGCTATGCCACATAATGTATCTAAGTACACTACACATGGCTATGTCATATAATGTATGTAAGTACACACTACACATGGCTATGCCACATAATGTATCTAAGTACACTACACATGGCTATGTCATATAATGTATCTAAGCACACTACACATGGCTATGCCACATCATGTATGTAAGTACACACTACACATGGCTATGCCACATAATGTATCTAAGTACACTACACATGGCTATGTCATATAATGTATCTAAGTACACACTACACATGGCTATGCCACATAATGTATCTAAGTACACACTACACATGGCTATGTCATATAATGTATCTAAGTACACACTACACATGGCTATGCCACATAATGTATCTAAGTACACACTACACATGGCTATGCCACATAATGTATCTAAGTACACTACACATGGCTATGTCATATAATGTATCTAAGTACACACTACACATGGCTATGCCACATAATGTATCTAATTACACACTACACATGGCTATGTCATATAATGTATCTAAGTACACACTACATACACATGGCGAATAATGTATCTGTAATCTACACACATCACACTTTGTATATAAAAATCACACATGTCATATTTCTGTTTTTCTTCAAATGAATTATTGGTGTAACTATTAACATTTGATCTAATTAGATATTAGATATAGTTCATACAGTATAAATATTAAATTATTTGTTTACTCAATGAATGTCTTTGAATAAATTAGTATATTTATCTCTGTTTAGTTGGCATTTTTATGACAGGCTGTTGACAAATGAGTAAGAATTGAGAACACTTCAGACTTATTTTCCTTATAATTTTGATGTTGGCCCTATTTTCAAGGTTCCAAAAGGAAATAACATTTTATTTGGCAGTATCTTACCTTTTTTGTGTCAAAAAATGTACCATAATAAGTGTTTTGACTAACTCATAGACACAGCAGTGTTTGTTTAACAAGTTAATATATATCACATTCTGTCATTTATAGCTACAAAAGGTTGACTTTGGTAGGGTACATATGGACAAATTATTGTAATTTTTGTCAAGACCATTATCTATTGCGTTACAGTTTAATGAGATTTGTCACACCGAAGTATCTATTTAACCGGCATTATAACTTTAAAGTGATTTGCAGTGCTAAGTGTGTAATTAGCACATAGTTTGTTTATTTGAAGTCAATGAACTAGCAGAAGCCAAGGGACAATATGGTATTGTGGAGATGTATATCGGCCTAGTATCTTGTTAACCATGATGTATAGTGTCACCGAGTACAAATGAGATTTTAAAGCGACACTACATCAGTGAAAACGCAAATTTCTACAGAATGTATTTTTCTATTATATGGTATAATTTTTCCAAATATTTGCCTCAAATACTGAGTATTTCAACTAATAAGCAAACGTCATATACACGGTTTGTTGACATAACAAAATAATGTAAATATGGTTGATATTCGTGTATTCTGAATAACATGATTTATGGTACAGATTTACTGTTATATCTCACATATGTGCCTATGTATATTTAGATATTTATATTGTAGACTAGTCTTAGTTAAATTATCTTTAAACGACAGTATCTCGCATTTAGTATTGACTCAGATGACAATCACGTCAATTCAGGAGCGTGGATGATCATTATATGAAATCCTACTTTCAATTTTGACTGTTTGTCACAAAAACACTGTTTATTGATTCAATGTTAGTGTTCGAATGTATTCGGAAGATTTTGTAGTAGCTAAGCATTTATACGTGAAAAAATGCATTTGTATGTTGCTTTAAGCATACAAGGGAAAATATATTTTAAAGCGACATTACATTGTAAAAAGCAAATAAAATGCATTAGTTCACGTGTAAATGCATAGCTACTACACATTCTTCTGGATACCTTCGAACACTAACATTGAATCAATAAACAGTGTTTTTGTGGTATACAAACTTACAAAAGTGAAAGTAGGATTTCATATAACGGTCATCCACGCTCCTGAATTGACGTTTGTTTGTCATTGGAGTCAATACTAAACACACGATACTTTCGATTAGAGATAATATAGCTAAGATTAGTCTACAAATAAATATGCATAAGCACATATGCGAGATATCACGGTAAATATGTACCATGCCTCGTTTTATTCAGGATAAACGCATTGTATTACGCATGAATGTCGACCCTATTTGACGTATACGACGTTTGTTTATTTGTTGAAATACTCGGTTTTTGAGGCAAATATTTGGGGAAAAATTATACCATATAATAGCAAATTACATTCTGCAGACATTGCGTTTTCACCAATGTAGTGTCGCTTTAAGGGAATAATGTGAAAAAGATTAAAGTGAAGATTTAGAAAAGAGATAGCGGAATAAATATACTCTAGTGACTGCTAGTCAAGTTGGTATAATAACCGTGAAAATGTCATCACTTCCATTGTGATAACACTTATAGCATGCTGTTAGGCTATCATATGTTTTATTACTTGGCATAAACTTGTATTGAAATCTAACTTAATTTATACTCTTATTAAAAATGAGGATCTCCCGCCAATTGCAACTTATAGATTTATTTAACATTACCTGGTATATCAATTTGTTGACATTGTAATTATCTGGGTATATGGTATCTCGTTAATGGATGCATCCCCACGTTGGGGCAGAAATTATTGGGATGAACAACTTTTGAAGCGGAAACTTTTTTAATTTATCTTTAAAATGTTGTGCTTACTGTGATATGATTTGTCCATAACCCTTTCAACACCACAGACCTCTAAATAGGCTTACAAAAAGTGTAGATCCAGATGAGCCAGCTCATGATGAGTGTTATGGTTGATTTGTCCTTAGAATGACGATCAAGCACTTGAGATATTTCTGGAACTGGTGTAGTGTTATGGTTGATTTGTCCTTAGAATGACGATCAAGCACTTGGGATGTTTCTGGAACTGGTGTAGTGTTATGGTTGATTTGTCCTTAGAATGATGATCAAGCACTTGAGATGTTTCAGGAACTGGTGTAATGTTATGGTTGATTTGTCCTTAGAATGACGATCAAGCACTTGGGATGTTTCTGGAACTGGTGTAGTGTTATGGTTGATTTGTCCTTAGAATGACGATCAAGCACTTGAGATGTTTCTGGAACTGGTGTAGTGTTATGGTTGATTTGTCCTTAGAATGATGATCAAGCACTTGAGATGTTTCAGGAACTGGTGTAGTGTTATGGTTGATTTATCCTTAGAATGACGATCAAGCACTTGGGATGTTTCTGGAACTGGTGTAGTGTGTGGCTCCAGAACTGATACCTGTACCACGGAGGAGTGCCACAATGCAGTCATGATAGCGCAGTAGTAGTGCGTTAGCTTCAGGTGTGAAAGGTCTGATGTTTGATGCGATGGTTACCATCAGGAATGAGGTATCGAGAGTGATTAAACAAAGTTTCACAATTGAGCTAATCCAAATTTGTATAAACTAATGAATTTTATGTAACTTCCGGTTTACTGACAATATCACATAATATTCACTTTCACTGTTTCTGATTCTGTCAGTACAACAGCGCTCTGTGAAAGATATTCACTAAGAACAAAGCATCGTTTTGGAAAGCCTAACCATTATTTTTTACAAGACTACAGACTGATATTCCATTCTGAAATAAATCATTTTAATTGGAGAAGCCATGATCCCCGAAGAACTCCATATCACTGGAGAACTCATGACCCCTGGAGAACTCATGACCCCTGGAGAACTCCATACCCCTGGAGAACTCATGATCCCTGGAGAACTCATGACCCCTGGAGAACTCATGACCCCTGGATAACTCATGACCCCTGGAGAACTCGATACCCATGAAGAACTCATGACCCCCAGAGAATTCCTGACCCCTGGATAACTCATGACCCCTGGATAACTCATGACCCCTGGAGAACTCATGACCCCTGGAGAACTCATGACCCCTGGAGAACTCATGACCCCTGGAGAATTCCTGACCCCTGGATAACTCATGACCCCTGGAGAACTCGATACCCATGGAGAACTCATGACCCCTAGAGAATTCCTGACCCCTGGATAACTCATGACCCCTGGAGAATTCCTGACCCCTGGATAACTCATAAACCCCAGAGAATTCCTGACCCCTGGATAACTCATGACCCCTGGAGAACTCTTAAATCCTTATTTATTTTGCTGCATATATTAAATTTATAAAACCACTATAAGCTATTTTTATGATATCCAATTGGTTAGTGTTTTTCAAAGTGTTTACCTCAATTTGTCACAGAGATTTGTTCATCAGGCTTATACATTCTCTGATACTTTATGGCTAGAGTTATTGTCCTTTATGGTGTCAATGGCTAATGGGGTGTCAGCAATAATTTATCATAAAACCTTTTTTATTGCTTCATTTTCCTGAAGGCTAAAATCTTAATCTCATTTCTAGCTGTCAGAATTAAGCATTCACACTTTCCATGGTGTATGTTCATCATGTAATAGAGGCTGTCCGATAAGCACAGTGCTTAGCGCGCTCGCTTCTCACCAATGCAACCCGGGTTCAATCCTCGGACCGGGAAGTATGTGAGATGGTACGGTGGTCGCCAGATTGGACAGGTGGGTTTCCTCCAGGTACTCCGGTTTCCTCTCACACGAATGACCACATATACGCTTTCATCCTCGCCAACGAGATTGATTAATATAAGTTGTTAAAACTTGCTTCGCAATCGTTGTAAAATAAATAAAGTTAAAAAAAAATGTAATAGATTAAACATTCACACTTTCCATAGTGTATCACTAATTAAACATTCACACTTTCCATAGTGTATGTTTATCACTAGTTAAACATTCACACTTCCCATAGAGTATGTTTATCACTAGTTAAACATTCACTCTTTCCATAGTGTATGTTTATCACTAATTAAACATTCACACTTTCCATGGTGTATGTTTATCACTAGTTAAACATTCACACTTTCCATGGTGTATGTTTATCACTAATTAAACATTCACACTTTCCATGGTGTATGTTTATCACTAGTTAAACATTCACACTTTCCATGGTGTATGTTTATCACTAGTTAAACATTCACACTTTCCATGGTGTATGTTTATCACTAGTTAAACATTCACACTTTCCATGGTGTATGTTTATCACTAGTTAAACATTCACACTTTCCATGGTGTATGTTTATCACTAATTAAACATTCACACTTTCCATGGTGTATGTTTATCACTAGTTAAACATTCACACTTTCCATGGTGTATGTTTATCACTAGTTAAACATTCACACTTTCCATGGTGTATGTTTATCACTAGTTAAACATTCACACTTTCCATAGAGTATGTTTATCACTAGTTAAACATTCACACTTTCCATAGTGTATGTTTATCACTAGTTAAACATTCACACTTTCCATAGTGTATGTTTATCACTAGTTAAACATTCACACTTTCCATAGTGTATGTTTATCACTAGTTAAACATTCACACTTTCCATAGTGTATGTTTATCACTATGTTAAACATTCACACTTCCCATAGTGTATGTTTATCACTAGTTAAACATTCACACTTTCCATAGTGTATGTTTATCACTAGTTAAACATTCACACTTCCCATAGTGTATGTTTATCACTAGTTAAACATTCACACTTCCCATAGTGTATGTTTATCACTAGTTAAACATTCACACTTTCCATAGTGTATGTTTATCACTAGTTAAACATTCACACTTTCCATAGTGTATGTTTATCACTAGTTAAACATTCACACTTCCCATAGCGTATGTTTATCACTAGTTAAACATTCACACTTTCCATAGTGTATGTGTATCACTTGTTAAACATTCACACTATGGAAAGTGTATGTTTATCACTAGTTAAACATTCACACTTCCCATAGTGTATGTTTATCACTAGTTAAACATTCACACTATGGAAAGTGTATGTTTATCACTAGTTAAACATTCACACTTCCCATAGAGTATGTTTAGCACTAGTTAAACATTCACACTTCCCATAGAGTATGTTTATCACTAGTTAAATGATAGCTGAAGACCAGTTATTTGTGATTTATGCAACAACAACTACAATGAAACCTGTCTATACAGGCCACCCTCGGGAAAGTCAAAATGTGGCCTTTGTTGGCAGGTGGTCTCTCAATAGAGGGTTAAAATGCATTGAAAATGGCTCGACAGGAGAGAAAAATGGTGGGCTTTAGAGACAGGTTTTTCATATGCGGCCTTTATTCAGAGGTGGCCTTTAGCACAGGTTTGACTGTACTTTTATTAAAGTCAGGTTACATAGTGTGTCTAGGGCAATAGAAAACACTGGGTCCACAAGCAATGGATATTTAGTGGGTCTATGCATTGAAAATGGCTCGACAGGAGAGAAAAATGGTGGGCTTTAGAGACAGGTTTTTCATATGCGGCCTTTATTCAGAGGTGGCCTTTAACACAGGTTTGACTGTACTTTTATTCAAGTCAGGTTACATAGTGTGTCTAGGGCAATAGAAAACACTGGGTCCACAAGCAATGGATATTTAGTGGGTCTAGGGCAATAGAGAACACTGGGTCCACAAGCAATGGGTATTTAGTGTGTCTAGGGCAATAGAGAACACTGGGTCCACAAGGAATGGGTATTTAGTGTGTCTAGGGCAATAGAAAACACTGGGTCCACAAGGAATGGGTATTTAGTGTGTCTAGGGCAATAGAAAACACTGGGTCCACAAGGAATGGGTATTTAGTGTGTCTAGGGCAATAGAAAACACTGGGTCCACAAGCAATGGGTATTTAGTGTGTCTAGGGCAATAGAAAACACTGGGTCCACAAGCAATGGGTATTTAGTCTAGGGCAATAGAAAACACTGGGTCCACAAGGAATGGGTATTTAGTCTAGGGCAATAGAAAACACTGGGTCCACAAGGAATGGGTATTTAGTCTAGGGCAATAGAAAACACTGGGTCCACAAGCAATGGGTATTTAGTCTAGGGCAATAGAAAACACTGGGTCCACAAGCAATGGGTATTTAGTCTAGGGCAATAGAAAACACTGGGTCCACAAGCAATGGGTATTTAGTCTAGGGCAATAGAAAACACTGGGTCCACAAGGAATGGGTATTTAGTCTAGGGCAATAGAAAACACTGGGTCCACAAGCAATGGGTATTTAGTCTAGGGCAATAGAAAACACTGGGTCCACAAGCAATGGGTATTTAGTGTGTCTAGGGCAATAGAAAACACTGGGTCCACAAGGAATGGGTATTTAGTCTAGGGCAATAGAAAACACTGGGTCCACAAGCAATGGGTATTTAGTCTAGGGCAATAGAAAACACTGGGTCCACAAGGAATGGGTATTTAGTGTGTCTAGGGCAATAGAAAACACTGGGTCCACAAGCAATGGGTATTTAGTGTGTCTATGGCAATAGAAAACACTGGGTTCACAAGGAATGGGTATTTAGTGGGTCTAGGGCAATAGAAAACACTGGGTTCACAAGGAATGGGTATTTAGTCTAGGGCAATAGAACACACTGGGTCCACAAGGAATGGGTATTTAGTCTAGGGCAATAGAAAACACTGGGTCCACAAGCAATGGGTATTTAGTCTAGGGCAATAGAAAACACTGGGTCCACAAGGAATGGGTATTTAGTGTGACTAGGGCAATAGAAAACACTGGGTCCACAATCAATGGGTATTTAGTGTGTCTAGGGCAATAGAAAACACTGGGTCCACAAGCAATGGGTATTTAGTGTGTCTAGGGCAATAGAAAACACTGGGTCCACAAGCAATGGGTATTTAGTGTGTCTAGGGCAATAGAAAACACTGGGTCCACAAGCAATGGGTATTTAGTGGGTCTAGGGCAATAGAAAATACTGGGTCCACAAGCAATGGGTATTTAGTCTAGGGCAATAGAAAACACTGGGTCCACAAGCAATGGGTATTTAGTCTAGGGCAATAGAAAACACTGGGTCCACAAGGAATGGGTATTTAGTCTAGGGCAATAGAAAACACTGGGTCCACAAGCAATGGGTATTTAGTCTAGGGCAATAGAAAACACTGGGTCCACAAGCAATGGGTATTTAGTCTAGGGCAATAGAAAACACTGGGTCCACAAGGAATGGGTATTTAGTGTGTCTAGGGCAATAGAAAACACTGGGTCCACAAGCAATGGGTATTTAGTGTGTCTAGGGCAATAGAAAACACTGGGTTCACAAGGAATGGGTATTTAGTGGGTCTAGGGCAATAGAAAACACTGGGTTCACAAGGAATGGGTATTTAGTCTAGGGCAATAGAAAACACTGGGTCCACAAGGAATGGGTATTTAGTCTAGGGCAATAGAAAACACTGGGTCCACAAGCAATGGGTATTTAGTCTAGGGCAATAGAAAACACTGGGTCCACAAGGAATGGGTATTTAGTGTGTCTAGGGCAATAGAAAACACTGGGTCCACAAGCAATGGGTATTTAGTGTGTCTAGGGCAATAGAAAACACTGGGTTCACAAGGAATGGGTATTTAGTGGGTCTAGGGCAATAGAAAACACTGGGTTCACAAGGAATGGGTATTTAGTCTAGGGCAATAGAAAACACTGGGTCCACAAGGAATGGGTATTTAGTCTAGGGCAATAGAAAACACTGGGTCCACAAGCAATGGGTATTTAGTCTAGGGCAATAGAAAACACTGGGTCCACAAGCAATGGGTATTTAGTCTAGGGCAATAGAAAATACTGGGTCCACAAGCAATGGGTATTTAGTCTAGGGCAATAGAAAATACTGGGTCCACAAGCAATGGGTATTTAGTCTAGGGCAATAGAAAATACTGGGTCCACAAGCAATGGGTATTTAGTCTAGGGCAATAGAAAATACTGGGTCCACAAGCAATGGGTATTTAGTCTAGGGCAATAGAAAACACTGGGTCCACACGGAATGGGTATTTAGTCTAGGGCAATAGAAAACACTGGGTCCACAAGCAATGGGTATTTAGTCTAGGGCAATAGAAAACACTGGGTCCACAAGCAATGGGTATTTAGTGTGTCTAGGGCAATAGAAAACACTGGGTCCACACGGAATGGGTATTTAGTCTAGGGCAATAGAAAACACTGGGTCCACAAGCAATGGGTATTTAGTCTAGGGCAATAGAAAACACTGGGTCCACAAGCAATGGGTATTTAGTCTAGGGCAATAGAAAACACTTGGTCCACAAGCAATGGATATTTAGTGTGTCTAGGGCAATAGAAAACACTGGGTCCACAAGCAATGGGTATTTAGTGTGTCTAGGGCAATAGAAAACACTGGGTCCACAAGCAATGGGTATTTAGTGTGTCTAGGGCAATAGAAAACACTGGGTCCACAAGGAATGGGTATTTAGTGTGTCTAGGGTAATAGAAAACACTGGGTCCACAAGCAATGGGTATTTAGTGTGTCTAGGGCAATAGAAAACACTGGGTCCACAAGCAATGGGTATTTAGTGTGTCTAGGGCAATAGAAAACACTGGGTCCACAAGGAATGGGTATTTAGTCTAGGGCAATAGAAAACACTGGGTCCACAAGCAATGGGTATTTAGTCTAGGGCAATAGAAAACACTGGGTCCACAAGGAATGGGTATTTAGTGTGTCTATGGCAATAGAAAACACTGGGTCCACAAGCAATGGGTATTTAGTGTGTCTATGGCAATAGAAAACACTGGGTTCACAAGGAATGGGTATTTAGTGGGTCTAGGGCAATAGAAAACACTGGGTTCACAAGGAATGGGTATTTAGTCTAGGGCAATAGAAAACACTGGGTCCACAAGGAATGGGTATTTAGTCTAGGGCAATAGAAAACACTGGGTCCACAAGCAATGGGTATTTAGTCTAGGGCAATAGAAAACACTGGGTCCACAAGGAATGGGTATTTAGTCTAGGGCAATAGAAAACACTGGGTCCACAAGCAATGGGTATTTAGTGTGTCTAGGGCAATAGAAAACACTGGGTCCACACGGAATGGGTATTTAGTCTAGGGCAATAGAAAACACTGGGTCCACAAGCAATGTGTATTTAGTCTAGGGCAATAGAAAACACTGGGTCCACAAGCAATGGGTATTTAGTGTGTCTAGGGCAATAGAAAACACTGGGTCCACACGGAATGGGTATTTAGTCTAGGGCAATAGAAAACACTGGGTCCACAAGCAATGGGTATTTAGTCTAGGGCAATAGAAAACACTGGGTCCACAAGCAATGGGTATTTAGTCTAGGGCAATAGAAAACACTGGGTCCACAAGCAATGGATATTTAGTGTGTCTAGGGCAATAGAAAACACTGGGTCCACAAGCAATGGGTATTTAGTGTGTCTAGGGCAATAGAAAACACTGGGTCCACAAGCAATGGGTATTTAGTGGGTCTAGGGCAATAGAAAATAATGGGTCCACAAGCAATGGGTATTTAGTCTAGGGCAATAGAAAACACTGGGTCCACAAGGAATGCCCTCATATTTATTTTGTATACACTATTAATTTTCACAAAGTTCTAAAATCATGTTTACATGCAAAAAAAAATCTACACTCTTACTTTGCATTTCCTTCTGCTCCATTGTGTCAGTCACATCTAGTCACTGGACTACCAACACTTGTGTTTTATTATTTATCTTAGATTATACAATGCAAGGATTGTCTGATATTCCATTGAATGGAAGATTTAGGATTATAAAAACAATTTATAATTATGAATTGCACTTTCATAATCATTTATCAAAGTAGTTTGTAATTAATATTGCATGTATCACGGCATTGAAGAAATAACTCTCACCTTTTGTATTATCCATCACTGTGGTCAGGTGACTAGTTATTTCCTTCATGAGGATATATCCCTTATATCATAAACTCTGTTTGATGTATTATTAAAAAGTTTATATAAAGTATAACTTTTTGTCTCTTTCATTACAGCAATTAATAATTAATATTCATGGTTTCTATCAAAGTTTTGAATGATTTCTTATGGGATTTTTAATGGTTTACATTTCACTGAAACAGATTACGTGAATATTGTTACCCAGTAAACATGGTAAGTGAATATTGTTCTCCAGTAAACATGGTAAGTGAATATTGTTCTCCAGTAAACATGGTAAGTGAATATTGTTCTCCAGTAAACATGGTAAGTGAATATTGTTCTCCAGTAAACATGGTAAGTGAATATTGTTCTCCAGTAAACATGGTAAGTGAATATTGTTCTCCAGTAAACATGGTAAGAACTTAACTAATAAAATGATGTTGTTTAGATTTAATATTGAGAGAATACGGGGAGTATGTTGTATTTCCCCCGTGTGACGGTGTTACATCTTTCATAGACATCCATGTCTCAATAGTTAGTGCGCATGATTCATTGAAACTTCTCACAAGGTTTAACCCATTCAACCCCAAGTAACTGACATGGACTGGTCCATGATATTCTTAGACCAATAAATGAATAAGAAAATTACATTCGGACCAGTTCATTTATCAAGATGGGTAATTTTGTCTAAAATTAATAATTATTACTGGCAAAAAAGTGCAGATCCTGATGAGACGGCTCGTCACGAGCCGGCTCATCTGGATCTTCACTTTTTCATAAGCCTATTTAGAGGCCTGTGGGGTTGAAAGGGTTAATTAAGCAATAGATTAAAGCAGCATTACATCGTATGAAATAAAAGATATTTGAAAAATTCAAATTTTACGTATGGGTAGCAATGCTGCTACACATTCAAACATTATACTTTGCATGCTTATGTTCATTTGGTAAACAGTGTTTTTTTTGCGATAAAATAAACTAGAAACCGAAAGTAGGACTTTCCGAGTCGATCGGTCACGCACTTGTTTACAACCGGAACGCATCGTCCACACTTGTTTACATTCGGAATGCATCATCCCCATTTGTCCCGCGTTGTCTTTTTAATTAAATTACTTGATATGTTGATTCATACCTCTGTTAGCTAAGTCTTTTAGGGACATTTCTACATCCCCGCGAGGGGTTCAACATTAGAGGAAGATAGATAGATAGTCTTTCCTGTTCAAAATATATACGTTGTTTTCTACATCCTCTGTTGTTTCACGCATGCGCAGTGCATGTTTAGATTCCGTGTGTTGATAAACAAATTCGCGTATACGACGGTTTAAATTTATTGGAATTGTATCGTTTCTGAGCGACTATTTCGATATTTGTAAACACACACACATTAGTATTTATATTTTACCCAAAACATCCTTTATTACGATGTAATGCTGCTTTAAAAGTTTCTGCTAAATTACTGTGTCATAAATGAAGGAATTTTGAATGAACTTGGCATCAATGATGATCGATCGTCATTACATAACATATGTCCCACACAAAAATCATTTACCGTTATTGTATAGTAAATATTTAACTAACAAATCCAAGAGCTACATTATTTACATAAGTCTAAGGCGAAACTGCGGATGCTTTGTGAAGCTTACCCCAGGTATATAGCTTGAATGTCAATGTTGATCAATTGGAAAAATATTTCCATATTCACCTAATAACTATGTCACACGTGAAAATACTTCACCTAATAACTATGTCACACTTGAAAATACTTCACCTAATAACTATGTCACACTTGAAAATACTTCTTCACTGAATAACGTGATCACACATGAAAATACTTCACCTAATAACTATGTCACACTTGAAAATACTTCACCTAATAACTATGTCACACGTGAAAATACTTCTTCACTGAATAACGTGATCACACATGAAAACCATTCGCACAAGCCATTCTCACTGAATAACGTGATAACACATTGTTGCTTACTGTTGGAGTGGTGTGTGGGGGGTATGTGGGGGTGTGTGGGGGTATGTGGGGTATGTGTGGGGGGGGGTGTGGGGTATGTGTGGGGGGGTGTGGGGGGATATGTGGGGTATCTTAGACACCTTCAGCGATAGCAATAGTTTCAGTTTGCATTACTTGGTGATGTTATGTGGCCAGGTTTAAGGCTTTGTCACATACAAGCATACAATTTAGTGTTGCTTCTATGTGGGATGTTGCTTCTATGTGGGATGTTGCTTCTATGTGTGGTGTTGCTTCTATGTGGGATGTTGCTTCTATGTGGGATGCTGCTTCTATGTGTGGGTTGTTCTATGGGATGAGGGATGCTGCTTCTATGTGGGATGCTGCTTCTATGTGGGATGTTGCTTCTATGTGGTGTTGCTTCTATGTGGGATGTTGCTTCTATGTGGGATGTTGCTTCTATGTGGGATGTTGCTTCTATGTATGTGTGTGGGTGTTGCTTCTATGTGGGATGTTGCTTCTATGTGGGATGTTGCTTCTATGTGGGATGTTGCTTCTATGTGGGGTGTTGCTTCTATGTGTGGTGTTGCTTCTATGTGGGATGTTGCTTCTATGTGGGATGCTGCTTCTATGTGGGATGCTGCTTCTATGTGGGATGTTGCTTCTATGTGGGATGTTGCTTCTATGTGGGATGTTGCTTCTATGTGGGATGTTGCTTCTATGTGGGATGTTGCTTCTATGTGTGGTGTTGCTTCTATGTGGGATGTTGCTTCTATGTGGGATGCTGCTTCTATGTGGGATGTTGCTTCTATTTGTGGTGTTGCTTCTATGTGGGATGCTGCTTCTATGTGGGATGTTGCTTATATGTGGGATGTTGCTTCTATGTGTGGTGTTGCTTCTATGTGGGATGTTGCTTCTATGTGGGATGCTGCTTCTATGTGGGATGTTGCTTCTATGTGGGATGTTGCTTCTATGTGGGATGCTGCTTCTATGTGGGATGCTGCTTCTATGTGGGATGCTGCTTCTATGTGGGATGCTACTTCTATGTGGGATGCTGCTTCTATGTGGGATGCTGCTTCTATGTGGGATGCTGCTTCTATGTGGGATGTTGCTTCTATGCAATTTTGGGAAAGTTTCAACTTGCGCCGATATTTTTTAGCTATGCCAATTAACCTTTTATCTGCCAATCACAAGAAAAGTCGCTTTTGCAAATGTTTGCTATGCAGATAGTGAAGCTAAATCACTTGTCTGAATAGCAAACAACATAGATCCTGATCAGACGTGGTGCTATGCGTGGATCTATGTTGTTTGCACATTCTGTCCAATTTATTCGACAGGTTAAGGGTAGTACCACAGATGTAGTTTTATACAATTTTGTTGAGAGCATATGGATGTGAAATTACTATGTATTTGGAATTACCCAAACATGGTTTTATATTAATAAGTGATATTATAGCAACATAAAGTATGGATCAATTTTGTCAAGTTTTGAAGCAGTTAATTTGTGTTTGGTAAATATTCGACATATAAAGAGTATACTTTTGAATACGATTTTGTAACTGTGTCTATTTGTGATCCATGTATGATTGTGTATGTCTGCCTGTAATGGAAATTCTAGTCCATGTATGATTGTGTATGTCTGCCTGTATAGGAAATTCTAGTCCATGTATGATTGTGTATGTCAGTTTGTATAGGAAATTCTAGTCCATGTATGATTGTGTATGTATGTTTGTATAGGAAATTCTAGTCCATGTATGATTGTGTATGTCTGCCTGTATAGGAAATTCTAGTCCATGTATGATTGTGTATGTCTGCCTGTATAGGAAATTCTAGTCCATGTATGATTGTGTATGTATGTTTGTATAGGAAATTCTAGTCCATGTATGATTGTGTATGTATGTTTGTATAGGAAATTCTAGTCCATGTATGATTGTGTATGTATGTTTGTATAGGAAATTCTAGTCCATGTATGATTGTGTATGTCTGTTTGTATAGTAAATTCTAGTCCAAGTATGATTGTGTATGTCTGTTTGTATAGGAAATTCTAGTCCATGTATGATTGTGTATGTCTGTTTGTATAGGAAATTCTAGTCCATGTATGATTGTGTATGTCTGCCTGTATAGGAAATTCTAGTCCATGTATGATTGTGTATGTCTGTTTGTGTATGACAGTCTAGTCCAAGTATGATTGTGTATGTCAGTTTGTGTATGACATTCTAGTCCATGTATGATTGTGTATGTCAGTTTGTATAGGAAATTCTAGTCCATGTATGATTGTGTATGTCTGCCTGTATAGGAAATTCTAGTCCATGTATGATTGTGTATGTCTGTTTGTATAGGAAATTCTAGTCCATGTATGATTGTGTATGTCTGTGTATAGGAAATTCTAGTCCATGTATGATTGTGTATGTCTGTTTGTATAGGAAATTCTAGTCCATGTATGATTGTGTATGTCTGTTTGTATAGGAAATTCTAGTCCATGTATGATTGTGTATGTCAGTTTGTATAGGAAATTCTAGTCCATGTATGATTGTGTATGTCTGTTTGTATAGGAAATTCTAGTCCATGTATGATTGTGTATGTCTGTTTGTGTATGACAGTCTAGTCCAAGTATGATTGTGTATGTCAGTTTGTGTATGACATTCTAGTCCATGTATGATTGTGTATGTCAGTTTGTATAGGAAATTCTAGTCCATGTATGATTGTGTATGTCAGTTTGTATAGGAAATTCTAGTCCATGTATGATTGTGTATGTCTGTTTGTGTATGACATTCTAGTCCAAGTATGATTGTGTATGTCTGTTTGTGTATGACATTCTAGTCCAAGTATGATTGTGTATGTCTGTTTGTGTATGACATTCTAGTCCATGTATGATTGTGTATGTCTGTTTGTGTATGACATTCTAGTCCAAGTATGATTGTGTATGTCTGTTTGTGTATGACATTATAGTCCAAGTATGAATATTTCCATTAGGGAATGGTGTATGATACATTGACAATTTAGATTACATACTATTTAATGTGGTACTGCTTGTTATTGGTCCGCCTCCGTCGTCGAGTGGTTACGGTCGCTGACTTGTATACCAATGTAACCTATCATCACTGATGGTCACAGGTTCGAGCCCCGCTCAGACCGTGTCTCATTTATATGAAAAAGTTGGCAGTTTCTTATGGAGGTTGGTGCACCCAAGTACTGGTTAACCGCTGGAGCCTGCCCAGGAAAGGTGTTGTTAGGTAATCTGCCCGCCGGCGATATAGCCCAAAATGGTGCTGATGCAGGCGTAAAACCCGAAATATAACATATAACTGCTTGTTATTGACTTTAATCGCTGATAAAAAATAAAATTGCAAAACTTTTGTCCTTAAGTATATATACAGTCGAACTTTGTTGCCTCGAACTCGGTTAACTAGAACACCCCCGTTTGCTCGAACACGTTGTCTGGTCCCGGTAATCATAATCTCTATATAATGCATATTGTTCTACCTTCGATAATTCGAACACAGATAACTGGAACTCTCGATCAAGATCACTGGCCCCACGAAATCAATTACTACTTCAATTAACACCTTTGGGTCGAACACAAATGGACGAGTGCCCAGACCAGGTCCGTGTGTCTCAGAAAATGTACACAAAAGTTTTCTCCTTTCTCGGATTTGATTGACATCTCTTTTCATCAGTACACGCGCGTAATTTACATGTCGAGAAATTTGCAATCACTATTCTATCATTAATTACTTTCGCTCACGGCTGTTTTTTTATCCATATTTTAAATTGGTATTAAACATAATTATGTGAACAGAACAAACATATTACACACTTATTGAGTTAAAGATGCGCTCCTTATACAAGTCATTGCTCAAATCCGACTTTAATAAACATAATCCGGAAAAGCAGACGACAATCCGGCAAATCAGCCGACAATCTGTGACTACTTTAAGAAGTAAGCAATTAACACTTGTATGTAACATGGCAATGTGTTAAATCTCTGTCTTTATTAGCATTACCTACTGATTTGACACATTCTATTTTTAGAATGCATAACTCTACCTGACATATGCAACAATAAGCCCCTAATACACGTAATTTATAAATATCATGGGTCACTCCAGACTGACTATCCTTGACTCGAACCACCCATGACTCGAACCATTATTCACGGACCTGTCGAGTTTGAGGCAATGAAGTTCGACTGTATATATATATCATTGAAATGCCACATGGCATGGTTTTGTTTCCAAATAGTTAGACTTCCTAAACATTCATGTACTAAAACAATGGTCTAATTAGATACTTGTTTAATCTTACAAATGATCTTGGGTGGTCTTGGTGCATAGGTAATGAAGAATTAATCTTAAACAAACCTGTAACCAATATTTTAAAGCCTCTGTGTTACCTCAACGTTACATGTGATATGCACTAAACACTATAATATAATGACAGGTGTACAAATGTAGGATTGAAGTTTTATCATTTTAGGAATCCTTATTTTATGGTTTCAAATGGCCATGTGCAGTTGGTTGATGCTTTAAGGGCTTTTGAATAAGTGTTTGCAGACAATGAAGTTACAGATGAAGACATCAAAGTGAGAAGAGATCATTGACTGGTTGTTAAGGAAAAAATTGTAATGCATCAAATAACCAGATCATCTGTGGTTGAGAGGAGGAATAAATTCCACTTTACATTTAAATAAGAAATCTATGGGGAGGTATTTTTAGATTCCCCAAAGGCGGTCATCAGATTTTGTGTAATAGCTAAATTGGCAATTAGCAAACAGGTGCTTTTTACAGTTCTCCTCGCATTAATCGGATTTACTGTACTCCATTTGCACTGCATGCATATGAAATTTCAAGAAAATACACCCAATTATTTGTTAATTAAGAAATGAATGGTCTCAGTGTAAGTTTGGTTTCATTGTTTCTGCGCTTGTTTCTGCCTGTTGAAGATTACATTGCAAATCAATTAACTTGTTGACATCTAGTTACTGCTAGACACCGTCTGACCGTGTGCCAGGCTGGGATACACTTTACTCCATTGTTTTCATTGAATTATGGTTTCTTTCACATAATTTATTTTCTTTAACAATTTGCCAACAAGCATAATCTCAGTTTGATCAGATAACATATCTTATGTTATCAAATCTTAATGGTTCAATACAGAATAAACACATAACCTCTGCATTTCACATTAAATCAAATCTACTAAGATATACAATTTTTCTGTTTAGTGGAATATTCATTATTCAATTCGAGATTGCAGCAACTATCAGTTTGAAATGTGACAGAGAATAAGGGTGCTGATGGTTGCTATTGTTGTATCGGACAGATCCCTATGAAACGTTGTACCTCCACTGTAGTTATCTGTGACATTATCAGCATGGTGACCACCTAGTTTGATCACAATTTGTATACATGGTGTCAAAATGTTGCTGTATTGCCAAACTATTCTATTTCTCTTTAATGATGACGGTCTTTATGAAATGTGTGATGGTAGAACAAAACCATCTAGAACCTTATCAAGCTCTATTTGATTTAAAGGCAATGTATCTTTTGTTTTATGTTATTCGGTATATTTGGCAACATTTGACACATTCTTTTCCATTATTTATCAATCATGTATGTATCTGGCCATCAGTTTATTTTCTCGGACAAAATGACTCGAGTGTGCGTGGGTATGAACTCTTGGGTTGAATGTTTTTATACCATGCCGAAAATCTGTATGTAATAATTATAGTGATATGAACATTATTGTTTATGGGATGAAATCCAGTAAATATGTAATAAATATGATGTACTGTCATTGAAGAAATTAAAGTGCATTGTCTGTTGTGAGAGTTTAGAAGCTGTATCTATATGCTGTCATTAGATTGTAAGTTTGTTGTGAGAGTTAAGAAGCTGTAAATCTATATACTGTCATTAGATTGTAAGTTTGTTGTGAGAGTTAAGAAGCTGTAAATCTATATGCTGTCATTAGATTGTAAGTTTGTTGTGAGAGTTAAGAAGCTGTAAATCTATATACTGTCATTAGATTGTAAGTTTGTTGTGAGAGTTAAGAAGCTGTAAATCTATATGCTGTCATTAGATTGTAAGTTTGTTGTGAGAGTTAAGAAGCTGTAATCTATATACTGTCATTAGATTGTAAGTTTGGTGTGAGAGTTAAGAAGCTGTAAATCTATATACTGTCATTAGATTGTAAGTTTGTTGTGAGAGTTAAGAAGCTGTAAATCTATATACTGTCATTAGATTGTAAGTTTGTTGTGAGAGTTAAGAAGCTGTAAATATATATACTGTCATTAGATTGTAAGTTTGTTGTGAGAGTTAAGAAGCTGTAAATCTATATACTGTCATTAGATTGTAAGTTTGTTGTGAGAGTTAAGAAGCTGTAAATCTATATACTGTCATTAGATTGTAAGTTTGTTGTGAGAGTTAAGAAGCTGTAAATCTATATACTGTCATTAGATTGTAAGTTTGTTGTGAGAGTTAAGAAGCTGTAAATCTATATACTGTCATTAGATTGTAAGTTTGTTGTGAGAGTTAAGAAGCTGTAAATCTATATACTGTCATTAGATTGTAAGTTTGTTGTGAGAGTTAAGAAGCTGTAAATCTATATGCTGTCATTAGATTGTAAGTTTGGTGTGAGAGTTAAGAAGCTGTAAATCTGTATGCTCATTAGATTGTAAGTTTGTTGTGAGATTTATTAAGAAGCTGTAAATCTGTATGCTCATTAGATTGTAAGTTTGTTGTGAGATTTAAGAAGCTGTAAATCTGTATGCTCATTAGATTGTAAGTTTGTTGTGAGCGTTAAGAAGCTGTACATATGTATGCTCATTAGATTGTAAGTTTGTTGTGAGAGTTAAGAAGCTGTAAATCTATATGCTCATTAGATTGTAAGTTTGTTGTGAGAGTTAAGAAGCTGTACATATGTATGCTCATTAGATTGTAAGTTTGTTGTGAGAGTTAAGAGGCTGTAAATCTATATGCTCATTAGATTGTAAGTTTGTTGTGAGAGTTAAGAAGCTGTAAATCTATATGCTCATTAGATTGTAAGTTTGTTGTGAGAGTTTAGAAGCTGTAAATCTGTATGCTCATTAGATTGTAAGTTTGTTGTGAGAGTTTAGAAGCTGTAAATCTGTATGCTCATTAGATTGTAAGTTTGTTGTGAGAGTTTAGAATATCTGTACATGTATATCTGTATGCTGACTATGTTGTAAGTTTGGTAGATGCTGTAGTATGAGGTCACTTAGATTGTCTGCCCTTGCTTCCCTGCTGTTTCTGTACACAACAGCTAATTGATACATTGGCGGCTTCTTGTCCACGGGGCCCAGATATATGATTCTTTACTTTGCAATTTTATATAGAATGGTATTATATTGTACTATATATAAGTGCAGGGTGATTAAACACGAGATAATGTGGCTGTTTATGTACTAGTATGGCATATTATGATGTTGCATAGTGTAATACTATATGCTAGCTGTGTGATTTCAGGTTATAAAATGCATATTAAATATCGCGTAACTTAAGCGTGTGATAATAATGATGATCCAAATTGAAGTATTGACAATATTACAGCAACATGACTGTAACACCTAGCTGTGCAGGCATAGACAACTTTTATCTTGTTTTTATATCAGTTATATATAATATTGTACTTGTAGAGCTAAAATTACATCATAACTAAATATTTTGTGTAATTCTCTTGACAAGCTTAGGGACAGGTTATTTTGTTGTATGTTGTAATAATAAGGGAGTTTTAATATGGAACTTGTTGTCTGTTCGTCTGTCAGTCAGTGCTACCGGGAAGGTGCAATACTGGATTTTCCCAATTAATGCGTAACTGTGTATACAGTATGTATTGATAGATAATCTGGGTAAGGGTTTATTGAATGCTGAATTATTTCAGTTTTAATTCATACACAATATTTGGTATGTGCAAACAGATGGTCATGTTATTAACATACAAACAGAAGTTATGTAGCTATGGAATCTTTATGTAGCTATGGAATCTATCATAACCGGCCCAGTTTATATCTGGCATGTCACAAGTAAGATGTAAGCTGCATGTAGCTCCCACTGGAAGTCACTAGTTACTGGGTAATTGGGAGGAGGATTACTGGGTAATTGGGAGGAGGATTACTGGGTAATTGGGAGGAGGATTACTGGGTAATCAGGAGGAAGATTACTGGGTAATTGGGAGGAAGATTACTGGGTAATTGGGAGGAGGATTACTGGGTAATTGGGAGGTGGATTACTGGGTTATTGGGAGGAGGGTTACTGGGTAACTGGTAGGAGGATTACTGGGTAATTGGGAGGAGGATTACTGGGTAACTGGGAGGATTATTGGGTAACTGGTAGGAGGATTACTGGGTAATTGGGAGGAGGATTACTGGGTAATTGGGAGGAGGATTACTGGGTAATTGGGAGGAGGGTTACTGGGTAATGGGTAATCAGGAGGAAGATTACTGGGTAATTGGGAGGAAGATTACTGGGTAATTGGGAGGAAGATTACTGGGTAATTGGGAGGAAGATTACTGGGTAATTGGGAGGAAGATTACTGGGTAATCAGGAGGATTAATGGGTAATTGGGAGGATTAATGGTTAACTGGTAGGAGGATTACTGGGTAATTGGGAGGATTACTGGGTAATTTGGAGGAGGATTACTAGGTAACTGGGAGGAGGATTACTGGGTAATTGGGAGGAGGATTACTGGGTAACTGGTAGGAGGATTACTGGGTAATTGGTAGGATTATTGGGTAATTGGGAGGATTACTGGGTAATTGGGAGGAGGATTACTGGGTAACTGGTAGGAGGATTACTGGGTAACTGGTAGGAGGATTACTGGGTAATTGGTAGGATTATTGGGTAATTGGGAGGATTACTGGGTAATTGGGAGGATTACTGCGTAATTGGGAGGAGGATTACTGGGTAACTGGGAGGAGGATTACTGGGTAACTGGTAGGAGGATTACTGGGTAACTGGTAGGAGGATTACTGGGTAACTGGTAGGAGGATTACTGGGTAATTGGGAGGAGGATTACTGGGTAACTGGGAGGTGGATTACTGGGTAATTGGGAGGTGGATTACTGGGTAATTGGGAGGTGGATTACTGGGTAACTGGTAGGAGGATTACTGGGTAACTGGGAGGTGGATTACTGGGTAATTGGGAGGATTACTGCGTAATTGGGAGGATTATTATTGGGTAACTGGGAGGAGGATTACTGGGTAACTGGGAGGAGGATTACTGGGTAATTGGGAGGAGGATACTGGGTAATTGGTAGGATATTGGGTAATTGGGAGGATTACTGGGTAATGGGAGGATTACTGCGTAATTGGGAGGAGGATTACTGGGTAATGGGAGGAGGATTACTGGGTAACTGGTAGAGGATTAATGGGTAACTGGTGGGAGATTACTGGGTAACTGGTAGGAGGATTACTGGGTAATGGGAGGAGGATTACTGGGTAACTGGAGGAGGATTACTGGGTAATTGGGAGGTGGATTACTGGGTAATTGGGAGGTGGATTACTGGGTAATGGTAGGAGGATTACTGGGTAACTGGGAGGTGGATTACTGGGTAATTGGGAGGATTACTGCGTAATGGGAGGATAGTATTGGGTAACTGGGAGGAGGATTACTGGGTAACTGGAGGAGGATACTGGGTAAATGGGAGGAGGATTACTGGGTAATGGGAGGAGGATTACTGGGTATTGGGAGGATACTGGGTAACTGGGAGGATTACTGGTAACTGGGGGAGGATTACTGGGTAATTGGGAGGATTATGGGTAATTGGGAGGGGATTATAGGTAACGGGTGAGGAGGATTAATGGGTAATTGGGAGGAGGATTACTGGGTAATGGGGAGGAGGATTACTGGGTAATTGGGAGGATTACTGGGTAACTGGGGAGGAGGATTACTGGGTAATGGGAGGATTACTGCGTAATGGGAGGATTATTATTGGGTAACTGGGAGGAGGATTACTGGGTAATGGGAGGAGGATTACTGGGTAATTGGGGGAGGATTACTGGGTAATTGGGAGGAGGATTACTGGGTAATTGGGAGGAGGATTACTGGGTAATTGGGAGGATTACTGGGTAACTGGGAGGAGGATTACTGGGTAACTGGTAGGAGGATTACTGGGTAATTGGGAGGATTACTGCGTAATTGGGAGGATTACTGGGTAACTGGGAGGAGGATTACTGGGTAATTGGGAGGGGATTACTGGGTAATTGGGAGGAGGATTACTGGGTAATTGGGAGGAGGATTACTGGGTAATGGGAGGAGGATTACTGGGTAATTGGGAGGAGGATTACTGGGTAATTGGGAGGAGGATTACTGGGTAATGGGAGGAGGATTACTGGTAATTGGGAGGATTACTGTGTAATGGGAGGATTACTGGGTAATTGGGAGGAGGATTACTGGGTAATTGGGAGGATACTGGGTAATTGGGAGGAGGATTACTGGGTAATGGGGGAGGATTACTGGGTAATTGGGAGGAGGATTACTAGGTAACTGGGAGGAGGATTACTGGGTAATGGGAGGAGGATTACTGGGTAATTGGGAGGAGGATTACTGGGTAATTGGGAGGATTACTGGGTAATTGGGAGGAGGATTACTGGGTAACTGGGAGGAGGATTACTGGGTAATTGGGAGGAGGATTACTGGGTAATTGGGAGGAGGATTACTGGGTAATTGGGAGGTGGATTACTGGGTAACTGGGAGGAAGATTACTGGGTAACTGGGAGGTGGATTACTGGGTAATTGGGAGGTGGATTACTGGGTAATTGGGAGGTGGATTACTGGGTAATTGGGAGGAGGATTACTGGGTAATTGGTAGGAGGATTACTGGGTAACTGGTAGGAGGATTACTGGGTAATTGGGAGGAGGATTACTGGGTAATTGGGAGGAGGATTACTGGGTAATTGGTAGGAGGATTACTGGGTAACTGGTAGGAGGATTACTGGGTAATTGGGAGGAGGATTACTGGGTAATTGGTAGGAGGATTACTGGGTAATTGGGAGGAGGATTACTGGGTAACTGGTAGGTGGATTACTGGGTAACTGGTAGGAGGATTACTGGGTAACTGGTAGGAGGATTACTGGGTAACTGGTAGGAGGATTACTGGGTAATTGGGAGGTGGATTACTGGGTAACTGGGAGGTGGATTACTGGGTAATTGGGAGGAGGATTACTGGGTAATTGGGAGGTGGATTACTGGGTAATTGGGAGGTGGATTACTATGTAGCTTGGAGGAGGATTTAACTAGGTAACTGGGAGGATAAGGGAGATAATTGTATCAGATGAGAGTCTACTTAGTCTGTCAAATGTTTTCTACAATATTGGATTATAATCTGTATAGAAATGTTAACTATTTATGAAGCTTACACTTCTAGGAACTCCGTGCTCTACCTAAAATGTAATGTATGTATAAACAATATATTCCAGCAAAAATAAAGATGTGGGTTATAATAATACGAATAATAATGGCATACCACTGCAGCTGATTCTGTCAGAAAATATAATAAATAAATAATGAACATCAGAATCTGTCGGCAAGATTTGCTTCAACTGTCTTGTTACAAAGTGAATTAGTTCAGTCATAGTTTTAGCTCACCTGACCCAGACAGGTTGGCAGGCAGGGTGGCAGGTATGCAGACAAGCAGGGTGGCAGGCAGTGTGGCTGGTAGGGTGACAGGTATGCAGACAGGCAGGGTGGCAGGTATGCAGACAGGCAGGGTGGGTGGCAGGGTGGCAGGTATGCAGACAGGCAGGGTGGCTGGTAGGGTGGCAGGTATGCAGACAGGCAGGGTGGCTGGTATGTAGGCAGGTATACAGACAGGCAGAGTGGCAGGCAGGTTGGCTGGTATGGTGACAGGTATGTAGATAAGTAGAGTGGTAGGTATGCAGACATGCAGGGTGGCAGGTATGCAGACAGGCAGGGTGGCAGGTATGCAGACAGGCAGGGTGACATGTATGCAGACAGGCAGGGTGGCAGGTATGCAGACAGGCATAGTGGCAGGCAGGGTGGCTGGTAGGGTGACAGGTATGTAGATAGGTAGAGTGGTAGGTATGCAGACAGGCATAGTGGCAGGCAGGGTGGCTGGTTAGGGTGACAGGTATGTAGATAGGTAGAGTGGTAGGTATGCAGACAGGCAGGGTGGTGTTGGGGGGTGGGGTTGGGGGGGTGGGGTTGGGGGGGTGACAGGTATGCAGACAGGCAGGGTGGCAGGTATGCAGACAGGCATAGTGGTTGGCAGGGTGGCTGGTAGGGTGACAGGTATGCAGACAGGCAGGGTGACAGGTATGCAGACAGGCAGGGTGGCTGATAGGGTGACAGGTATGCAGACAGGCAGGGTGACAGGTATGCAGACAGGCAGGGTGACAGGTATGCAGACAGGCAGGGTGGCTGATAGGGTGACAGGTATGCAGACAGGCAGGTATGCATGCAGGCAGGGTGGCAGGTATGCAGACAGGCAGGGTGGCAGGCAGGATGGCAGGTATGCAGATAGGCAGGGCGACAGGTATGCAGACAGGCAGGGTGGCTGGTAGGGTGACAGGTATGCAGACAGGCAGGTATGCATGCAGGCAGGGTGGCAGGCAGGATGGCAGGTATGCAGATAGGCAGGGTGGCAGGTATGCAGACAGGCAGGATGGCAGGCAGGGTGGCTGGTAGGGTGGCAGGTATGCAGACAGGTAGGGTGGCAGGTATGCAGACAGGCAAGGTGGCAGGCAGGGTGGCTGGCAGGCAGACGCACATATCATGAATGCAGTACAAGAATGTTACCAACTTTGATCAATAATGTTGCTGACAACTCTTACAACATTTATTCTAGTGGTGTCACTGATGTTAAAAACCAGGTCACTAAGAAACACATACAATAATAAATGATAACCTGCAAGGATAATATTTGATCAAAACTGGTCTGAAATATTTTAATGCATTTTGTCATTGCCAGTTTCAGCTCAGACACGCTTAATTGCCTGTTAAGGGTTGAATCATTTGTCCCACACTGTTGCAGGTTCAAATCCCACATGAGGTGTCAAATTCTTTCATGTGAGAAAGATATCCGGCTAGTTCTATTTTTGGGGACCCATCCATCCCCTGCCAGAACTACTGCTCGAAGAGGTATCCGGAGTCTTCCTCCACCAATAACGCCTGAAAAGTCGCCATTCATGTATGACGTGAGCTGTTCGTGCGACTAGAAACTGCAAACAAAAACTGGTGCATGGCCATTTAAGCATAACTGCAATGTGTGGGAGGATGTGATATCTCTAACTTGACACTGTGTCATTTCTAAGGAAATAATTCATGGCATGTAAATGTTTAATTAATGCAATCATGAGCAAAATCTTTATGTGCATAGCAAATTTCATAAACTCCAGTCATAACCATCTATATAAAATAGATAGTAAAACTCATCAGTGAATGTTCTGGCTTGTTACCTGTATGTTTCTGTGATGTTCTGGCTTGTTACCTGTATGTTTCTGTGATGTTCTGGCTTGTTACCTGTATGTTTCTGTGATGTTCTGGCTTGTTACCTGTATGTTTCTGTGATGTTCTGGCTTGTTACCTGTATGTTTCTGTGATGTTCTGGCTTGTTACCTGTATGTTTCTGTGATGTTCTGGCTTGTTACCTGTATGTTTCTGTGATGTTCTGGCTTGTTACCTGTATGTTTCTGTGATGTTCTGGCTTGTTACCTGTATGTTTCTGTGATGTTCTGGCTTGTTACCTGTATGTTTCTGTGATGTTCTGGCTTGTTACCTGTATGTTTCTGTGATGTTCTGGCTTGTTACCTGTATGTTTCTGTGATGTTCTGGCTTGTTACCTGTATGTTTCTGTGATGTTCTGGCTTGTTACCTGTATGTTTCGGTGATGTTCTGGCTTGTTACCTGTATGTTTCGGTGAATGTTCTGGCTTGTTACCTGTATGTTTCGGTGAATGTTCTGGCTTGTTACCTGTATGTTTCGGTGATGTTCTTAAATACCAATGAATACAACATTGTTTGGTACACAGTTCTTCACTAAGTTGTTTATTTGGGTTTTTGTGACAGATGGGTTATTAGTTTGGTACACAGTTCTTCACCAAGTTGTTTCTTTGGGTTCTTGTGACAGGTGGGTTATTAGTTTGGTACACAGTTCTTCACTAAGTTGTTTATTTGGGTTTTTGTGACAGATGGGTTATTAGTTTGGTACACAGTTCTTCACCAAGTTGTTTCTTTGGGTTCTTGTGACAGATGGGTTATTAGTTTGGTACACAGTTCTTCACCAAGTTGTTTCTTTGGGTTCTTGTGACAGATGGGTTATTAGTTTGGTACACAGTTCTTCACCAACTTGTTTCTTTGGGTTCTTGTGACAGATGGGTTATTAGTTTGGTACACAGTTCTTCACCAACTTGTTTCTTTGGGTTCTTGTGACAGATGGGTTATTAGTTTGGTACACAGTTCTTCACCAACTTGTTTCTTTGGGTTCTTGTGACAGATGGGTTATTAGTTTGGTACACAGTTCTTCACCAACTTGTTTCTTTGGGTTCTTGTGACAGATGGGTTATTAGTTTGGTACACAGTTCTTCACCAACTTGTTTCTTTGGGTTCTTGTGACAGATGGGTTATTAGTTTGGTACACAGTTCTTCACCAACTTGTTTCTTTGGGTTCTTGTGACAGATGGGTTATTAGTTTGGTACACAGTTCTTCACCAACTTGTTTCTTTGGGTTCTTGTGACAGATGGGTTATTAGTTTGGTACACAGTTCTTCACCAACTTGTTTCTTTGGGTTCTTGTGACAGATGTGTTATTAGTTTGGTACACAGTTCTTCACCAACTTGTTTCTTTGGGTTCTTGTGACAGATGGGTTATTAGTTTGGTACACAGTTCTTCACAACTGGTTTCTTTGGGGTTCTTGTGACAGATGGGTTATTAGTTTGGTACACAGTTCTTCACCAAGTTGTTTTGCCAGGTACATTAATCAAATGGGTTTAATGCAGGTTTGTTATTTTATTATGAACGGATTATTAATTTGTTTTGTAACATTGAAAGTATTTAATTGTAAAAGATCCAAGGCCATTAAAATAAGGGTCTGTTTTATGTAATAAAAATACAAATTAGGATAGTTTATGTTAGATGTTTTATTTTGGATAACTATTGTGTATTTAACTCTATTTATGGGTTTATATGTTGACAGTTTATCTGATGCATTATTAATGATGTGCTGCTGAATTGCTTCAAATATTAAATTATATTAAATTCATTACTGAATTTTTCTTTTTTTTACTGAGTTAGTATAAAGGGGGATATATACATTTATAGCTTGTCTGTCTGTCTGTCTGTCTGTCTGTGTCTGTCTGTCTGTTTCTCTGTTCCAAGAATGTTGTGTATCATATTAGTATTCGTTTTTGGGCAGATTCGTGCAAAATTTCACAGTTGATGATAGAAATATCGCAGATGGACAAAGAATGGATAGTTTACTGTTACAGTCATTACCAGAGTTATGGCCCTTTTTTATTTTACATAATAGAAAGTCTGGTGTGTAAATATTCCTCATTCAGAGCAGTGTCGAGGAGATTGGTCTTTCACGGGTGAACAGTCACGATACACCTAATGTATGTGCATAAAGGAGTGAATCTTATTGTGCTGTCATGGGTGATCAGTCACGATGCACCAAATGTATGTGCATATAGGAGTTAATCTTATGTCGATATTTATCACAGTTATGACTCATTATTGATTTTAGTAGAATCAAACCTGTGTTAGTGGTCACCTCCATTAAGCAGCCAACCTGTATTAAGCAGCAGTTTCCAGATTCCCAATATGTTGTTTTATTATACATTTGACATCTATTAAGCAGCCACCTGTGCTAAGCAGCCACATTCTGTGATTCCACTGACTGGCTGTTTAAGGCAGGTTTGACTGTATATGATTTAAGATTAAATCTTGTGTTTCTAAATCCTCTTTTATTACTTTGTTGATTTTCCTGATGCAGATTGATGCTTTAATGATTTTTTCATTGACTATTTTTACTATTTATTTATATATCTACAGTTATGGCCCTTTGTTATTTTTCACAATATAGTGCATAGCGCGTATCGTGTTATAGCTGCACCAGGTGGCGACACCCGTTTCCTATGGCTACATTCTAGTTTACTTTGTTTCCACAAGAAAGATTGGTTGCCTAGCAGTGGAATGACCATTGCATCTATTGCAGTACATTTAAAATGCATAATATTAATTTACATTCTAAAAAATATTATGTGTTTTTATATATAATAGATATGGGATATGCCATCTGTTGCAATTTTGTTGAAATTTTAAATGAATTGTGATTAATTTCATATAGTGTACATGTACTCCAATCAGCCGCCATATGCACATATTAGTTTATACAAATTTATTTTAGCTCGATTGCGAAACAAGTTCTTATAACTTATATTAATCACTCTCGAGACCTCATTCCTGATGGAATCCATCGCCACGAGGGAGAGAGAAGAGGCAACGAGGAAATTAAATGCCTTGCCTAAGGGCACAATCGTAACGGCTCCAGCGGGGCTCGAAGTCCGGACCTTTCGCACCTGAAGCGAACGCGCATCCACTGCGCTATCACGATTTCCACAAATATTTTTAATATAATTGCACATATTGAACTCTGACGTTACCATTATCAGCATAACACATCGGAGAATTTGCTAGGATTATGAACATTTGATGAACTGGATTTCAAAACAATTTGTCAAACATTTCTATTCAATTATGTGGATGACAAAGTTATGTAATAGGCGTAAATTTTATCAATGCAATTTGAATACGGTATATTTATTGTGTTGCAGTGTTGTGACTGTCACTGTTTTAGTAAATTATCTGTCTAGATCTTCAATACCACTGTGCATGAATGCATCTCAGTCTAAACACATGTTCATAGAGATTACTTTAGTTTATACAAATTTAATTTAGCTCGATTGCGAAACAAGTTCTTACAACTTATATTAATCATTCTCGAGACATCATTCCTGATGGAATCCATCGCCACAAGGGAAAGAGAAGAGGCAATGTGGAATGTAAATGCCTTTGAGATTACTTTGTATTGACAAAATATTTTCACAAAATAAAAGTATGAAATGGCTGTAAGATTGGGAGTTTACTTGAGACTGTGTTATGTTAAGTCATTCTGTCAGCTCACATACCATTGGTTATACTTTCCATACTACCAGGTTTTGGGAAAGTATTTATCAATTAGTCCTCACTATGTTTCCATGTTTTCCATGCAACTAGCACTAGTCCGATTAGCGCAGTGGTTAGTGCGCTCGTTTCTCACCAATGCAACCCGGGTTCTAGCACTAGTCCGATTAGCACAGTGGTTAGTGCGCTCGCTTCTCACCAATGCAACCCGGGTTCTAGCACTAGTCCGATTAGCACAGTGGTTAGTGCACTCACTTCTCACCAATGCAATCTGGGTTCGATCCTCGGACCGGGAAGTATGCGAGATGGTATGGTGGTCGCCAGATCGGACAGGTGGGTTTTCTTTGGGAACTCCGATTTCCTCCCACACGAATGACTACATTTACACTTTCACCTGCGCCAACGAGAGTGATTAATATAAGTTAAATAATGGTTACTGATTGCCTACCAGCCTGGCGTCTGGCATACAAGCATAGGATTCAGGAAGTATTGATGTTCATAAAAAGAGGTGTCTCAAAGTCAGAAATGGCTGGCCCTTTAAATAGGGGTGACACTATAATAAACAAACGCTTTAGTTTTATAAGTTGTTAAAACTTGCTTCACAATCATTGTAAAACTTTTAAGCATTAAGCTATTTCTTTGTGTACTAAGTGTATGCTCATACACCTTACATAACATATTAAAGAATGCAACTAAAACTGCATTAGTTTTATTGTCTGTTTACATGTACTTAGAATTGTTCAATGCAATTAAACGTGCATTTATTCTCTGTTTGTTCTTAAAATAGTTATTTTTGACATTAAAAAGTTCTGTGTTAATATTATGTAAGAACAGGAATTGAACTTTTCATTTTTCACTTTTAATTTTCCACCTGGATACATCTTTTCTTTGAGACCCTAGACTACAAGGAACAAGTGTGATTTTTTCTGTATTGGACGAGTGTTTGAAGCATCGTTTGTATGTTAAACACATGTAAATGAATACATCATACACTACATAGCATGTTGCAGCATAAACACCATGTTTAATTACGCAATATCATAGTGTTATATTATAATGTATGATTAACCGTAATGACTATGTCTAATTGTTTCAGTTTGGTTTTACTTAATTTTGAAATTGTCAAATTGATATTTCAGTGCTACTCTTCAGTTATTTGAGCATGTGTGGAGCAATTCCTTGGCATTAGGAACCTTGTAATTCCTTTCGTTTCATTATAGGTGAACCTCATTAAACTTTGTGCGTGTGTTTTATTTTTTTGTTTTACAGTTATCGTCGCTACCGGTTGCCCATATGAGCGACGCCTCCTGAAGAAATTAGTCATTTTAGATTTGTGGAGGATAGTGCAATGATACAGACAGAGACCCATTCCAGAGTCTCCTCTGGTTATTTTACATGCACGGTACGGTGTACAGCACTGATACGAGACCTCGGTTTAAAGTCCCATCTGAAAGACTGTTAATTTTATTAGGGTCAGACGGGGGATCGAACCTGCGATCCCTGGATTACCAGTCCACCGTGTTACTACTGGACTACAGATCTGTGCATAATAACGTGAATATAAATGTTCACATTAATATTATCCACCACATCCGGTTTCAAATATTTACACTTTCTATAATATATTATTTACATGCATAGCCTCACATCTAGTTGTAGTATCTTGGGAGCCCACATTATCATAGCCTCACATCTAGTTATAGTATCTTGGGAGCCCACATTATCATAGCCTTATATCTAGTTATAGTATCTTGGGAGCCCACATTATCATAACCTCACATCTAGTTATAGTATCTTGGGAGCCCACATTATCATAGCCTCACATCTAGTTATAGTATCTTGGGAGCCCACATTATCATAGCCTCACATCTAGTTATAGTATCTTGGGAGCCCACATTATCATAGCCTCACATCTAGTTATAGTATGTTGGGAGCCCACATTATCATAGCCTCATATCTAGTTATAGTATCTTGGGAGCCCACATTATCATAGCCTCACATCTAGTTATAGTATGTTGGGAGCCCACATTATCATAGCCTCATATCTAGTTATAGTATCTTGGGGGCCCACATTATCATAGCCTCACATCAAGTTATAGCATCTTGGGAGCCCACATTATCATAGCCTCACATCTAGTTATAGTATCTTGGGAGCCCACATTATCATAGCCTCATATCTAGTTATAGTATCTTGGGAGTCCACATTATCATAGCCTCACATCTAGTTATAGTATGTTGGGAGCCCACATTATCATAGCCTCACATCTAGTTATAGTGTCTATGGAGCCCACATTATCATAGCCTCACATCTAGTTATAGCATCTTGGGAGCCCACATTATCATAGCCTCACATCTAGTTATAGTATCTTGGGAGCCCACATTAGCATAGCCTCACATCTAGTTATAGTATCTTGGGAGCCCACATTAGCATAGCCTCACATCTAGTTATAGTGTCTATGGAGCTCACATTATCATAGCCTCACATCTAGTTATAGTGTCTATGGAGCCCACATTATCATAGCCTCACATCTAGTTATAGTATGTTGGGAGCCCACATTATCATAGCCTCACATCTAGTTATGGTATATTGGGGGCCCATATTATCCATACCATTGTACCGTGTGAGAGTTAACATCTGAATGATGTTTGATGATGGTGTATCTAACCTGGAGGTTTGATGGCTTGGTTTTCATACTACGTATTTTTGGCTCCTCAACTTAACCCATTCAACACCAAGAAACTGACATGGACTGGTGCATGATATTTTTAGACCAATAAATTAATAAAAATATTACACTTGGACCAGTTCATTTATCAAATTGGTAATTTTGTCTAAAAAGAGTAATATTACTGGCAAAAAGTGCAGATCGCCCTGCAAGAATTGAGTGTATATTTGTATGTCTATCTGTATAAATGAGCTTGTGCTTGGAGTTTGAGTGTATATTTGTATGTCTATCTGTATAAATGAGCTTGTGCATGGAGTTTGTGTGTATATTTGTATGTCTATCTGTATAAATGAGCTTGTGCTTGGAGTTTGAGTGTATATTTGTATGTCTATCTGTATAAATGAGCTTGTGCTTGGAGTTTGAGTGTATATTTGTATGTCTATAAATGAGCTTGTGCTTGGAGTTTGTGTGTATATTTGTATGTCTATAAATGAGCTTGTGCTTGGAGTTTGAGTGTATATTTGTATGTCTATCTGTATAAATGAGCTTGTGCTTGGAGTTTGTGTGTATATTTGTATGTCTATAAATGAGCTTGTGCTTGGAGTTTGTGTGTATATTTGTATGTCTATAAATGAGCTTGTGCTTGGAGTTTGAGTGTATATTTGTATGTCTATCTGTATAAATGAGCTTGTGCTTGGAGTTTGAGTGTATATTTGTATGTCTATAAATGAGCTTGTGCTTGGAGTTTGTGTGTATATTTGTATGTCTATCTGTATAAATGAGCTTGTGCATGGAGTTTGTGTGTATATTTGTATGTCTATCTGTATAAATGAGCTTGTGCTTGGAGTTTGTGTGTATATTTGTATGTCTATCTGTATAAATGAGCTTGTGCTTGGAGTTTGAGTGTATATTTGTATGTCTATAAATGAGCTTGTGCTTGGAGTTTGAGTGTATATTTGTATGTCTATCTGTATAAATGAGCTTGTGCTTGGAGTTTGAGTGTATATTTGTATGTCTATCTGTATAAATGAGCTTGTGCATGGAGTTTGAGTGTATATTTGTATGTCTATCTGTATAAATGAGCTTGTGCTTGGAGTTTGTGTGTATATTTGTATGTCTATCTGTATAAATGAGCTTGTGCTTGGAGTTTGAGTGTATATTTGTATGTCTATCTGTATAAATGAGCTTGTGCTTGGAGTTTGTGTGTATATTTGTATGTCTATCTGTATAAATGAGCTTGTGCTTGGAGTTTGAGTGTATATTTGTATGTCTATCTGTATAAATGAGCTTGTGCATGGAGTTTGAGTGTATATTTGTATGTCTATCTGTATAAATGAGCTTGTGCATGGAGTTTGTGTGTATATTTGTATGTTAATCTGTATAAATGAGCTTGTGCTTGGAGTTTGAGTGTATATTTGTATGTCTATCTGTATATATGAGCTTGTGCTTGGAGTTTGAGTGTATATTTGTATGTCTATCTGTATAAATGAGCTTGTGCTTGGAGTTTGAGTGTATATTTGTATGTCTATCTGTATAAATGAGCTTGTGCATGGAGTTTGAGTGTATATTTGTATGTCTATCTGTATAAATGAGCTTGTGCATGGAGTTTGTGTGTATATTTGTATGTCTATCTGTATAAATGAGCTTGTGCTTGGAGTTTGAGTGTATATTTGTATGTCTATCTGTATAAATGAGCTTGTGCATGGAGTTTGTGTGTATATTGTATGTCTATCTGTATAAATGAGCTTGTGCTTGGAGTTTGAGTGTATATTTGTATGTCTATCTGTATAAATGAGCTTGTGCATGGAGTTTGTGTGTATATTTGTATGTCTATCTGTATAAATGAGCTTGTGCTTGGAGTTTGTGTGTATATTTGTATGTCTATCTGTATAAATGAGCTTGTGCTTGGAGTTTGTGTGTATATTTGTATGTCTATCTGTATAAATGAGCTTGTGCATGGAGTTTGAGTGTATATTTGTGTGTCTATAAATGAGCTTGTGCTTGGAGTTTGTGTGTATATTTGTATGTCTATCTGTATAAATGAGCTTGTGCTTGGAGTTTGAGTGTATATTTGTATGTCTATCTGTATAAATGAGCTTGTGCTTGGAGTTTGAGTGTATATTTGTATGTCTATCTGTATAAATGAGCTTGTGCATGGAGTTTGTGTGTATATGTGTATGTCTATCTGTATAAATGAGCTTGTGCTTGGAGTTTGAGTGTATATTTGTATGTCTATCTGTATAAATGAGCTTGTGCTTGGAGTTTGAGTGTATATTTGTATGTCTATAAATGAGCTTGTGCTTGGAGTTTGTGTGTATATTTGTATGTCTATAAATGAGCTTGTGCTTGGAGTTTGAGTGTATATTTGTATGTCTATCTGTATAAATGAGCTTGTGCTTGGAGTTTGTGTGTATATTTGTATGTCTATAAATGAGCTTGTGCTTGGAGTTTGTGTGTATATTTGTATGTCTATAAATGAGCTTGTGCTTGGAGTTTGAGTGTATATTTGTATGTCTATCTGTATAAATGAGCTTGTGCTTGGAGTTTGAGTGTATATTTGTATGTCTATAAATGAGCTTGTGCTTGGAGTTTGTGTGTATATTTGTATGTCTATAAATGAGCTTGTGCTTGGAGTTTGTGTGTATATTTGTATGTCTATCTGTATAAATGAGCTTGTGCATGGAGTGTGTGTGTATATTTGTATGTCTATCTGTATAAATGAGCTTGTGCTTGGAGTTTGTGTGTATATTTGTATGTCTATCTGTATAAATGAGCTTGTGCTTGGAGTTTGAGTGTATATTTGTATGTCTATAAATGAGCTTGTGCTTGGAGTTTGAGTGTATATTTGTATGTCTATCTGTATAAATGAGCTTGTGCTTGGAGTTTGTGTGTATATTTGTATGTCTATCTGTATAAATGAGCTTGTGCTTGGAGTTTGAGTGTATATTTGTATGTCTATCTGTATAAATGAGATTGTGCTTGGAGTTTGTGTGTATATTTGTATGTCTATCTGTATAAATGAGCTTGTGCTTGGAGTTTGAGTGTATATTTGTATGTCTATAAATGAGCTTGTGCTTGGAGTTTGTGTCAATATGGTATAACCACTTTGTCACATTAATCAGAGACTCAAAGATCCATTCATTGTAACTGTTGTCAGGTAGTAGAACTGTTCACACCAAACATCTAAGATAACCTACCAGTCCATATCTCAACTATGATAGCTTTCTCCTACATGAATAACAGCAAAAACTCAAGTTTTTAAATCTGAAGTGTCAAAGGGCACGTTAATTTCAATTCAAAGTTTGTGCGTAAAATACCTGAAATATTTTCGCATGTTATTATAGTTCTTTGTGCTACAGTCAGTATACAAGTGTTTTAGCTCCACTAACCGAATAGCAAACAGCATAGAGCCTGATCAGACGGTACTTCCTGTGCTGTCTGATCTGGCTATATGCTGTTTGCAAACGCGACTTTAGTTGTGACAGGTTAAAGGTTAAGTATTGAATTATCCTGTTCACAATTTGTGCACCGATAGAAGTGAACAGTTAGTGACCTAGAGCTGCTTGAAGTACATTTCAACATCAATTCCTCGGTTGAGAGCTTTTCTTAAAGACTGAAGAAAAGCAGGTGTGTCTATAAAAATGGAAAGGAGAGTGCAGTCAAATGTTACAGATGGATCTGTAGTCCAGTGGTAACACGCTGGACTGGTAATCCAGGGATCACAGGTTTGATCCCCCGTTTGACCATAATAAAATTAACAGTCTTTCATATGGGACTTTAAACCGAGGTCTCGTGCCAGTGCTTTACACCGCACACGTAAAAGAACCAGAGGAGACTCTGAAATGGGTCTCCAAAAATCTAAAATGACTAATCTCTTCAGGAGGCGTCGCTCATATGGGCAACTGGTAGAGACGATAAATAAACGTAAAACACACACACACAGTCAAATGTTTTTACTTATCAGCGACAGAAGCTCTCATGTGTTTTTTGGAAATTTTGAAGTATCATTAACTGGATTCACATTTTTATGGGTGATATTTGAAGAAGTTTAATGTTTGTATCAAGTGAACTATTTTGTTTAGCTTACCAGCACTAATTTGTGTATATTAATATTTCGCCCTCATTTTCTGGTATTTTGCTTTGCTCTAATTCTGTTGATTTTGCAATCTTAAGCTGTCTGATGTTCCCTAGTAGCTTAGTCAAGTGGAGTTTCATCTTGTGAATTTTGGTCCAAATAATTCTTTCTTTTTGATGCAATGAACTTGTTATGGCTGGCATTGAAATAAGTTTTTAATATTTTTGCATTAAAGTTACACCTTATGGCTTACATTAATGTGTTTTTAGAATTACGAAGATTCAATGGTTGAGGTAGAACATGAATTACAGTTGAATAGAAGCCTAAGAGTTTATGGCAAGCATTTCGCATGTGAAGTCATCCTTATGTGACCCCGTATTTATTATGATGAAAAGGGGAATGTGTGACTTTCATATCATAGCTTGCCATTAAAAGAAGCATTCAGGTGGCATAAAAATGTTTAACACATGAATTATGATGTTGTCACGCTGTCAAAAAGAGGTTTCCGACAAAAATAATTAGGCCACAAATGTTCGCAATGACATTGCAGTATTGGCTTGTGTTTCTCTACATTAGTTTGATCAGTTACATTGGTCTGCCTCTGTGGTGGAGTGGTTACGGTCGCTAACTTGTTTACCACTGATGGTCACGGGTTCGAGCCATGCTCAGGCCGTGTCTCATTTATATGAAAAAGTTGGCAGTTTCTTACGGAGGTTGGTGCACCCAAGTACTGGTTAACCGCTGGAGCCTGCCCAGGAAAGGTGTTGTTAGGTAAACTGCCTGCTGGCGATATAGCCCGAAATGGTGCTGATGCAGGCGTAAAACCCGAAATATAAATAAATAAATAAAATTGATCAGAGTTACACTTATGATTATGGGTAATACTTTGAATACTTTTATCGTTTAGTATGAGAATGTTATAAGGATAAGATAAGATCAATTTTATTTTGAGTCGGCAAGATTATAGCAACTGTACAACACAAGCTCTGTGTGAGCTTTTGAACAGACTATATAGGATGATTTGTGATTAAATTGTTGTATATTTGGCTCCTTTGTTGCAGATCTGTTGCATTGCGAGCATGTTGTCTGTGCAGAAGGTAATGGGCTAGGATGGATTATATGGAGATATTTGGAGATCGTATCTTACAAATGAAAGTTTCAATAGGCTATCACACAAAATATGCAATATCATGTGCTTGTCATTTGTAATAATTATACTTGGTACATACTTGGGGGGGGGGCGGAATGTGGTGGGAAATACTGGAATGCCCAGGGTTGGGATGTGTGGGAGATACTGGGAATCCCCAGGGGCTGGCACATGATGGGGATACTCAAGCACCCTCCAGGAACTGGAGGATAGTTTAGTTTAATCATATTTTATTGCATTCATTCTATATATATATATATATATATATATATATATATATATATATATATATATATATATACTGGTACTTGGGCCCAGGATTGGGATGTTGTGGGGGATACTGGGCACCTCAGGTCAATATGGTGCGGATGCTAGACACCACCATGGGCTGTGGCGAGGAATGCTGGGGGCTAATGCACCAGGATGTTACTGTTGATCAGGTTGTAAGTCACATCAAAGATTATTGTGTGAAAACAGCAGTGCCTACATTCCAGCTGCATGCATTGGAGTTTTTACCGGCCAACCACCATGAGTCCCACACTTTGTCTGTCCAAATGGAGAGAGTTGTAGGGTAAAAATGATGTTGCATTAAAGGAATGGAAAAGATTTGTTGATATATCTTTGTATAGATTGTGTACAATTTGGATGTTGGATGTTTATTTAATTTTGTGATGCACAAATTAAACAAGAAGTGTATAATAGTCTAATACTAATTTGAGATAGAAATAAATTAATTTATAGTTATTTGCTGAACCATGTCCATATAAGAAATTCATTGGCTGATGAAGGGCGGGGGGGGAGAGGTAACCATACAACAAGTTGCTTTCTCCTCGATCCTACATGTATGTACATATTATGTATACTAGACTATGTATATTCAAAGAAATAAATATTGTTTACACTAAACTTAAACTAAGGGCGGGGCAGGGGGGGCACACCTCAAACATAGCTTATGACATGTTATGACAAGAAGAACCTGTTAGTAGCTATAAGTAATATGGCATCCTATCATCCCCATCATTCTGTCTTAAATTATGCATTTTATGCAAATTATATACATATTGCAGGTGTGTGTTATTTGAAACCTGGTGGTATTCCAGTATATACCCATGAATTTGATACCAAGGTTAACATTCTATCGGTACTGATCCACCAGCTAGGTGTTTTCGTGTCCGTCTTGTTGGGTTTACCACAACGCGATACATATACAGTCAAATCTGTGTTAGTGGTCACCTATATTAAGAAGTTAAGCAGTCAGTTTTTGCAGGGATATGAATTAGAGCATGACCTCCAGCAGGGATATGAATTAGAGCATGACCTTTGGCAAAGATATCAATTAAAGTGTGACCTTCAGCAGAGATATCAATTAGAACAGCAGAGATATCAATTAGAGCAAGACCTTCTGTAGGGATATCAATTAGAACTTGACCTTCAGTAGGAATATCAATTAGAACATGACCTTCAGCTGAAATATCAATTAGAACTTGACCTTCAGCAGAGATATCAATTAGAACAGCAGATATATCAATTAGAGCAAGGCTTTCTGTAGGGATATCAATTAGAACGTGACCTTCAGTAGGAATATCAATTAGAACATGACCTTCGGCAGGGATATCAATTAGAACATGACCTTCAGCAGGGATATTAGTTAGAACGTGACCTTCAGCAGGGATATCAGTTAGAACGTGACCTTCAGCAGGGATATCAACCCCAGTGTGTGACAAGGAAAATATATCATGTCTCATAATGTTGCTATTAACAGTGCAGGGAGTATTTACAAAGGGTGGGTGGCAATACTCTCACTTACATTCTGTATAAATGGACAAATACTTGACTTGAAGTATTTGATTATAGATATGATTTCAAAAATAATGTCTCATTTTCTTCTTTTTGAAAACATATATTTAAACAAGGCTTTATGAACTAGAAGAGATATTTAAACATGACTTTATGAAATAAATTATATACGCATATTCTGGACATAGTACGAAGATTTATAGAAATACAACACATTTCACATGACTGTGTTCTCTAATACTGTAATCACTAACAAACACATTTTGTTACAGTTGTATGCATCTTATATTTTGGCTTCAAATGATGGACAGTTTGTTTATTGTTATACATACTTTAATCCAAGCCCCGTCCCCCCTCTTACCAACCATCCAGTCCTTTCCTCCATCCCTCCATCCCTAACCCATCATGCCAGGCACACAAAAGAGGGCTCTAAGGAAGATAAAGAGGGCCCTAAGGAAGATTAGTTCAGAACTAATTAGGTCACCCTCTGTAAATAAAGAAATTTATCTATCTATATTAAATTATGAGACTGTTTTTCTTCAGAAACTACACATAAAATAATAGGCTTGTTCAAAAGACATTCCGGCTTTCACTTTTTTAAAGAGATAAAGCATGGATGTCTAGCTTTCACTTTTTTAAAGAGATAAAACATGGATGTCCTGTCAGTAATGACAATTGAATAAATCATTTCTTCAAGCAGTAAATACATAATGGCAAAATGACAGTCATAATTATTTAACCAATTATAACTATGTATTGCATAAAACTGCATGTTCTATAATTTAACATATATAAATATGTATGTTCTATAATTTAACATAATTATATAAATCAACACTGAGCATAATAATAAATGTGTGATGTATACCCTGGAGGACTTTCTTCAAAGATGTGTCTCTTAGCAAGAGAATTAGATCAAGTTTCACACAAACCTAGGTCATAGGTAGAAGGTAGGTTAAAATGTGTATATAACATGGCTCATGAAGAAGCACTGGGGTTGGAAACTTGATCCAGATTTGGAATGCTATGGTCACACTTAGAGATGTCAATGTTCAGTCACAATTTGGGTCTCATCCCAAGACTCTGCTACGGATGGAAATTTCATGCTAAATGTTGGGGAGAATGAGAACATGTGTTGTGAACAAAATCCAGATTGTTGCCTTCAAGGTCAATAGGATGTAGGACCCCGGCGTCATACTAGCTCTGGGCAGTTGGGTGTTCCCAGCGGCAGAACAACGGTGTATCTGGGGTCTGCGGATGGTTCAGTGGACTCTGTAACAATTAATATCCTTATTATTCAATACCCACATAATATATATATTATCGTAATGGTTGTAAAAACCAAACCAAACGTTTATAAATAGCTTCGTTAACTCATGGTTGGCTAGAAATATAAGGTCAGTAATAAGTAATTTGCATAATAAACGAATATCAGTTAAACGTATGGAACAGGTAAGAGTATATGGTAGTTAATTACGTTAGTTATTTTTATAGGGATGGCCTACTGATGTACATTGGAGAGAATGTAGGTGACTATGGAAATTATATTGTGTGTGTTTTACGTTTATTTATCGTCTCTACCGGTTGCCCATATGAGCGACGCCTCCTGAAGAGATTAGTCATTTTAGATTTTGGAGGATAGTGCAATGATACAGACAGAGACCCATTACAGAGTCTCCTCTGTTTCTTTTACGTGCATGATGTAAAAGCACTGACACAAGACCTCGGTTTAACGTCCCATCTGAAAGACTGTTAATTTTATTAGGGTCAGACGGGGGATCGAACCTGGAAATTATAGGGTTAGTGGGGATAGGCATGGCACCAGCAACACATACGTACCAGCTTCTCTGAAAATAATGCATGTTATTATAAACCATGTTTTCACAATACATGTATGTATATATTGGTATATGCTATTAGCATCAGATGACCTCTAAATAGGCTTACAAAAAAAAGTGTAAATCCAGACGAGCCGACTCGTGATGAGCCGTCTCATCAGGATCTGCACTTTTTGTCAGTAATATTACTACTTTTAGAAAAAATTACCCATTTTGATGAATGAACTGGTCCAAATGTAATTTTCTTATTAATTTATTGGTCTAAAAATATCATGCACCAGTCCACATCAGTTTCTTGGTGTTGAATGGGTTAATGATCCAATAAAATATGATTTAACGAGGATATCTGTTAGAGATACATCAACGAGTTACTTCCCATGCCGAGAATTATGGGGATACACAATAAATGTTGTTGTTGTTGTTGTTGTTATTGTAGTATCAGTTATAGCTGTGACTTAACGTGGAAGTCGTGATACCTTCAGGTGCGAAAGGTCCGGAGTTCGAGCCCTGCTGGAGCTGTTACGATTGTGCCCTTAGGCATTTAAATTCCACATTGCCTCTTCTCTCTCCCTCGTGGCGATGGACTCCATCAGGAATGAGGTCACGAGAGTGATCAATATAAGTTGAAAGAACTTGTTTCGCGATCGAGCTAAAATAAATTTGTATAAACTAACCTGAAAAAATGCAAGAGAATTGATGGATGAAAAAGACAGTACATTGGAGATATGCTCTAAATACTGTAAGCATGGAATGAAGCTGTGGTGTGGATGTTACATAGCATCATTAATCATCAAGTGTCTGATACATGGTTGAAGTTTTCATACCTTTTAATTGACTGGCAAGCTTTTCAACAGTATTTTAAATTACATACAAAATATATTCATGATGCATTATGAAATGCTATATACATGTTTCAGCAGCTTGTAAGTGAGTGCACAGTGAATCTAATATCATTGTTTTAACGGAAAGTAGCCCTGTAGATTATGTGCAATGTCTGTAATTAAGAAGATTGCATTTGACGAATGAACAGGTTAACCCTTTCCTTAGGTTAATATACTATTGTATTTCCATACAAACGACAGCCATTTAGCTATCATGCAGTGGATAAGTAGTCACCATATCTATCCCACCTCCATAGATATTACTGGGACTACATGAGATTCTTGCCTTTATTATGAGCATTGGTTTGGCTACTACATTGTCAATGTATGTCGTATTGGTAATGGCGTCAAGAGGTGCTTCTATGAGGGAAAGGGTTTATGAACATTGGTTTGGCTACTACATTGTCAATGTATGTGATATTGGTAATGGCGTCAAGAGGTGCTTCTATGAGGGAAAGGGTTAATGTATGTCGTATTGGTAATGGCGTCAAGAGGTGCTTCTATGAGGGAAAGGGTTTATGTATTTCGTATTGGTAATGGCATCAAGAGGTGCTTCTATGAGGGAAAGGGTTAATGTATGTTGTATTGATAATGGCGTCAAGAGGTGCTTCTATGAGGGAAAGGGTCAAGGTATGTTGTATTGGTAATGGCGTCAAGAGGTGCTTCTATGGGAGAAAGGGTCAATGTATGTTGTATTGGTAATGGCATCAAGAGGTGCTTCTATGAGGGAAAGGGTTAATGTATGTCGTATTGGTAATGGCATCAAGAGGTACTTCTATGAGGGAAAGGGTTAATGTATGTTGTATTGGTAATGGCGTCAAGAGGTGCTTCTATGAGGGAAAGGGTCAAGGTATGTTGTATTGATAATGGCGTCAAGAGGTGCTTCTATGAGGGAAAGGGTCAAGGTATGTCGTATTGGTAATGGCGTCAAGAGGTGCTTCTATGAGGGAAAGGGTTTATGTATTTCGTATTGGTAATGACATCAAGAGGTGCTTCTATGAGGGAAAGGGTTAATGTATGTTGTATTGATAATGGCGTCAAGAGGTGCTTCTATGAGGGAAAGGGTCAAGGTATGTTGTATTGGTAATGGCGTCAAGAGGTGCTTCTATGGGAGAAAGGGTCAATGTATGTTGTATTGGTAATGGCATCAAGAGGTGCTTCTATGAGGGAAAGGGTTAATGTATGTCGTATTGGTAATGGCATCAAGAGGTACTTCTATGAGGGAAAGGGTTAATGTATGTTGTATTGGTAATGGCGTCAAGAGGTGCTTCTATGAGGGAAAGGGTCAAGGTATGTTTTATTGATAATGGCGTCAAGAGGTGCTTCTATGAGGGAAAGGGTCAAGGTATGTTGTATTGGTAATGGCGTCAAGAGGTGCTTCTATGGGGGAAAGGGTCAATGTATGTTGTATTGGTAATGGCATCAAGAGGTGCTTCTATGAGGGAAAGGGTTAATGTATGTCGTATTGGTAATGGCATCAAGAGGTACTTCTATGAGGGAAAGGGTTAATATATGTTGTATTGGTAATGGCGTCAAGCGGTGCTTCTATGAGGGAAAGGGTTAATGTATGTCATATTGGTAATGGCGTCAAGAGGTGCTTCTATGAGGGAAAGGGTTAATGTATGTCGTATTGGTAATGGCATCAAGAGGTACTTCTATGAGGGAAAGGGTTAATGTATGTTGTATTGGTAATGGCATCAAGAGGTACTTCTATAAGGGAAAGGGTTAATGTATGTTGTATTGGTAATGGCGTCAAGAGGTGCTTCTATGAGGGAAAGGGTTAATGTATGTTGTATTGGTAATGGCGTCAAGAGGTGCTTCTATGAGGGAAAGGGTTAATGTATGTTGTATTAGTAATGGCATCAAGAGGTGCTTCTATGAGGGAAAGGGTTAATGTATGTTGTATTGGTAATGGCGTCAAGAGGTGCTTCTATGAGGGAAAGGGTCAAGGTATGTTGTATTGATAATGGCGTCAAGAGGTGCTTCTATGAGGGAAAGGGTCAAGGTATGTTGTATTGGTAATGGCATCAAGAGGTGTTTCTATGGGGGGAAGGGTCAATGTATGTTGTATTGGTAATGGCATCAAGAGGTGCTTCTATGAGGGAAAGGGTTAATGTATGTCGTATTGGTAATGGCATCAAGAGGTACTTCTATGAGGGAAAGGGTTAATATATGTTGTATTGGTAATGGTGTCAAGCGGTGCTTCTATGAGGGAAAGGGTTAATGTATGTCGTATTGGTAATGGCGTCAAGAGGTGCTTCTATGAGGGAAAGGGTTAATGTATGTCGTATTGGTAATGGCGTCAAGAGGTGCTTCTATGAGGGAAAGGGTTAATGTATGTCGTATTGGTAATGGCGTCAAGAGGTACTTCTATGAGGGAAAGGGTTAATGTATGTTGTATTGGTAATGGCGTCAAGAGGTGCTTCTATGAGGGAAAGGGTTAATGTATGTCGTATTGGTAATGGCATCAAGAGGTGCTTCTATGAGGGAAAGGGTTAATGTATGTTGTATTGGTAATGGCGTCAAGAGGTGCTTCTATGAGGGAAAGGGTTAATGTATGTTGTATTGGTAATGGCGTCAAGAGGTGCTTCTATGAGGGAAAGGGTTAATGTATGTTGTATTGGTAATGGCGTCAAGAGGTGCTTCTATGAGGGAAAGGGTTAATGTATGTTGTATTGGTAATGGCGTCAAGAGGTGCTTCTATGAGGGAAAGGTTTAATGTATGTTGTATTGGTAATGGCGTCAAGAGGTGCTTCTATGAGGGAAAGGTTTAATGTATGTCGTATTGGTAATGGCGTCAAGAGGTGCTTCTATGAGGGAAAGGTTTAATGTATGTCGTATTGGTAATGGCGTCAAGAGGTGCTTCTATGAGGGAAAGGTTTAATGCATGTCGTATTGGTAATGGCGTCAAGAGGTGCTTCTATGAAGGAAAGGTTAAGCTGGTTTGTTTCTTTGATGAATAGTAATGTAAAATTACTTAAAATAGTTTATAAAAATTATTTTAGTTCGATTGCTAAAAAAGTTCTTACAACTTATATTAATCACCCTCGAGACCTCATTCCTGATGGAATCCATCGCCACGAGGGAGAGAGAAGAGGCAATGTGGAATTTAAATGCCTTGCCTAAGAGCACAATCGTAACGACTCCAGCGGGGCTCGAACTTCGGGCCATTTGCACCTGAAGTGAACGTGCTAACACTGCGCTATTATGACTTCCACCTTGAAATAAAGCCAGCAATAGCCGCTGTAATCTGTCAAATTAACCCCTCCCAACTTGTACCCATTATTCTAGTGGGTTATTAACTGGCCAAAAAAGTTCCAATTAAGTCGCTAATTGGTTGCACCATTTTTGGGTGGACAACTTTATGCTCATGACACTATGTTTTATAAATTGCAGGTCATGGAATTATATATATTTATATCTTTTATATGCACGGAAATATAGAGACAGTTGTCTTATGCATACAAATAAACAAATATTTGATTCATACTTGAAAAGACCTTGATGTATCTTATCTCACAAGTTTTTAAATACTAAGTTTATTATATTATTTACAACTAATGTCATTGTATATGGAAGTACAGTGATAAGTAATGCCATTGTATATGGAAGTACAGTGATAAGTAATGCCATTGTATATGGAATTACAGAGATAAGTAATGCCATTGTATATGGAAGTACAGAGATAAGTAATGTCATTGTATACGGAAGTACAGAGATAAGTAATGTCATTGTATATGGAAGTACAGAGATAAGTAATGTCATTGTATACGGAAGTACAGAGATAAGTAATGTCATTGTATATGGAAGTACAGAGATAAGTAATGTCATTGTATACAGAAGTACAGAGATAAGTAATGTCATTGTATATGGAAGTACAGAGATAAGTAATGTCATTGTATATGGAAGTACAGAGATAAGTAATGCCATTGTATATGGAAGTACAGAGATAAGTAATGTCATTGTATATGGAAGTACAGAGATAAGTAATGCCATTGTATATGGAAGTACAGTGATAAGTAATGTCATTGTATACAGAAGTACAGAGATAAGTAATGTCATTGTATACGGAAGTACAGAGTTAAGTAATGTCATTGTATACGGAAGTACAGAGATAAGTAATGTCATTGTATATGGAAGTACAGAGATAAGTAATGTCATTGTATATGGAAGTACAGAGATAAGTAATGTCATTGTATACAGAAGTACAGAGATAAGTAATGCCATTGTATATGGAAGTACAGAGATAAGTAATGTCATTGTATATGGAAGTACAGCGATAAGTAATGTCATTGTATACGGAAGTACAGAGATAAGTAATGTCATTGTATACAGAAGTACAGAGTTAAGTAATGTCATTGTATATGGAAGTACAGAGATAAGTAATGTCATTGTATATGGAAGTACAGAGATAAGTAATGTCATTGTATACAGAAGTACAGAGATAAGTAATGTCATTGTATATGGAAGTACAGAGATAAGTAATGTCATTGTATACGGAAGTACAGAGATAAGTAATGTCATTGTATACAGAAGTACAGAGTTAAGTAATGTCATTGTATACGGAAGTACAGAGATAAAT
>CM026390.1:100917164-100944221 GCA_014843695.1 Archivesica marissinica | reverse complement strand
GTAGACAATACAGAGATATGGAGACAATACAGAGGTATGGAGACAATACAGAGATATGTAGACAATACAGAGGTATAGACAATACAGAGATATGTAGACAATACAGAGGTATGGAGACAATACAGAGGTATGGAGACAATACAGAGATATTGAGACAATACAGAGATATTGAGACAATACAGAGATATTGAGACAATACAGAGGTATGGAGACAATACAGAGATATGTAGACAATACAGAGATATGGAGACAATACAGAGGTATGGAGACAATACAGAGGTATGGAGACAATACAGAGATATGTAGACAATACAGAGATATGTAGACAATACAGAGGTATAGACAATACAGAGATATGTAGACAATACAGAGGTATGGAGACAATACAGAGATATTGAGACAATACAGAGGTATGGAGAAAATACAGAGATATGTAGACAATACAGAGGTATAGACAATACAGAGATATGTAGACAATACAGAGGTATGGAGACAATACAGAGGTATGGAGACGATATTGAGACAATACAGAGGTATGGAGACAATACAGAGATATGTAGACAATACAGAGGTATGGAGACAATACAGAGGTATGGAGACAATACAGAGGTATTGAGACAATACAGAGGTATGGAGACAATACAGAGATATGTAGACAATACAGAGGTATGGAGACAATACAGAGATATGGAGACAATACAGAGATATTGAGACAATACAGAGGTATGGAGACAATACAGAGATATGTAGACAATACAGAGATATGGAGACAATACAGAGGTATGGAGACAATACAGAGATATGGAGACAATACAAAGATATGGAGACAATACAGAGATATGTAGACAATACAGAGGTATAGACAATACAGAGATATGTAGACAATACAGAGGTATGGAGACAATACAGAGTATGGAGACAATACAGAGATATGGAGACAATACAGAGATATTGAGACAATACAGAGGTATGGAGACAATACAGAGATATGTAGACAATACAGAGGTATAGACAATACAGAGATATGTAGACAATACAGAGGTATGGAGACAATACAGAGGTATGGAGACGATATTGAAACAATACAGAGGTATGGAGACAATACAGAGATATGTAGACAATACAGAGGTATGGAGACAATACAGAGATATGAGACAATACAGAGATATGAGACAATACAGAGGTATGGAGACAATACAGAGATATGTAGACAATACAGAGGTATGGAGACAATACAGAGGATGGAGACAATACAGAGATATGGAGACAATACAGAGATATGGAGACAATACAGAGATATGTAGACAATACAGAGGTATAGACAATACAGAGATATGTAGACAATACAGAGTATGGAGACAATACAGAGGATATGGAGACAATACAGAGATATGGAGACAATACAGAGGTATAGACAATACAGAGATATGTAGACAATACAGAGATATGGAGACAATACAGAGGTATGGAGACAATACAGAGATATGTAGACAATACAGAGGTATAGACAATACAGAGATATGTAGACAATACAGAGGTATGGAGACAATACAGAGGTATGGAGACAATACAGAGGTATTGAGACAATACAGAGGTATGGAGACAATACAGAGATATGTAGACAATACAGAGGTATGGAGACAATACAGAGTTGGGTGGTTTGGTGGGTATGGAGACAATACAGAGATATGTAGACAATACAGAGATATGGAGACAATACAGAGATATGGAGACAATACAGATATGGAGACAATACAGAGATATGGAGACAATAGGGTTGGGTCAGAGTATGGAGACAATACAGAGATATGGAGACAATACAGATATGTAGACAATACAGAGGTATGGAGACAATACAGAGGTATGGAGACAATACAGAGATATGGAGACAATACAGAGATATGTAGACAATACAGATATATGGAGACAGAGATATGGAGACAATACGATGTATGGAGACAATACGAGGTATGGAGATTCCAGACAATGCAGAGGTTGGAGACAATACAGAGGTATATAAATACATAGATATGGAGAGTCCGAGACAATACAGAGATATGGAGACAATACGAGGTATGGAGACAATCCGAGATATGGATACAATACAGAGGTATGGAGACATACAGATTATGGAGACATACAGAGTTATGCAGACAATACATAGGTATGCGACAATACAGAGGTGTGGAGACAATACAGAGGTTAGACAATACAGAGATATTGAGACAATACAGAGGTATAGACAATACAGAGATATTGGAGACAATACAGAGATATAGAGACAATACAGAGATATGGAGACAATACAGAGGTATAGACAATACAGAGATATGGAGACAATACAGAGATATGGAGACAATACAGAGGTATGGAGTGAATACAGAGATATGGAGACAATACAGAGGTATGGAGTGAATACAGAGATATGGAGACAATACAGAGATATGGAGACAATACCGAGGTATGGATACAATACAGAGATATGGAGACAATACAGAGGTATGGAGACAATACAGAGGTATGGAGACAATACAGAGGTATGGAGACAATACAGATATGGAGACAATATAGAGATATGAGACAATATAGAGATATGGAGACAATATAGAGATATGGTGACAATACAGAGGTATGGAGACAACACAGAGATATGGAGACAATACAGAGGTATAGACAATACAGAGGTATAGACAATACAGAGATATGGAGACAATACAGAGATATGGAGACAATACCAAGGTATGGAGACAATACAGAGGTATGGAGACAATACAGAGATATGGAGACAATACAGAGGTATGGAGACAATACAGAGATATGGAGACAATACAGAGATCTGGAGACAATACAGAAATATGGAGACAATACAGAGGTTGGAGACAATACAGAGGTATGGAGACAATACCAAGGTATGGAGACAATACTGAGATATGGAGACAATACAGAGGTATGGAGACAATACAGAGGTATGGATATAAAACAGAGGCACGGAGAGAATAGAGGTATGGAGATAATACAGAGGTATGGAGCTAATACAGAGGTATGGAGATAATACAGAGGTATGGAGATAATACAGATATGGAGACAATAGAGATATAGAGTAAAAACAGAGACATGGAGATAATACAGAGATATGAAGATACTACTTAAATATGGAGACATTACTGAGATAGGGAGACATTATTGGGATAGGGAGACATTATTGAGATAGGGAGACATTACTGAGATAGGGAGACATTACAGAGATAGGGAGACATTATTGGGATAGGGAGACATTATTGAGATAGGGAGACATTACTGAGATAGGGAGACATTACAGAGATAGGGAGACATTACAGAGATAGGGAGACAATACAGAGATATGTAGACAATACAGAGGTATAGACAATACAGAGATATGTAGACAATACAGAGGTATGGACACAATACAGAGGTATGGAGACAATACAGAGATATGTAGACAATACAGAGGTATAGACAATACAGAGATATGGAGACAATACAGAGATATGGAGACAATACAGAGGTATGGAGACAATACAGAGATATGTAGACAATACAGAGGTATAGACAATACAGAGATATGTAGACAATACAGAGGTATGGAGACAATACAGAGGTATGGAGACAATACAGAGATATGTAGACAATACAGAGGTATAGACAATACAGAGATATGGAGACAATACAGAGATATGGAGACAATACAGAGGTATGGAGACAATACAGAGATATGTAGACAATACAGAGGTATAGACAATACAGAGATATGTAGACAATACAGAGGTATGGAGACAATACAGAGGTATGGAGACAATACAGAGATATTGAGACAATACAGAGGTATGGAGACAATACAGAGATATGTAGACAATACAGAGGTATGGAGACAATACAGAGATATGGAGACAATACAGAGATATTGAGACAATACAGAGGTATGGAGACAATACAGAGATATGTAGACAATACAGAGATATGGAGACAATACAGAGGTATGGAGACAATACAGAGATATGGAGACAATACAGAGATATGTAGACAATACAGAGGTATAGACAATACAGAGATATGTAGACAATACAGAGGTATGGAGACAATACAGAGGTATGGAGACAATACAGAGATATGTAGACAATACAGAGGTATAGACAATACAGAGATATGGAGACAATACAGAGATATGGAGACAATACAGAGGTATGGAGACAATACAGAGATATGTAGACAATACAGAGGTATAGACAATACAGAGATATGTAGACAATACAGAGGTATGGAGACAATACAGAGGTATGGAGACAATACAGAGATATTTAGACAATACAGAGGTATAGACAATACAGAGATATGTAGACAATACAGAGATATGGAGACAATACAGAGGTATGGAGACAATACAGAGATATGTAGACAATACAGAGGTATAGACAATACAGAGATATGTAGACAATACAGAGGTATGGAGACAATACAGAGGTATGGAGACAATACAGAGATATTGAGACAATACAGAGGTATGGAGACAATACAGAGATATGTAGACAATACAGAGATATGGAGACAATACAGAGATATGGAGACAATACAGAGATATGGAGACAATACAGAGATATGGAGACAATACAGAGATATGGAGACAATACAGAGATATGGAGACAATACAGAGATATGGAGACAATACAGAGTATGGAGACAATACAGAGATATGGAGACAATACAGATATGTAGACAATACAGAGGTATGGAGACAATACAGAGGTATGGAGACAATACAGAGATATGGAGACAATACAGAGATATGTAGACAATACAGAGGTATGTAGACAATACAGAGGTGTGGAGACAATACAGAGGTATAGACAATACAGAGATATGGAGACAATACAGAGGTATAGACAATACAGAGATATTGGAGACAATACAGAGATATAGAGACAATACAGAGATATGGAGACAATACAGAGGTATAGACAATACAGAGATATGGAGACAATACAGAGATATGGAGACAATACAGAGGTATGGAGACAATACATAGATATGGAGACAATACAGAGGTATGGAGACAATGCAGAGGTATGGAACCAATATAGAGGTATGGATATAAAACAGAGGCATGGAGAGAATACAGAGATATGGAGACAATACAGAGGTATGGAGTGAATACAGAGATATGGAGACAATACAGAGGTATGGAGTGAAAACAGAGATATGGAGACAATACAGAGATATGGAGACAATACCGAGGTATGGATACAATACAGAGATATGGAGACAATACAGAGGTATGGAGACAATACAGAGGTATGGAGACAATACAGAGGTATGGAGACAATACAGAGATATGGAGACAATATAGAGATATGGAGACAATATAGAGATATGGTGACAATACAGAGGTATGGAGACAACACAGAGATATGGAGACAATACAGAGGTATAGACAATACAGAGATATGGAGACAATACCAAGGTATGGAGACAATACAGAGGTATGGAGACAATACAGAGATATGGAGACAATACAGAGGTATGGAGACAATACAGAGATATGGAGACAATACAGAGATCTGGAGACAATACAGAAATATGGAGACAATACAGAGGTTGGAGACAATACAGAGGTATGGAGACAATACCAAGGTATGGAGACAATACTGAGATATGGAGACAATACAGAGGTATGGAGACAATACAGAGGTATGGATATAAAACAGAGGCACGGAGAGAATAGAGGTATGGAGATAATACAGAGGTATGGAGCTAATACAGAGGTATGGAGATAATACAGAGGTATGGAGATAATACAGATATGGAGACAATAGAGATATAGAGTAAAAACAGAGACATGGAGATAATACAGAGATATGAAGATACTACTTAAATATGGAGACATTACTGAGATATGGAGACATTACTGAGATAGGGAGACATTATTGGGATAGGGAGACATTACTGAGATAGGGAGACATTACAGAGATAGGGAGACATTACAGAGATAGGGAGACATTACAGAGATAGGGAGACATTACTGAGATAGGGAGACATTACTGAGATAGGGAGACATTATTGGGATAGGGAGACATTATTGAGATAGGGAGACATTACTGAGATAGGGAGACATTACAGAGATAGGGAGACATTACAGAGATAGGGAGACATTACAGAGATAGGGAGACATTAGAGATAGGGAGACATTACTGAGATAGGGAGACATTACTGAGATAGGGAGACATTACTGAGATAGGGAGACATTACAGAGATAGGGAGACATTACTGAGATAGGGAGACATTACTGAGATAGGGAGACATTACTGAGATGAGATAGGGAGACATTACTGAGATAGGGAGACATTACTGAGATAGGGAGACATTACTGAGATAGGGAGACATTACTGAGATGAGATAGGGAGACATTACTGAGATAGGGAGACATTACTGAGATAGGGAGACATTACAGAGATAGGGAGACATTACTGAGATAGGGAGACAACAAAGATATATGGAGATAAATCTAGAAATCCCACCCGAGGACTAAAGATGCGTGCAAAGATGCGTGCAAAGATCGAGGCTCTGCCAGTGCTACCTGTCAGCATGGATCAATGTTTCTGGCTAGCATAAATCACATCTCTCAACACAGCATGGATCAATGTTTCTGGTTAGCATAAATCACATCACACAACACAGCATGGATCAATGTTTCTGGTTAGCATAAATCACATCACACAACACAGCATGGATCAATGTTTCTGACTAGCATAAATCACATCACTCTCTCAACACAGCATGGATCAATGTTTCTGGTTAGCATAAATCACATCACTCTCTCAACACAGCATGAATCAATGTTTCTGGCTAGCATAAATCACATCACTCTCTCAACACAGCATGGATCAATGTTTCTGGCTAGCATAAATCACATCACTCTCTCAACACAGCATGGATCAATGTTTCTGGATAGCATAAATCACATCTCTCAACACAGCATGGATCAATGTTTCTGGTTAGCATAAATCACATCTCTCAACACAGCATGGATCAATGTTTCTGGTTAGCATAAATCACATCTCTCAACACAGCATGGATCAATGTTTCTGGCTAGCATAAATCACATCACTCTCTCAACACAGCATGGATCAATGTTTCTGGCTAGCATAAATCACATCACTCTCTCAACACAGCATGGATCAATGTTTCTGGCTAGCATAAATCACATCTCTCTCCCAACACAGCATGGATCAATGTTTCTGGCTAGCATAAATCACATCTCTCAACACAGCATGGATCAATGTTTCTGGCTAGCATAAATCACATCTCTCAACACAGCATGGATCAATGTTTCTGGCTAGCATAAATCACATCACTCTCTCAACACAGTATGGATCAATGTTTCTGGCTAGCATAAATCACATCACTCTCTCAACACAGCATGGATCAATGTTTCTGGTTAGCATAAATCACATCTCTCTCTCTCAACACAGCATGGATCAATGTTTCTGGTTAGCATAAATCACATCACTCTCTCAACACAGCATGGATCAATGTTTCTGGCTAGCATAAATCACATCACTCTCTCAACACAGCATGGATCAATGTTTCTGGCTAGCATAAATCACATCACTCTCTCAACACATCATGGATCAATGTTTCTGGCTAGCATATATCACATCTCTCAACACAGCATGGATCAATGTTTCTGGCTAGCATAAATCACATCACTCTCTCAACACAGCATGGATCAATGTTTCTGGCTAGCATAAATCACATCTCTCAACACAACATGGATCAATGTTTCTGGCTAGCATAAATCACATCACTCTCTCAACACAGCATGAATCAATGTTTCTGGCTAGCATAAATCACATCACTCTCTCAACACAGCATGGATCAATGTTTCTGGATAGCATAAATCACATCTCTCAACACAGCATGGATCAATGTTTCTGGCTAGCATAAATCACATCTCTCAACACAGCATGGATCAATGTTTCTGGCTAGCATAAATCACATCACTCTCTCAACACAGCATGGATCAATGTTTCTGGCTAGCATAAATCACATCACTCTCTCAACACAACATGGATCAATGTTTCTGGCTAGCATAAATCACATCTCTCTCTCTCAACACAGCATGGATCAATGTTTCTGGCTAGCATAAATCACATCACTCTCTCAACACAGCATGGATCAATGTTTCTGGTTAGCATAAATCACATCTCTCTCTCAACAAAGCATGGATCAATGTTTCTGGCTAGCATAAATCACATCTCTCAACACAGCATGGATCAATGTTTCTGGTTAGCATAAATAACATCACTCAACACAGCATGGATCAATGTTTCTGGCTAGCATAAATCACATCACTCAACGCAGCATGGATCAATGTTTCTGGCTAGCATAAATCACATCTCTCTCTCAACACAGCATGGATCAATGTTTCTGGTTAGCATAAATCACATCTCTCAACACAGCATGGATCAATGTTTCTGGTTAGCATAAATCACATCTCTCTCTCAACACAGCATGGATCAATGTTTCTGGCTAGCATAAATCACATCTCTCTCTCAACACAGCATGGATCAATGTTTCTGGCTAGCATAAATCACATCACTCTCTCAACACAGCATGGATCAATGTTTCTGGCTAGCATAAATCACATCTCTCTCTCAACACAGCATGGATCAATGTTTCTGGCTAGCATAAATCACATCTCTCTCTCAACACAGCATGGATCAATGTTTCTGGTTAGCATAAATCACATCACTCTCTCAACACAGCATGGATCAATGTTTCTGGATAGCATAAATCAACGTAGTTCATACAAATTTATATTAGCTCGATTGCGAAACAAGTTCTCTCAACTTATATTAATCACTCTCGAAACCTCAATCCTGATGGAATCCATCGCCATGAAAGAGAGAGAAGAGGCAATGTGGAATTTAAATGCCTTGCCTAAGGGCATAATCCTAACGGCTCCAGTAGGGCTCGGACTCCTGATCTTTCACACCTGAAGCGAACGCGCATCCACTGCGCTATCACGACTTCCAAATATAAATCAACTTGAGTTGCTATGCTAGTTTCTATCTAACCTGGTGTAAGTTTACATCTCTTCGGTAACTCGTGCACTCCATGTTCTAGTAGACACGGTATAATAGCTCCGTAGTTTGGACATTCACTGAAAATAACATAGAATACTTTAACCTCCTTTAAGCAGCCAGTGAGGGGAAAGGCCATTTTTGGCTGCTTACTGGAGGTGACCTGTTAATGGAGGAAACTCATGACAGACAAACAATCAAAGCTTAGTTTATACAAATATATCATTTGTATGTTTGTGTTATTTATATTGTATATTTGTATGTATGTGTTATTTATATTGTATATTTGTATGTATGTGTTATTTATATTGTATATTTGTATGTATGTGTTATTTATATTGTATATATTTGTATGTTTGTGTTATTTATATTGTATATTTGTATGTTTGTGTTATTTATATTGTATATATATGTATGTTTGTGTTATTTATATTGTATATATATGTATGTTTGTGTTATTTATATTGTATATGGCAGATTTCATTTTTGCTAGTGTTACATGGACGGAAAACTAGAATTTGCCAATATTAAAATTATCTGTACACAATGTCTGAAAATGTATCTACATAATGATGAACAAAATAACTGTTTATAAAATGAATAAAATACCTGAAAATGTGTGTTGTTGGTTTTTTGTTAAATGTATTAAATTTGGGTCGACTAAGCCCTTATTGGACGGACTATACTCCCGAGTCATTATCGATCACCCGTTTTAGTGACGTTTTATATAAAACTCACAACAAAAAGCTCTATGTTAAGGGTAATAAAACGTAGTTAAAACCCAATAGTTCAAGAAATATACAGTATCAAATGCATAAATATGATACTTTCGTTTATGTATGCACAATATCATCAAATGTCGGCAATACATTTTTTTCTGTCCGTGTGTCCTGCGTAACGATTGCATTTGTATTGTGGCCGCGTGTGTACAAATGCTGTGTGTTAGTGGAAAATCGATATTGGCAGACGCAAAAGTTTGCTAAATAAAGCCTTTTGAATGTGCACTCAATGATCTAATTTATCTCGATATAGACGGTAAGTTGAAAATTTAATTTGCTAGCGTTACGGAATTTTTTTCTGTCCAAGCAACTCCATAACGATTGCACTATGGAAAATTACCGAATTTCTCAAATCACGCGAGATTACACAGCACGCATGGCAGAAAACAAGATGGCAACCGGCATGGATGATGACCATATCGTTTCTGGACGCTCAAATGTACGTATTACACTTGAATAATGATGCTAAAGTTGTCTGTCCTATGACAGTGACGCTAGCAAAGTGTAACGTTAGCACGGCTACTACTGTTTTGGCAAATTCTGATCAAATGTCATGTCTTTTCGCGATTGTTTACACACGTTTGTGGTACACGTAATGTAAACCGAAACCGAAGGTTGTCGTATATATATTGTATTAGGCAATTCCATTGCGAACGTTATTTTCGGACAACAGTTTCTTTGCTAGTGTTACTACAAGGACATGTTTTATATTTGCAAACGTTACAGATGGACGGAATTTGCTGTGCTAACGTTACGGATGGATGGAATTTATTTGCTAGCGTCACATTGCTAATGTTATTGTTGGACGGAATGCAGGTTTAAAGAGAATAACATGCTAAATAATGACTATATACAAATGATTATAGTTGATTAGAAGTTAGGCATGATCAACGAATACATGTGTAACCAGTGGCATTTTATTTAACAAGGTGAATGTGTATATTTTGTTAGTGCAATTTGCTAGCGTTATTTTTGGACAGCATTTGAACTTGCAAACGTTACAAATGGACGGAATTTGGAGCGTTACGTTACATTTGCTATTATTTTTAATGACACATAAAATGTTGATGTTATTTTATTGATTATAATGTCTTTGTCCTGTTACATTTTACAAAAAATAAATAAAGTTTAAAGTATGTACCGGTAGGTAAATAGCTATAATGCTAGTGTTATTTGTTTGTAAAAACTCCGACAATAAATTAAAGTTTGAATTGAATTTTGTCAGGTTATATCCGGTGCAAGATCTCCAATTCTAATAATGTACTACAGTGGAACCCTCTCAAACCCAGTAGTCTGTAAGTCGGTAAGCCGTACAAACTGGACGATTTTCTTGGTTGTGATATTTACCCCCTCATGTGGAGGATTTTCTTGGTCGTGATATTTACCCCCTCATGTGGACGATTTTCTTGGTCGTGATATTTACCCCCTCATGTGGACGATTTTCTTGGTCGTGATATTTACCCCCTCATGTGGACGATTTTCTTGGTCGTGATATTTACCCCCTCATGTGGACGATTTTCTTGGTCGTGATATTTACCCCCTCATGTGGACGATTTTCTTGGTCGTGATATTTACCCCTCTGTGGGTTTTTTGGTGTGTTTTTTGTGGGTTTTTGGTGTGTTTTTTGTGGGGTTTTTTGGTGTGTTTTTTGTGGGTTTTTTGGTGTGTGTTCGTGGACGATTTTCTTGGTCGTGATATTTACCCCCTCCCCATGTTTAGGTGGTTAGTGATATTGGATGTGACTTACAATGCGTGTGTTGGGGGGGGGGGATAACTAAAAACTTTGTGGATATATATTTTTCACGACAACGACGCTTCTGTACTTCCAGGTCCCATCAACTATGTACAGGCACAACTTGAAAGAAACTAATAAGAAGCGTTATGACGAGTACCTGGCATTACAAAAAGATAGAAGCAAGGACTACAGGCAAAGAGTAAAGGCGGACCCTGAAAAATTGAAAGAACAAAAGGAAAAGGCCAGATTACGACAGAGTAAATTCAGGGTAAACCTCAAGAAAAAGGCGGCCAATGCTGAACTTCAGGAATGTCCAACCACAGCAGAAAAACCGAAAGAAAATCTAAAGGCAAGGACAAGGGCTGAATCATCTCACAAGCGCAAACAATGGTCCGAGTCGAAAAGGAAATATAGAGCAACTTTGTCATCACAGAAGAAAGTCTGGATCCGACGCAAGGACAAAGAAAGGAAAGCTAGAAAGAGTCAGTTGAAAGCTTCACCAGACAAAGGTCAAACAGGATATCAGTCAAGGAAAACACTATACAACGTCACATCCAAAACAAGAAAATCTCTCCCCACCACACCACAAAAATTCGCGACCGTTATCAAATGTCTCATCAAGAATACAACACCAAGAAAACGAAAAGCAGCCGTCGACATCATGGACGTTGTGAAGAAACAGAAGATTGATGAGGACACGGAACACACAACGGAAGACACCACACATCAGACACCACATACATGTAACCGAGAACCAGAAATAACAAGGAAAAACTTGGTCACGCGCATCAAACAAAAGTACAAACAGGCCACACCAAAGACTACCATTCTAGCAAAACAATTCTACATGAGGGGAGACATTTCAACGCCACTACCCCAGAAGAGATACGCCAGCAAACATGGACCTGGCTATGTTATGCAAACAACCTTGATAGCGGCATACAGACTGTTAAAAAAAGAGCACACAGAAATGAAGATGGGATTTACGAAGTTCACCACTCTCAGGCCAAAGAATGTTAGACTCCTGACACACCGCCATTGGATATATTGTGTATGCACAGTATGCCAAAATATCACTTACAAATTACGAGCTCTTAGCAGATTCATGGCAGGAAAGGCCCCCAAAGACTTTGACGAACTACTGAATGTTGTTATGTGCCGCAAGAGTGATGCACAACGTTTTCACGATGCACAATGCATATTTCAGTTGTGCAAGAAATGTAAAGATTCCAGGTTAACTGACCACCTCGGAACAAAAGAAGAAAACACAATGGTGACCTGGAATCACTGGGAGAGAGTGGTTGAGGATGGGAAGGCAAGGAGAGTCATGAAGAGCAAGCGAGAAAGGGTATCGAACATGATCGAGGAGCTTCAGTCTGATGTTGATGCACCTGTGCAGGGCACCAGCTTTGGCGAACACTTGTTTGTTGGGCAGTGGCAACAGAGGCAGTTTGCAGAAGTGAAGAAAAACCTGCCCACAGACTGTGTCTTGCTTACACTGGACTTCGGCAAAAATCGAACCGTCCGATACCAAGACGAGGCCAAGTCTGTGTTCTTCACTGCTCGACAAATAACAATCCACCCTGTTGTAGTCTTCTATCACTCGCGCGATGTTCCTGATCTGATTGTGAGGAACTCCCTGATATTCCTCAGCGACGACAACAACCACGACTATCACGCTGTAGACCATTTCTTCACGAAATCTGTAGAGTACCTGGAGGGAGAAGGGATAGCATTTTCAAAACTGGTCATCTTCTCCGATGGTTGTGCGTCACAATACAAGGGCAAGGGATCGTTTGCGGATCTTAGCCTGAAAGCTATTCCGATCGAGAGAAATTTCTTCGGATCCGATCACGGAAAATCAGAGTGTGATGGAGAGGTGGGGTGTGTGAATAAAGCTGTTGACATGGCCATACTGGGAAGGAAAACGGTTGTGTCCGATGCAGATGACATGCACACATGGTGCTCTACAAATCTCTGTTTGGATGAAGTTGGCTCTAAGCGACGATTCTTCCTTGTGAAGCCAGGTGATATAAACAGAGATAGAGAGGTCACAAACGTCGCCACACTTCAAGGTTGCCGAAAACTGCACCAGGTGGTCAACGTCCCTTGTTCACCATACAAGTTGTTAGTGAAGAAGCTGTCCTGTTACTGTATACTGTGCATCAATGGCCAGACAGAAGACTGCCCCAACATATCATACACTGGAGCTTTTGAACCACGGATGTTGAAGCCAACCAAGTCTCTGACACCAAAGGACTCCAAGACCACACCGGCCACCAGATCCAAGACCTCACCGGCCTCCAGATCCAAGGCCACACCTACATCCACATTTGAGACCACACCGGCTTCCACATCTAAGACCACACCGGTATCCAGATCCAAGACCACTCCGGCATCCAGATCCAAGACCACACCGGCATCCACATTTGAGACCACACTTGCTTCCACATCTAAGACCACACCGGCCACCAGATCCAAGACCACACCGGCCTCCAGATCCAAGACCACACCAGCATCCACATCTAAGACCGCACCGGCCACCAGATCCAAGACCACACCAGCATCCACATCTAAGACCACACCGGCCACCAGATCCAAGACCACACCGGCCACCAGATCCAAGACCACACCAGCATCCACATTTGAGACCACACCGGTATCCAGATCCAAGACCACATCGGCCTCCAGATCCAAGACCACACCGGCCTCCAGATCCAAGACCACACCGGCATCCAAATCCACGACAACTCTACATTCACCATCACAGCAGCTTTGGGAAAAATTGTCTTCTTGTCAGATATATGATGACTTGCAGCAAATTATAGTACAAACTGAACTAGAGGCTCTGCCACAGCTGCTTGAAGTAACATTTCTCACCCACAAGAGAACCATCGATGGAAGTGCTCTAGATTTGATACTGGAAGATCAGCAAGCATGTGGGTTATATCCGTGCAATGTGTATGGTGATGGCAATTGCCTGCCACGATGTGCTAGTCTGCTGGTGTATGGACATGAAAACAATCACCTGGAGATGAGAGCTCGGATTATCGATGAGCTTGTCAGGCATGAAGACAATTACTTGGATGACGATTTCCTGACAAATGGATGCAATTCGTCTGCACATAGCAATGTAGCCGTACAGTTTGCCATGTTCTCTGAAAAGTATGATACACAGCAGTTGTCTGATGTGGCTGTGCAGAGAATTTTCCGAGCGGAGGTTCTTAATCTGTGTCGGAGTGGTCGGTATATGGGCGCATGGCAGATGGCGGCCTTGGCCAATGTTCTTAAAACAGAGGTGGTCTCCGTGTACCCACTGTATGGTGGAAAAACAATGAGGAATGACCTGCACAGAAGATTCCCACCTTTTCATGTGAGTGAACTTGGCAAGGCCAAGGAGGTTTACATTATGTGGAGCAACGTCAATGGAGCCAACATTCCAGAGAGCGATTGGCGACCAAACCACTTTGTGCCTCTTCTGAAGACTGGTCCAGAAGAAAATCATCCTAGTCCTGATCAATCCTACACCAATGAAGTTGAAGCGCTGTCCCCATTGTTCGCATTTGAAGATGACGCTGATGAACAGGACTCCTTCAGTGTCAACACCAGCATGGTGAATATCATAATTCAAGAGCTTGGCGATGATCAGATGCGCGATGTAGACGACCAGGCCACCATTGCTGACCAGATCACCACTGATAATAAGATGGCCGAGGTAGACGACCAGATCACCACTGATGATCAGATGCCTGAGGTAGACGACCGGATCTCCACTGATGATAAGATGCCCGAGGTAGACGACCAGATCACCACTGATGATCAGATGCCCGAGGTAGACGACCGGTTCACCACTGATGATAAGATGCCCGGGGTAGACGACCGGATCACCACTGATGATCAGATGCCCGGGGTAGACGACCGGATCACCACTGATGATCAGATGCCCGAGGTATACGACCGGTTCACCACTGATGATAAGATGCCTGAGGTAGACGACCGGATCGCCACTGATGATCAGATACCCGGGGTAGACGACCGGATCACCACTGATGATCAGATGCCCGGGGTAGACGACCGGATCACCACTGATGATCAGATGCCCGAGGTAGACGACCGGTTCACCACTGATGATAAGATGCCCGAGGTAGACGACCGGATCACCACTGATGATCAGATGCCCGAGGTAGACGACCGGATCGCCACTGATGATCAGATACCCGGGGTAGACGACCGGATCACCACTGATGATCAGATGCCCGGGGTAGACGACCGGATCACCACTGATGATCAGATGCCCGAGGTAGACGACCGGTTCACCACTGATGATAAGATGCCCGAGGTAGACGACCGGATCACCACTGATGATCAGATGCCCGAGGTAGACGACCGGATCGCCACTGATGATCAGATACCCGGGGTAGACGACCGGATCACCACTGATGATCAGATGCCCGGGGTAGACGACCGGATCACCACTGATGATCAGATGCCCGAGGTAGACGACCGGTTCACCACTGATGATAAGATGCCCGAGGTAGACGACCGGATCACCACTGATGATCAGATGCCCGAGGTAGACGACCGGATCGCCACTGATGATCAGATACCCGGGGTAGACGACCGGATCACCACTGATGATCAGATGCCCGGGGTAGACGACCGGATCACCACTGATGATCAGATGCCCGAGGTAGACGACCGGTTCACCACTGATGATAAGATGCCCGAGGTAGACGACCGGATCACCACTGATGATCAGATGCCCGAGGTAGACGACCGGTTCACCACTGATGATAAGATGCCCGAGGTAGACGACCGGATCACCACTGATGATCAGATGCCCGAGGTAGACGACCGGTTCACCACTGATGATAAGATGCCCGAGGTTGACGACCGGATCACCACTGATGATAAGATGCCCGAGGTAGACGACCGGATCGCCACTGATGATCAGATGCCCGGGGTAGACGACCGGATCACCACTGATGATCAGATGCCCGAGGTAGACGACCGGTTCACCACTGATGATAAGATGCCCGAGGTTGACGACCGAATCACCACTGATGATCAGATGCCCGAGGTAGACGACCGGTTCACCACTGATGATAAGATGCCCGAGGTTGACGACCGGATCACCACTGATGATAAGATGCCCGAGGTAGACGACCGGATCACCACTGACGATCAGATGCCCGAGGTAGACGACCGGATCACCACCGATGATAAGATGCCCGAGGTTGACTACCGGATCGCCACTGATGATAAGATGCCCGAGGTTGACGACCGGATCACCACTGATGATCAGATGCCCGAGGTAGACGACCGGATCACCACCGATGATAAGATGCCCGAGGTTGACGACCGGATCACCACCGATGATAAGATGCCCGAGGTTGACGACCGGATCACCACTGATGATAAGATGCCCGAGGTAGACGACCGGATCACCACTGATGATCAGATGCCCGAGGTAGACGACCGGTTCACCACTGATGATAAGATGCCCGAGGTAGACGACCGGATCGCCACTGATGATCAGATGCCCGGGGTAGACGACCGGATCACCACTGATGATCAGATGCCCGGGGTAGACGACCGGATCACCACTGATGATCAGATGCCCGAGGTATACGACCGGTTCACCACTGATGATAAGATGCCCGAGGTAGACGACCGGATCGCCACTGATGATCAGATACCCGGGGTAGACGACCGGATCACCACTGATGATCAGATGCCCGGGGTAGACGACCGGATCGCCACTGATGATCAGATGCCCGGATCACCACTCCCGACATCGTCACCCGGTGCTATGAAGTAAGTACAAGAGAATCCCAGATGTTCATAAACACTTTATTCAATCCCATACATCATCAAATGTTACAAATAATAATACATCATGTGAAAAATAGGTTATGTCAATTGCAATATGTTAAGTATAAATTTGCTATATGCAAAACAAACAATACAATACAGAAAACACAAAATTCATGTCTTGAAATAAATGTTCCTACAAATTATCAATTGCCCTCATACGTTTTGTAATAATAAGCTCTTCGTGCAGGCGAGCTAAAAACAAACACACAAACCCTCTTTTCTTTTTTAAATTAAGACTAAATAAGCACAATTCTGCATCTTCCTATTAATGTCTTTTGTACGCATGTAGCTCACGTGAGCTATTGTTACCGCAATGTGTCTGTCGTCCGTCGAGAAATGGTATCGAACATGATCGAGGAGCTTCAGTCTGATGATTTATGCATTGTTTATTTATTGCACCAACCCAGTGTCCAGACCGAGCTGCACCAACCCAGTGTCCAGACCGAGCTGCACCAACCCAGCGTCCAGACTGAGCTGCACCAATCCACTGTCGAGGCGGACCAGCAGCCACCCAGTGACCAGACCAAACTTCCATCCAGGTACATGTAATTACTTACACTTTGGGGACCATGATCTTACACGTAAAGTTCTGACATGCTACAGTGACAAAGTAGTATTCATTGTGCACCTATTCATATGATATTGAAACTCTTTATTTAAGTCCCGAGACAGAGCTGCAGCAACCCAATGTCGAGAGCGAGCTGCACCAATCCAGTTTTGAGACCGAGCAGCAGCCATCCAGTGGCGAGACCGAACGTCCTTCCAGGTACATATATTTTACTTGTAAACATGTTAGGACAATGATCTTACACATAAAGTTCTGACACGCAACAGTAACAAAGTAGAATTGATTGTGCAGCTATTCATATGATATTAAATCTCTTTATTTATTATGAATAATACGTTTCCTATTCAGTACATGTAGTTGTTGCAAGAATTAGTACACAATTCCAATAAACACTAACAAATCACGTTGAGTTTGATGATTCGCATGGTCTAATAAAACATTGATTCTACTGTTGGGTACTCAATATTTATTTTATACTACTTATGCATTACTTGTGAATAGGTTTCCTGCAGGAACCAACATTTTAGTTAGTGTTGGTTCAAAAACATTGAATGCTGTGGTAAGTAAAATGTTCAAAATTGTGTTAAAAGTTATTATTCCCCCAGAGGTATATGGGCATTTTGACTTTACTTTGTTGGTTTTATGTATTTGAATATTGAAAACGTTAAAATGAGCATTTTTAATCATTTTAATCACTTTGAAATAGACGTCGGTTGGAATTATAAGGAATACACGACTTTTGTTGAGAATTTATCGGGGATATAAACATTGAAAAAGCGTGTAATACAAGTTGAAGGCCTTCTGGCCTTCAACTAGTATTTTCCCGCCTTTTCAATGTTCATACCCGATAAATTCTCAACAAAAGTCGTTTATTCCTATAATATATCGTTCTTATTCAGCTGTTCATGTATATAATTTCAGGTTGTCCCAAAGACTGATGAAGTCGAGGAATATGGATTATGGATTCAGTTTTATCGTCCATATAAGAAACGTCTATGGACCTTGGAAGAAAAACAATTTTTTGTTTGCTGGGAAGATATTGTTAAGGAGATTAATCAGCCGTCACTGGTCATGATTGGATCTAGAATCTATTATACATTTTAATAGAATAAGACTGGAACTGTGCTATCTGTGTTGATGTCAGATAAACCATTTTGATGTGTTTGTAATTCAGAAAAGAGTGGGCTACATGATTGTTGTGCACAATTCAAACACACTTTGCCTTTTGTACTGGCCTCACACTTGTGTTTCTCAACTGTCCGTATGTCTGTCTGTAAATTTGAGATTGGAAAGCAATGAAACACTCCGAAATGTTCAAGGAAAAACTCTAAGACACACCTGACCGTCCTTTGTAGAATATTGATTGGTCAACATGAAATGAGATGAATTCTCTAAAAGCCCTTTATTTATACAGGGTTGATACAATGATATGTATACTTGTTCTTCAGTTTACTTTATCTTGCTGTCTGTCAGGTGTGTTTCGTCCTGCTTTTGTTGGTGACCCGTACAGTGTTTCCAGGACTCGTCAGTTAGAGAAACACCATAAACTTGAGTCAACAAACATAAATGAACAAGAACAGTAACTAACAGTAACAGTAACAGTAAAGAATGCAGAACATTTTTTAAAAAGTTAATTATAGTAGGGTTAATAACTTCAGTAACAAGGAGTACTTAACAATAATTGTAAGCGAATTAGCTACACTCGCTTGATACGACCTATTAATATGCAAATTAGCCACGCCCACTTCCATTGTTATGCTAATAAGGCCCCATTGTTATGCAAAGTGAGGCGAAACCGGCCCATATATTACTCATACATTATGTTCTGTCCTAATGTAACACTAGCATACATTATTTTCTGTCCTAGTGTAACACTAGCATTGATATTCCGTCCAAGTGTAACAATAGCAAACAAAAAACATAAAAAGAAGATAATTAATACTTTTTAAAAGTTTATGATTATTCTTTGATTTTATTTCTTGAACTAACTCTGTTGGGCATCTTTCAGTTCATTTCAAACCATATGGAGTCTTTAATTTGTATATTAGAAGAACAAATATTTTGTTTATTGGCCATTTTTTCTGTCTCCATATTATTAACTTCTAATTTCTAATTTCTTTCTTAATTTTACGGTGACAAATTTGGTTATATTTACTTCATATATATACCTAGTAATTATTTAACTGTAATTCATGTCTTGAATTCTTCCAGAATATACCTAATTTTTGAAAATATATTTCATGGTGACGACTTTGGGATTTTTACATGGTGGTATATTTTAAAACAAATTTACTTCATGAAAAATGAAATTTATCCAAAAAAAATTGTTTTCAGACTTATGAATGTTTTAGTCAACTGTATACTGAAGGAAAAGCAAGACAAGTCAATACAATTTTGGAAAATTTCACGGGACATACAATTGAATTTTCCGTCCATGTAACACTAGCAAAAATGAAATCTGCCTTGCCGTGTGTGTGTGGTGTGTGTGTGGTGTGTGTGTGGTGTGTGTGTTGTGTGTGTGTGTGTGTGTTTTGTGTGTTGTGTGTGTTGTGTGTGTTGTGTGTGTGTTGTGTGTGTGTTGTGTGTGTGTGTTGTGTGTGTGTTGTGTGTGTGTGTGTGTTGGTGTGTGTTGTGTGTGTGTTGTGTGTGTGTTGTGTGTGTGTTGTGTGTGTTGTGTGTGTGTTGTGTGTGTGTTGTGTGTGTGTGTTGTGTGTGTGTGTGTGTGGTGTGTGTGTTGTGTGTGTTGTGTGTGTGTGTGTGTGTGTGTGTTGTGTGTGTGTTGTGTGTGTGTTGACTTGAAATTTATCCATAAGCCACCAACGGTCTGTACCTCTATCCTAGGACACCCCTCTTCTTTTTTATCTATCCTAGGATAGAGATACAAGACCTTTGGTGGCTTATGGATAAAAGTTCAAGTTCCTGTGGTATTGTTCACACTAGATAGAGCATTCATGGAGCTACTGAGCTTTGAATATGTTCATTTCTATAGTGACATGAAGATTCTTATAACAGCTTATAATGGGCAACCGGTAGCGACATTATTTAACGGTTAAATAAAATAAAATTAAAAAATAGAAGATTTAGTGGCATTACTCTTGCCCAGTTGATTGTGGATATAATTTTGGCTGGAAAAAAAGAAAGGCGCCAATTTAAGATATCGCCAATACAAAACTCCTTCAACAACACTAACATTTGGCACTGCAGTTGTATTGCGCTATACAGTAAACCATTGAACATTCAAGTAACTGACATGGATTTGTACATTTGGACCAGTTCATTTAACAAAACCGAGGTGTTTTACACCGTACACATGAAAGAACCAGATGAGACTCTGGAATGAGTCTCTGTCTGTATCATTGTACTATCCTCCAAAAATGTAAAATGACAAATCTCTTCCAGAGGCGACGCTCATAATGGGCAACCGGTAGCGTCGATAAATAAACGTAAAACATGCCCGCTGCATGCTGATCAGGATCTATGTTGTTTGCTACATAGCCAAGTGTCTTAGCAAGATCATCTGAATAGCAAACAGCATAGAGACGTAGAACTATGTTCTTTGCAAATCCTGTACTGTTTGAACGATATCCAAAATCAAATGGGTTAACTGATTGATATAAGTTGTAAGAACTTGTTTCGCAATGGAGCTAAAATAAATTTGTATAAACTAAACGTGTGTGATTACATTTTAAAAATAAAAAGTTTAAACTTTATTTTTATTTCACAACGATTGCGAAGCAAGTTCTAACAACTTATAATATATATACATGTATCACTCTTGTTGGCGCGTATGAATGCGTATATGTGGTCTTCGTGTGGGAGGAAACCGGAGTATCCGGAGAAAACCCACCTGTCCGATCTGATGACCACCGTACCACCTCACATACTTCCTGTCCGAGGATCGAACCTGGGTTGCATTGGTGAGAATCGAGCGTTAAACGTGTGTGATGACATTTGTAAGCTCCTGTTAATAAGCAATGTGATGTCCCCTCGTACTGGACACGATACTAGGTGGGTAATGTGATAATTAGGGGTTATGATCAATCATAGCAGGTAGTGATTGATCTCATCAGTAATGTGAGGTAATATAAACTGATCTCTTGGGGGAAAATAGTCCAATACCTACTCAATCAAATATACCGTAACAGTCTTCCCGAAATCAGTAGGACCGTCTGACATGTCCGACAAAAAATCCTTCAGTCAGACAAAATATATGGAAAGTTTAAGTACATTTTAATCATTTGTCTGACCGGTGTCAGACAAACTCTGGCAAAGTTTCGTGAAGACTGCGTAATCAAATAGCAAAATTCATATGTATATATACGCATTGGCATCTTGTCTTATCTCGTTCTCTTATTCGATCCCTCGTCGGACCCTAATTAAATTAACAGTCTTTTAGTTGGGACTTTAAACCAAGGTCTCATGACGGTGCTCTGCACCGTGCACGTAAAAGAACCAGAGGAGACTCTGGAATGGGTCTCTTTCTGTATCATTGCACTAGCCTCCAAAAATCTAAAATGACTGATCTCTTCAGGAGGCATCGCTCATATGGGCAACCGGTTGCGATGATAAATAAACGTAAAACACACACTCTTGTCTCGTTTTCTTGACCTCTATTGCAAAAGTCTTGTTTTCTTGATCTCTATTGCAAAAGTCTTGTTTTCTTTACCTCTATTGCAAAAGTCTTGTTTCCTTGAACTCTATTGCAAAAGTCTCATTTTCTTGACCTCTATTGCAAAAGTCTTGTTTTCTTGACTCTTGTTTTCTTGACCTTTATTGCAAAAGTCTTGTTTTCTTGACCTCTATTGTAAAGGTCTCATTTTCTTGACTTCTATTGCATTGCAAAAGTCTTGTTTTCTTGTACTCTATGGCAAAAGTCTCGTTTTCTTGACCTCTATTGCAAAAGTCTTGTTTTCTTGACCCCTATTGCATTGCAAAAGTCTTGTTTTCTTGACCTATTGCATTGCAAAAGTCTCGTTTTCTTGAACTCTATTGCAAAAGTCTCATTTTCTTGAACTCTATTGTAACAGTCTCGTTTTCTTGATCTCTATTGCAAAAGTCTTGTTTTCTTGACCTCTATTGCATTGCAAAAGTCTCGTTTTCTTGACCTCTATTGCAAAAGTCTTGTTTTCTTGACTTCTATTGCATTGCAAAAGTCTCGTTTTCTTGACCTCTATTACAAAAGTCTCGTTTTCTTGACCTCTATTGCAACAAACTTGTTTTCTTGACCTCTATTGCATTGCAAAAGTCTCATTTTCTTGACCTCTATTGCAAAAGTCTCATTTTCTTGACCTCTATTACAAAAGTCTCGTTTTCTTGACCTCTATTGCAACAATCTTGTTTTCTTGACCTCTATTGCATTGCAAAAGTCTCATTTTCTTGACCTCTATTGCAAAAGTCTCATTTTCTTGACCTCTATTGCAAAAGTATTGTTTTCTTGACCTCTATTGCATTGCAAAAGTCTTGTTTTCTTGACCTCTATTGCATTGCAAAAGTCTTGTTTTCTTGACCTCTATTGCAAAAGTCTCGTTTTCTTGATCTCTATTGCATTGCAAAAGTCTCGTTTTCTTGACCTCTATTGCAAAAGTCTTGTTTTCTTGACCTCTATTGTATTGCAAAAGTCCTGTTTTCTTGACTTCTATTGCATTGCAAAAGTCTTGTTTTCTTGTACTCTATGGCAATAGTCTCGTTTTCTTGACCTCTATTGCAAAAGTCTTGTTTTCTTGACCCCTATTGCATTGCAAAAGTCTTGTTTTCTTGACCTATTGCATTGCAAAAGTCTCGTTTTCTTGAACTCTATTGCAAAAGTCTCATTTTCTTGAACTCTATTGCAAAAGTCTCGTTTTCTTGATCTATTGCAAATGTCTTGTTTTCTTGACCTCTATTGCATTGCAAAAGTCTCGTTTTCTTGACCTCTATTGCAAAAGTCTTGTTTTCTTGACTTCTATTGCATTGCAAAAGTCTCGTTTTCTTGAACTCTATTGCAAAAGTCTCGTTTTCTTGACTTCTATTGCAAAAGTCTTGTTTTCTTGACTTCTATTGCATTGCAAAGTCTCGTTTTCTTGACCTCTATTGCAAAAGTCTCATTTTCATGACCTCTATTGCAAAAGTCTTGTTTTTTTACCTCTATTGCAAAAGTCTTGTTTTCTTGACCTCTATTGCATTGCAAAAGTCTCATTTTCTTGACCTCTATTGCAAAAGTCTCATTTTCATGACCTCTATTGCAAAAGTCTCATTTTCTTGACCTCTATTACAAAAGTCTCGTTTTCTTGACCTCTATTGCAACAATCTTGTTTTCTTGACATCTATTGCATTGCAAGTTTCATTTTCTTGACCTCTATTGCAAAAGTCTTGTTTTCTTGACCTCTATTGCATTGCAAAAGTCTCGTTTTCTTGAACTCTATTGCAAAAGTCTCGTTTTCTTGACCTCTATTGCATTGCAAAAGTCTCGTTTTCTTGATCTCTATTGCAAAAGTCTTGTTTTCTTGACTTCTATTGCATTGCAAAAGTCTCGTTTTCTTGACCTCTATTGCAAAAGTCTCATTTTCTTGACCTCTATTGCAAAAGTCTCATTTTCTTGACCTCTATTGCAAGTCTTGTTTTCTTGACCTCTATTGCAAAAGTCTTGTTTTCTTGACCTCTATTGCAAAAGTCTTGTTTTCTTGACTTCTATTGCATTGCAAAAGTCTCGTTTTCTTGACCTCTATTGCAAAAGTCTCATTTTCTTGACCTCTATTGCAAAAGTCTCATTTTCTTGACCTCTATTGCAAGTCTTGTTTTCTTGACCTCTATTGCAAAAGTCTTGTTTTCTTGACCTCTATTGCAAAAGTTTTGTTTTCTTGACCTCTATTGCATTGCAAAAGTCTCATTTTCTTGACCTCTATTGCAAAATTCTTGTTTTCTTGACCTCTATTGCATTGCAAAAGTCTCGTTTTCTTGATCTCTATTGCAAAAGTCTTGTTTTCTTGAATTCTATTGTAAAATTCACATTCAGTTCCATCACTAAGCCTATACATTATTTTGATCATATTATTGTCAATTGGACAGCTGCTGGTCTTAGATTCTCAGAAAGGAAGAGTACATTTGACCAACATATAACATCTGGGTTTTTTTGTATTAATGATAAACTGAATTTTGCTGTGTTTTGTGAAAGATGGAGGTTATCGATAATGAAGGATGGAAACTATAAATAATACTGCTTTAATTTTAACTCTATGGGGAAGACACCAATGTCAATGTCTGAGGGGAAGACACCAATGTCTGAGGGGAAGACACCAATGTCTGAGGGGAAGACACCAATGTCTGAGGGGAAGACACCAATGTCTGAGGGGAAGACACCAATGTCTGAGGGGAAGACACCAATGTCTGAGGGGAAGACACCAATGTCTGAGGGGAAGACACCAATGTCTGAGGGGAATACGCCAATATCTGAGGGGAAGACACCAATGTCTGAGGGGAAGACACCAATATCTGAGGGGAATACGCCAATGTCTGAGTGGAAGACACCAATGTCTGAGGGGAAGACACCAATGTCTGAGGGGAAGACACCAATGTCTGAGGGGAAGACACCAATGTCTGAGGGGAAGACACCAATGTCTGAGGGAAAGACACCAATATCGGAGGGGAATACACCAATGTCTGAGGGGAATACGCCAATGTCTGAGGGGAAGACACCAATGTCTGAGGGGAAGACACCAATGTCTGAGGGGAAGACACCAATGTCTGAGGGGAATACGCCAATGTCTGATGGAAAGACACCAATGTCTGAGGGGAAGACACCAATGTCTGAGGGGAAGACACCAATGTCTGAGGGGAAGATACCAATGTCTGAGGGGAAGATACCAATGTCTGAGGGGAATACGCCAATGTCTGAGGGGAATACGCCAATGTCTGAGGGAAAGACACCAATGTCTGAGGCAGGGTTGGCATGTTTTTTACACAGACGTTATTTACACCGTTAATTAACGTTAATTAACGTCATGTAAAAAACAGGTTTTTTACATTTTTTTACGGGCGTTCTCGTAAAAAACTAAAATTTAGAAATAAATATGATATTACTTCCAAAATTACTCAAGATATCATCACATTATTTATATATTTTATATATTCAAACTTTCAGTCATTGTATTAGGTGAAGCCACAAAGTAAAGTCTCATTAAACTGATCCTCACCTTCATGTGACATGTTTATGTAGCAATCATAACTAAATGTCAAGTGAAGTGAAATACACAATTACAACTACCAGCAGACAGCTCTCTCATTAAACTGATCCCCACCTTCATGTGACATGTTTATGTAGCAATCATAACTAAGTGTCAAGTGAAGTGAAATACACAATTACAACTACCAGCAGACAGCTCTATAACCATGATAACCAGTGAAGTGAAGGACCTCACCCCATCGGCTGTGATGAAGCATGTCACCGAAGTCCAAAAATACTTCAGGAACCACCACAAGCCCAATGCCTGGTTGTCAGAGTGCTCGGGTAGCGTCAAACCACAACTGCCTGGTAAGACAAGGTGGAAAAGCCAGCTGACATGTTTAGATACATTTGTGACGAACCGCAGTCATTACATGAAAATCATCCAGGACCATGAGGATGATATTGATGCTTCAATCATACGCAAAATCCAGGACTTTAACCTATTCAGGAACGTTCGTGATCTAGCTGCCCAACTACGACCTGTTGCCAAAGCTCTGGATAGATGTCAAGGTGACAAGTGTAGCATCGCAGATGCTTGTGATGTGTGGCTCAAGCTGTTAACAGATCCAATGCTCCAAGCCCATATCAAAGCTGTGGAGAAACGCTTCAAACAGGCTATCCTTGATGAACATTTAGTAGCCTACATGCTCCATCCATCCTACAGGGGTGCTAATCTAAGTGCAAAACAATTGGACACTGTGAATGAATGGGTTACATCCCAGGACCCAAGTTTCATTGTATCACTAATCAACTTTCAGGCACAAGCATCACCATTTCCTGCTACATTCTTCACAGACTTT
>CM026390.1:100892383-100916164 GCA_014843695.1 Archivesica marissinica | reverse complement strand
ATAATGTCTTTGTCCTGTTACATTTTACAAAAAATAAATAAAGTTTAAAGTATGTACCGGTAGGTAAATAGCTATAATGCTAGTGTTATTTGTTTGTAAAAACTCCGACAATAAATTAAAGTTTGAATTGAATTTTGTCAGGTTATATCCGGTGCAAGATCTCCAATTCTAATAATGTACTACAGTGGAACCCTCTCAAACCCAGTAGTCTGTAAGTCGGTAAGCCGTACAAACTGGACGATTTTCTTGGTTGTGATATTTACCCCCTCATGTGGAGGATTTTCTTGGTCGTGATATTTACCCCCTCATGTGGACGATTTTCTTGGTCGTGATATTTACCCCCTCATGTGGACGATTTTCTTGGTCGTGATATTTACCCCCTCATGTGGACGATTTTCTTGGTCGTGATATTTACCCCTCATGTGGACGATTTTCTTGGTCGTGATATTTACCCCCTCATGTGGACGATTATCTTGGTCGTGATATTTACCCCCTCATGTGGAGGATTTTCTTGGTCGTGATATTTACCCCCTCATGTGGACGATTTTCTTGGTCGTGATATTTACCCCCTCATGTGGAGGATTTTCTTGGTCGTGATATTTACCCCCTCATGTGGAGGATTTTCTTGGTCGTGATATTTACCCCCTCATGTGGACGATTTTCTTGGTCGTGATATTTACCCCCTCCCCATGTTTAGGTGGTTAGTGATATTGGATGTGACTTACAATGCGTGTGTTGGGGGTAGATAACTAAAAACCTCATGTGGACGATTTTCTTGGTCGTGATATTTACCCCCTCATGTGGACGATTTTCTTGGTCGTGATATTTACCCCCTCATGTGGACGATTTTCTTGGTCGTGATATTTACCCCCTCCCCATGTTTAGGTGGTTAGTGATATTGGATGTGACTTACAATGCGTGTGTTGGGGGGGGGGATAACTAAAAACTTTGTGGATATATATTTTTCACGACAACGACGCTTCTGTACTTCCAGGTCCCATCAACTATGTACAGGCACAACTTGAAAGAAACTAATAAGAAGCGTTATGACGAGTACCTGGCATTACAAAAAGATAGAAGCAAGGACTACAGGCAAAGAGTAAAGGCGGACCCTGAAAAATTGAAAGAACAAAAGGAAAAGGCCAGATTACGACAGAGTAAATTCAGGGTAAACCTCAAGAAAAAGGCGGCCAATGCTGAACTTCAGGAATGTCCAACCACAGCAGAAAAACCGAAAGAAAATCTAAAGGCAAGGACAAGGGCTGAATCATCTCACAAGCGCAAACAATGGTCCGAGTCGAAAAGGAAATATAGAGCAACTTTGTCATCACAGAAGAAAGTCTGGATCCGACGCAAGGACAAAGAAAGGAAAGCTAGAAAGAGTCAGTTGAAAGCTTCACCAGACAAAGGTCAAACAGGATATCAGTCAAGGAAAACACTATACAACGTCACATCCAAAACAAGAAAATCTCTCCCCACCACACCACAAAAATTCGCGACCGTTATCAAATGTCTCATCAAGAATACAACACCAAGAAAACGAAAAGCAGCCGTCGACATCATGGACGTTGTGAAGAAACAGAAGATTGATGAGGACACGGAACACACAACGGAAGACACCACACATCAGACACCACATACATGTAACCGAGAACCAGAAATAACAAGGAAAAACTTGGTCACGCGCATCAAACAAAAGTACAAACAGGCCACACCAAAGACTACCATTCTAGCAAAACAATTCTACATGAGGGGAGACATTTCAACGCCACTACCCCAGAAGAGATACGCCAGCAAACATGGACCTGGCTATGTTATGCAAACAACCTTGATAGCGGCATACAGACTGTTAAAAAAAGAGCACACAGAAATGAAGATGGGATTTACGAAGTTCACCACTCTCAGGCCAAAGAATGTTAGACTCCTGACACACCGCCATTGGATATATTGTGTATGCACAGTATGCCAAAATATCACTTACAAATTACGAGCTCTTAGCAGATTCATGGCAGGAAAGGCCCCCAAAGACTTTGACGAACTACTGAATGTTGTTATGTGCCGCAAGAGTGATGCACAACGTTTTCACGATGCACAATGCATATTTCAGTTGTGCAAGAAATGTAAAGATTCCAGGTTAACTGACCACCTCGGAACAAAAGAAGAAAACACAATGGTGACCTGGAATCACTGGGAGAGAGTGGTTGAGGATGGGAAGGCAAGGAGAGTCATGAAGAGCAAGCGAGAAAGGGTATCGAACATGATCGAGGAGCTTCAGTCTGATGTTGATGCACCTGTGCAGGGCACCAGCTTTGGCGAACACTTGTTTGTTGGGCAGTGGCAACAGAGGCAGTTTGCAGAAGTGAAGAAAAACCTGCCCACAGACTGTGTCTTGCTTACACTGGACTTCGGCAAAAATCGAACCGTCCGATACCAAGACGAGGCCAAGTCTGTGTTCTTCACTGCTCGACAAATAACAATCCACCCTGTTGTAGTCTTCTATCACTCGCGCGATGTTCCTGATCTGATTGTGAGGAACTCCCTGATATTCCTCAGCGACGACAACAACCACGACTATCACGCTGTAGACCATTTCTTCACGAAATCTGTAGAGTACCTGGAGGGAGAAGGGATAGCATTTTCAAAACTGGTCATCTTCTCCGATGGTTGTGCGTCACAATACAAGGGCAAGGGATCGTTTGCGGATCTTAGCCTGAAAGCTATTCCGATCGAGAGAAATTTCTTCGGATCCGATCACGGAAAATCAGAGTGTGATGGAGAGGTGGGGTGTGTGAATAAAGCTGTTGACATGGCCATACTGGGAAGGAAAACGGTTGTGTCCGATGCAGATGACATGCACACATGGTGCTCTACAAATCTCTGTTTGGATGAAGTTGGCTCTAAGCGACGATTCTTCCTTGTGAAGCCAGGTGATATAAACAGAGATAGAGAGGTCACAAACGTCGCCACACTTCAAGGTTGCCGAAAACTGCACCAGGTGGTCAACGTCCCTTGTTCACCATACAAGTTGTTAGTGAAGAAGCTGTCCTGTTACTGTATACTGTGCATCAATGGCCAGACAGAAGACTGCCCCAACATATCATACACTGGAGCTTTTGAACCACGGATGTTGAAGCCAACCAAGTCTCTGACACCAAAGGACTCCAAGACCACACCGGCCACCAGATCCAAGACCTCACCGGCCTCCAGATCCAAGGCCACACCTACATCCACATTTGAGACCACACCGGCTTCCACATCTAAGACCACACCGGTATCCAGATCCAAGACCACTCCGGCATCCAGATCCAAGACCACACCGGCATCCACATTTGAGACCACACTTGCTTCCACATCTAAGACCACACCGGCCACCAGATCCAAGACCACACCGGCCTCCAGATCCAAGACCACACCAGCATCCACATCTAAGACCGCACCGGCCACCAGATCCAAGACCACACCAGCATCCACATCTAAGACCACACCGGCCACCAGATCCAAGACCACACCGGCCACCAGATCCAAGACCACACCAGCATCCACATTTGAGACCACACCGGTATCCAGATCCAAGACCACATCGGCCTCCAGATCCAAGACCACACCGGCCTCCAGATCCAAGACCACACCGGCATCCAAATCCACGACAACTCTACATTCACCATCACAGCAGCTTTGGGAAAAATTGTCTTCTTGTCAGATATATGATGACTTGCAGCAAATTATAGTACAAACTGAACTAGAGGCTCTGCCACAGCTGCTTGAAGTAACATTTCTCACCCACAAGAGAACCATCGATGGAAGTGCTCTAGATTTGATACTGGAAGATCAGCAAGCATGTGGGTTATATCCGTGCAATGTGTATGGTGATGGCAATTGCCTGCCACGATGTGCTAGTCTGCTGGTGTATGGACATGAAAACAATCACCTGGAGATGAGAGCTCGGATTATCGATGAGCTTGTCAGGCATGAAGACAATTACTTGGATGACGATTTCCTGACAAATGGATGCAATTCGTCTGCACATAGCAATGTAGCCGTACAGTTTGCCATGTTCTCTGAAAAGTATGATACACAGCAGTTGTCTGATGTGGCTGTGCAGAGAATTTTCCGAGCGGAGGTTCTTAATCTGTGTCGGAGTGGTCGGTATATGGGCGCATGGCAGATGGCGGCCTTGGCCAATGTTCTTAAAACAGAGGTGGTCTCCGTGTACCCACTGTATGGTGGAAAAACAATGAGGAATGACCTGCACAGAAGATTCCCACCTTTTCATGTGAGTGAACTTGGCAAGGCCAAGGAGGTTTACATTATGTGGAGCAACGTCAATGGAGCCAACATTCCAGAGAGCGATTGGCGACCAAACCACTTTGTGCCTCTTCTGAAGACTGGTCCAGAAGAAAATCATCCTAGTCCTGATCAATCCTACACCAATGAAGTTGAAGCGCTGTCCCCATTGTTCGCATTTGAAGATGACGCTGATGAACAGGACTCCTTCAGTGTCAACACCAGCATGGTGAATATCATAATTCAAGAGCTTGGCGATGATCAGATGCGCGATGTAGACGACCAGGCCACCATTGCTGACCAGATCACCACTGATAATAAGATGGCCGAGGTAGACGACCAGATCACCACTGATGATCAGATGCCTGAGGTAGACGACCGGATCTCCACTGATGATAAGATGCCCGAGGTAGACGACCAGATCACCACTGATGATCAGATGCCCGAGGTAGACGACCGGTTCACCACTGATGATAAGATGCCCGGGGTAGACGACCGGATCACCACTGATGATCAGATGCCCGGGGTAGACGACCGGATCACCACTGATGATCAGATGCCCGAGGTATACGACCGGTTCACCACTGATGATAAGATGCCCGAGGTAGACGACCGGATCTCCACTGATGATCAGATACCCGGGGTAGACGACCGGATCACCACTGATGATCAGATGCCCGGGGTAGACGACCGGATCACCACTGATGATCAGATGCCCGAGGTAGACGACCGGATCACCACTGATGATCAGATGCCCGAGGTAGACGACCGGATCACCACTGATGATCAGATGCCCGAGGTAGACGACCGGTTCACCACTGATGATAAGATGCCCGGGGTAGACGACCGGATCACCACTGATGATCAGATGCCCGGGGTAGACGACCGGATCACCACTGATGATCAGATGCCCGAGGTAGACGACCGGTTCACCACTGATGATAAGATGCCCGAGGTAGACGACCGGATCACCACTGATGATCAGATGCCCGAGGTAGACGACCGGATCACCACTGATGATCAGATGCCCGAGGTAGACGACCGGTTCACCACTGATGATAAGATGCCCGGGGTAGACGACCGGATCACCACTGATGATCAGATGCCCGGGGTAGACGACCGGATCACCACTGATGATCAGATGCCCGAGGTATACGACCGGTTCACCACTGATGATAAGATGCCTGAGGTAGACGACCGGATCGCCACTGATGATCAGATACCCGGGGTAGACGACCGGATCACCACTGATGATCAGATGCCCGGGGTAGACGACCGGATCACCACTGATGATCAGATGCCCGAGGTAGACGACCGGTTCACCACTGATGATAAGATGCCCGAGGTAGACGACCGGATCACCACTGATGATCAGATGCCCGAGGTAGACGACCGGTTCACCACTGATGATAAGATGCCCGAGGTAGACGACCGGATCACCACTGATGATCAGATGCCCGAGGTAGACGACCGGTTCACCACTGATGATAAGATGCCCGAGGTTGACGACCGGATCACCACTGATGATAAGATGCCCGAGGTAGACGACCGGATCGCCACTGATGATCAGATGCCCGGGGTAGACGACCGGATCACCACTGATGATCAGATGCCCGAGGTAGACGACCGGTTCACCACTGATGATAAGATGCCCGAGGTTGACGACCGAATCACCACTGATGATCAGATGCCCGAGGTAGACGACCGGTTCACCACTGATGATAAGATGCCCGAGGTTGACGACCGGATCACCACTGATGATAAGATGCCCGAGGTAGACGACCGGATCACCACTGACGATCAGATGCCCGAGGTAGACGACCGGATCACCACCGATGATAAGATGCCCGAGGTTGACTACCGGATCGCCACTGATGATAAGATGCCCGAGGTTGACGACCGGATCACCACTGATGATCAGATGCCCGAGGTAGACGACCGGATCACCACCGATGATAAGATGCCCGAGGTTGACGACCGGATCACCACCGATGATAAGATGCCCGAGGTTGACGACCGGATCACCACTGATGATAAGATGCCCGAGGTAGACGACCGGATCACCACTGATGATCAGATGCCCGAGGTAGACGACCGGTTCACCACTGATGATAAGATGCCCGAGGTAGACGACCGGATCGCCACTGATGATCAGATGCCCGGGGTAGACGACCGGATCACCACTGATGATCAGATGCCCGGGGTAGACGACCGGATCACCACTGATGATCAGATGCCCGAGGTATACGACCGGTTCACCACTGATGATAAGATGCCCGAGGTAGACGACCGGATCGCCACTGATGATCAGATACCCGGGGTAGACGACCGGATCACCACTGATGATCAGATGCCCGGGGTAGACGACCGGATCGCCACTGATGATCAGATGCCCGGATCACCACTCCCGACATCGTCACCCGGTGCTATGAAGTAAGTACAAGAGAATCCCAGATGTTCATAAACACTTTATTCAATCCCATACATCATCAAATGTTACAAATAATAATACATCATGTGAAAAATAGGTTATGTCAATTGCAATATGTTAAGTATAAATTTGCTATATGCAAAACAAACAATACAATACAGAAAACACAAAATTCATGTCTTGAAATAAATGTTCCTACAAATTATCAATTGCCCTCATACGTTTTGTAATAATAAGCTCTTCGTGCAGGCGAGCTAAAAACAAACACACAAACCCTCTTTTCTTTTTTAAATTAAGACTAAATAAGCACAATTCTGCATCTTCCTATTAATGTCTTTTGTACGCATGTAGCTCACGTGAGCTATTGTTACCGCAATGTGTCTGTCGTCCGTCGAGAAATGGTATCGAACATGATCGAGGAGCTTCAGTCTGATGATTTATGCATTGTTTATTTATTGCACCAACCCAGTGTCCAGACCGAGCTGCACCAACCCAGTGTCCAGACCGAGCTGCACCAACCCAGCGTCCAGACTGAGCTGCACCAATCCACTGTCGAGGCGGACCAGCAGCCACCCAGTGACCAGACCAAACTTCCATCCAGGTACATGTAATTACTTACACTTTGGGGACCATGATCTTACACGTAAAGTTCTGACATGCTACAGTGACAAAGTAGTATTCATTGTGCACCTATTCATATGATATTGAAACTCTTTATTTAAGTCCCGAGACAGAGCTGCAGCAACCCAATGTCGAGAGCGAGCTGCACCAATCCAGTTTTGAGACCGAGCAGCAGCCATCCAGTGGCGAGACCGAACGTCCTTCCAGGTACATATATTTTACTTGTAAACATGTTAGGACAATGATCTTACACATAAAGTTCTGACACGCAACAGTAACAAAGTAGAATTGATTGTGCAGCTATTCATATGATATTAAATCTCTTTATTTATTATGAATAATACGTTTCCTATTCAGTACATGTAGTTGTTGCAAGAATTAGTACACAATTCCAATAAACACTAACAAATCACGTTGAGTTTGATGATTCGCATGGTCTAATAAAACATTGATTCTACTGTTGGGTACTCAATATTTATTTTATACTACTTATGCATTACTTGTGAATAGGTTTCCTGCAGGAACCAACATTTTAGTTAGTGTTGGTTCAAAAACATTGAATGCTGTGGTAAGTAAAATGTTCAAAATTGTGTTAAAAGTTATTATTCCCCCAGAGGTATATGGGCATTTTGACTTTACTTTGTTGGTTTTATGTATTTGAATATTGAAAACGTTAAAATGAGCATTTTTAATCATTTTAATCACTTTGAAATAGACGTCGGTTGGAATTATAAGGAATACACGACTTTTGTTGAGAATTTATCGGGGATATAAACATTGAAAAAGCGTGTAATACAAGTTGAAGGCCTTCTGGCCTTCAACTAGTATTTTCCCGCCTTTTCAATGTTCATACCCGATAAATTCTCAACAAAAGTCGTTTATTCCTATAATATATCGTTCTTATTCAGCTGTTCATGTATATAATTTCAGGTTGTCCCAAAGACTGATGAAGTCGAGGAATATGGATTATGGATTCAGTTTTATCGTCCATATAAGAAACGTCTATGGACCTTGGAAGAAAAACAATTTTTTGTTTGCTGGGAAGATATTGTTAAGGAGATTAATCAGCCGTCACTGGTCATGATTGGATCTAGAATCTATTATACATTTTAATAGAATAAGACTGGAACTGTGCTATCTGTGTTGATGTCAGATAAACCATTTTGATGTGTTTGTAATTCAGAAAAGAGTGGGCTACATGATTGTTGTGCACAATTCAAACACACTTTGCCTTTTGTACTGGCCTCACACTTGTGTTTCTCAACTGTCCGTATGTCTGTCTGTAAATTTGAGATTGGAAAGCAATGAAACACTCCGAAATGTTCAAGGAAAAACTCTAAGACACACCTGACCGTCCTTTGTAGAATATTGATTGGTCAACATGAAATGAGATGAATTCTCTAAAAGCCCTTTATTTATACAGGGTTGATACAATGATATGTATACTTGTTCTTCAGTTTACTTTATCTTGCTGTCTGTCAGGTGTGTTTCGTCCTGCTTTTGTTGGTGACCCGTACAGTGTTTCCAGGACTCGTCAGTTAGAGAAACACCATAAACTTGAGTCAACAAACATAAATGAACAAGAACAGTAACTAACAGTAACAGTAACAGTAAAGAATGCAGAACATTTTTTAAAAAGTTAATTATAGTAGGGTTAATAACTTCAGTAACAAGGAGTACTTAACAATAATTGTAAGCGAATTAGCTACACTCGCTCGATACGACCTATTAATATGCAAATTAGCCACGCCCACTTCCATTGTTATGCTAATAAGGCCCCATTGTTATGCAAAGTGAGGCGAAACCGGCCCATATATTACTCATACATTATGTTCTGTCCTAATGTAACACTAGCATACATTATTTTCTGTCCTAGTGTAACACTAGCATTGATATTCCGTCCAAGTGTAACAATAGCAAACAAAAAACATAAAAAGAAGATAATTAATACTTTTTAAAAGTTTATGATTATTCTTTGATTTTATTTCTTGAACTAACTCTGTTGGGCATCTTTCAGTTCATTTCAAACCATATGGAGTCTTTAATTTGTATATTAGAAGAACAAATATTTTGTTTATTGGCCATTTTTTCTGTCTCCATATTATTAACTTCTAATTTCTAATTTCTTTCTTAATTTTACGGTGACAAATTTGGTTATATTTACTTCATATATATACCTAGTAATTATTTAACTGTAATTCATGTCTTGAATTCTTCCAGAATATACCTAATTTTTGAAAATATATTTCATGGTGACGACTTTGGGATTTTTACATGGTGGTATATTTTAAAACAAATTTACTTCATGAAAAATGAAATTTATCCAAAAAAAATTGTTTTCAGACTTATGAATGTTTTAGTCAACTGTATACTGAAGGAAAAGCAAGACAAGTCAATACAATTTTGGAAAATTTCACGGGACATACAATTGAATTTTCCGTCCATGTAACACTAGCAAAAATGAAATCTGCACACACTATTCCAAATGTAGAAAGAAAGAAAGAATAACATACGCACTATTCCAAATGTAGAAAGAAAGAATAACATACACACTATTCCAAATGTAGAAAGAAAGAATAACATACGCACTATTCCAAATGTAGAAAGAAAGAAAGAATAGCATACGCACTATTCCAAATGTAGAAAGAAAGAATAACATACGCACTATTCCAAATGTAGAAAGAAAGAAGTAGCATACGCACTATTCCAAATGTAGAAAGAAAGAATAACATACGCACTATTCCAAATGTAGAAAGAAAGAAAGAATAACATACACACTATTCCAAATGTAGAAAGAAAGAATAACATACGCACTATTCCCAATGTAGAAAGAAAGAATAACATACACACTATTCCCAATGTAGAAAGAAAGAATAACATACGCACTATTCCAAATGTAGAAAGAAAGAAAGAATAACATACACACTATTCCAAATGTAGAAAGAAAGAAAGAATAACATACACACTATTCCAAATGTAGAAAGAAAGAAAGAATAACATACACACTATTCCAAATGTAGAAAGAAAGAATAACATACGCACTATTCCAAATGTAGAAAGAAAGAAAGAATAACATACGCACTATTCCCAATGTAGAAAGAAAGAAAGAATAACATACACACTATTCCCAATGTAGAAAGAAAGAATAACATACACACTATTCCAAATGTAGAAAGAAAGAATAACATACACACTATTCCAAATGTAGAAAGAAAGAATAACATACACACTATTCCAAATGTAGAAAGAAAGAAAGAATAACATACGCACTATTCCCAATGTAGAAAGAAAGAAAGAATAACATACACACTATTCCCAATGTAGAAAGAAAGAATAACATACACACTATTCCAAATGTAGAAAGAAAGAATAACATACGCACTATTCCAAATGTAGAAAGAAAGAATAACATACACACTATTCCAAATGTAGAAAGAAAGAAAGAATAACATACACACTATTCCAAATGTAAAAAGAAAGAATAACATACACACTATTCCAAATGTAGAAAAAAAGAATAACATACACACTATTCCAAATGTAAAAAGAAAGAATAACATACACACTATTCCAAATGTAGAAAAAAAGAATAACATACGCACTATTCCAAATGTCAAAAGCAGTAGCAAGCTTTTGAAATTGTGCCGACAGTCTGCGGTTTCAAGGAATGCAATGATGTGTGTCGCCAATAATTACATAGAGGGTTCCACAAGAAACTATTATATCAGCATATAAACAAGTGAATGAAGTATTGCAGTGCAATGCCAATGTCTCCTACCAGATGGCAGCAATAAAGTGGTACCGGGTATATACATGAAGACAATTTTTAAAAAAATGGAGGCGGTGGTCATGAGTGGGTTGGGGGGGGGGGGTATGAGGTATAATGATATACATGTATCATCTCATCAAATTTCTACAATTAATGGTCAAGCTATGTTGTTGATAATTTCAATATATTAATGGTTGACCTTTAACCTCTGAGTGTGACCTTGATCTTTGAGGTATCTGATTTGACACGTCATCTTCATGTGATGAACATTTGTGTGTAGTGACAATACATGACAAAGCTACCGCCCGGAAGCGCAATATACCAGTATATGACCTTTAACCTCAAAGTGTGACCTCAACCTTTGAGGTATTTCTTTTTCAAAATCCCCTCATCCATGACAAAGTTACAGAGCGAACACAATAATTATATTATACCACTATCTGACCTTTAACCTCTAAGTGTGACATCGATTTTTGAGGTAGGGACCTGGGTCTTGGATGCGACACATCGTGTTGATGTAGCGAATATTTACGTGTAATTATTTGAAAATTATGACAAAATTACAGCCCGGAAATGGCTGGATAGAATATATACGATCGTCCTCACGGAATTGTCTTGTGTCACTTCCCCATTGTTCTCTCTATTGCTCTTTCAGTCACATAAGAACATTTATAGTCAGGGTACGATTAAAGAAGGCAGACTACAAGGGTATTGTGCTGAAACACCAAGTCATTTTGTAGATAAATCTCATTTCAAGACAATGCTTTATTTCATATTAAAACACTGTCGTGACGTCATACCTTTGTACTTGCAGTTCATTATTATTAATATTGGACTGCTGTCAAAAGGCCAGAGTATTAAATTAAATCCTACGCATAAATGTATGAAATTAACAATTTTAATTAGTAGGATCTTGTTATATAAGTGTGTGTTTTAAGTAAGATATAAGCCTCAAACGGATCCAATATGTAAAATATTGGTACTGTCTTCGGCGCTACGCGCCTCACACAGTCCACTATTTTACATATTGGATCGTTTTCAGCTTATATCCTATACTTATTTCTATATAAACTATTTCTTTAGCACACATGAAACAGCTATGTCTGCACAGCTGGTTGAAGCAATACACAGTTGCATGACAATCCCAGGTCTAGTCAAAATAACGAAATCATATATAATTGTGCCACTGTACTAGCTTAGCCAGATGGCAACTCTTACTTTGTAAGTACAAGTCCATGAACACAAAAGGTGCCAAGAAAATAGATTAGTTGGAAACAAATTAGAGACATTATATTAAATACATGTACAACTAACTAACAATGGTCCTACACACTACGACTTACCAGATATGTTCTTCCATTGTGGAGGCATTCCCCTGAAACAAGTAAAACATCAAATTTAAGCATACTAATTTACCTAATTATGTTATGTTATATTTCGGGTTTTACGCCTGCATCAGCACCATTTCGGGCTATATCGCTGGCGGGCAGTTTACCTAAATATTTCATCTCGGTGAGTGTGACAGTGGATATTGTCAACCCGAGGAAAATAATTTCATCCGATGCACAGAAATATTTATATAATGTTTGTCAAATTCAACTGTTACAGTTAACTATTGCTTGCATACAATTGTTATATGTTATATTTCGGGTTTTACGCCTGCATCAGCACCATTTTCGGGCTATATCGCCGGCGGGCAGTTTACCTAACAACACCTTTCCTGGGCAGGCTCCAGTGGTTAACCAGTACTTGGGTGCACCAACCTCCGTAAGAAACTGCCAACTTTTTCATATAAATGAGACACGGCCTGAGCGGGGCTCGAACCCGTGACCATCAGTGATGATAGGTTATAGTGGTATAATTTACCTAATTAAAATACTAATTTTGTAAACAATGAAGTTTTATACACCAATTTAAATCGTATGGTACAACTACATAATTATATACAGTCTACAACCGTTATGTCAAAGTCGGTTATGTCGAATTCTCTGGTTATCTCGAAGTCGGATCGAAGTCCCATTTCAGACACTATCATTGTACATATAATCGGCTTCGTTTATATCGAATATCGTTAAGTCAAACTTCGGTTATGTCGATGTTTTTGTTCGGTCCGACAGAATTCGACATCAACGGATGTAGACTGTAACTTAAATGTTGAGAGAACCTGTGGTCTGACCATTAGTGTAAATAAGCATTTTAATAGCATATTCAACATCCATTCTTGACCTGCTTCCCTTGGCCATGTATGGCTAGGGGACAGCATGGCTAGAGTAACAGGCTACCAATGCACTGTCCCCCATGCAGTGCTGGGGAAGATCCACAATCTCTACTACTAAAATACGACTGGGAAATAGCGGGAAATAGCAGTAGTTACTTGTGCAAAAGAGGGGCATATATATATATATTATTCTCCTGCCTATTGTATATCAATCAATTGATAGGGAGAGGAACTATATAAGTTTTCTTTCGTTCTAATCCCTTTCAGTTTACTGCTGTTAAATTATATGTAAAATGTTCATTTCTTGATTACATGTACAAATACTGAAATAAATAATGTTTAAACTAAAAGAGGGGCAGCACTTAATTTCCAGCAAACTGTCCCTGCAGGGACGTGCGGCTACACAGGATGGGTTGAGAGAAAAAGAAAAATACCCGCCCTTTCTCAGCCCAGGAAAAGTTGGACAACTGAGTAATGCATAATATGAATAGATCTATATATTAGAGGATGCACAAACTAGACACAAGTTTCACCATCAGATCTGTACATGCAGCGATATACATTTAACATATTCAACACCAAGTACCTGACATGGACTGGTCCATGATATTTTTAGACCAATAAATTAATCAGAAAATTACATTTGGATCAGTTCATTTATCAAAATTGGTAATTATGTCGAAAAATAGTAATATTACTGGCAAAAAGTGCAGATCCTGGTGAGTCATCTGGATCTACACGTTTTTTGTAAGTCTATTTCTAAACTATTTGTAGGTCTATTTAGAGATCTGTGATAGAAAAGAGATGTGTTGAAAAGGTTAATATGCACATAGCTTAGCTAGTGCATAATATCGGAGAATACTAGTGTGTGTGGTACGGCGATATAGCTAGTTCTTTCAAATACCGAGCTCAGCCAATTAGCTAACACATCTACGACTTTCTTAACTAAGATCATTAGCAAGCTGTGCAGGTATTTAATACAATGACTCGGCAACATTTCTAATATGCCATATATAAATCACAAGGATGGCATAATGAGCCGATAGCTCGTTTAGCTCTTCTGTCTCCTTTCTTTAGCATTGTCAATACACTGTAATAACTTGTACAACAAAGGGTATGGAATTTGAAAGATCTACGAAGACTCCCGCATGATCATATAATCATTGATCCTCAGAAGGCTTTTGATAGAAACAAGTATTTGTTGATAGTAGTGAACAGCTCCTGTCTAATATCTCCCTCCATGCTTTGATCTATCTCCACTATACATATTAATGATGAAAGGAGAGATAAAGAAAACTTTCATTCAAGTGTTTTTGTAGGTTTTGTCACACTGAAATGGATCCTCCAATCTTGTCAATCTTGGGGTCAATGATCCATATATTAAAATATGACGTTTTTGACGCCTTCTTACTTTACTAGTTAGACTCGATAGAATGCAGAGAAACGTTTACAAAAGCAATGGGCGTTGTTGTCTTAAATATGGACATTAATAACGTTCTCTTCCCCAAAGTGAAATATTGCAGTAATATGTAAATTAGTCTACATTTGCAGCTGCAATATTGAGGTAATAAATTAATTTTCAATGTATTTCCTTAAAGAAGACGACTGAAATGCAAGCATTATCCTGTGTCAACATTATTCAAAATACTTCATTGTTGTTTAATTACATACAATACATGTACTAGTACAATAAAAACATTTTTATTAAAGTTTATTTAACATCAATTATGCACCAAGGTGTCATGTATTAATGCACTGTGATTCACCAAGGTGTCCTGTATTAATGCACTGTGATGCACCAAGGTGTCATGTATTAATGCACTGTGATGCACCGAGGTGTCATGTATTAATGCAGTGTAACACATTTCTATACAACTTCCATACATACCAAACTCAACTATTAAATCTTAATAGATATTCATAAACATCTTCCTCAACGGAAATTTGAGAAATAAAAATCAGAATTTGCAAATTCTTCACTATACAGTAGCTTCATGCAGAGTCCACTAATTTTATCTTATTAAGATCATATTAAACCCTGTTGTGACATTGATTACATATATAAGATTGTAACACGCTTGACGTGACATTTACCAACATTCTTTCACCAATCGTGCGCTATCATCATACTATTGTTCAGTGAACCATACCACTGCAAGAAACGATCATAACAACAAGGAGGCTATTCGGTGGGACAAGGAAATTCATGGCCTGTCAACACCTGTCAAGCTCCAAACATACTACAAGTAGCAAAACATTTGATTGCAGATTTGTCCTCCTTTAATCTCACTCTATGTCACCTGTCACTTTAACATGCATACACTTGCAAAGAAACAGAAATTTTAAAATATACTTTGTTATAATTTGCATAAATTTGGTCAGGTTCATGGCCTCAAACACACATCAGATCATACAAGGTCAAGTTGTGCATTGTAGTTTATAGGTTCAATGTTTGACAACATCACAACCCCTTAAAATCATCTAGTTGCTTCGATGCTATGTTTCAAATATATACACTGTTTAATCAAATTTTCTAGAAACACCAGCTACACACCGTATTTGTTTGATTCTGTTGTAATTGTCTGTGCTGACTATCTCTTGTGTCAACAGTGAATACATTTGCTAACCTTGACCTTTCCATCTTAACAACAGAGGCTAATGCCAACTTCTGCACAGTCTGTCAACTATTGCTAGTTTATACTTTATTACATCCCATGTGCTAGTTTATACCGTCCTATGTGCTAGTTTATACCATCCTATGTGATAGTTTATACCATCCTATGTGATAGTTTATACCATCCTATGTGCTAGTTTATACCGTCCTATGTGCTAGTTTATACCATCCTATGTGCTAGTTTATACCATCCTATGTGCTAGTTTATACCGTCCTATATGCTAGTTTATACTATCACATGTGCTAGTTTATACCATCATATATGCTAGTTTATACCATCCTATGTGCTAGTTTATACTTTATTCCATCCTATGTGCTAGTTTATACCGTCCCATGTGCTAGTCTATACCATCCTATATGCTAGTTTATACCATCCTATATGCTAGTTTATACCATCCTATGTGCTAGTTTATACCATCCTATATGCTAGTTTATACCATCCTATATGCTAGTTTATACCATCCTATGTGCTAGTCTATACCATCCTATATGCTAGTTTATACCATCCTATATGCTAGTTTATACCGTCCTATATGCTAGTTTATACCATCACATGTGCTAGTTTATACCGTACTATATGCTAGTTTATACCGTCCTATATGCTAGTTTATACCATCCTATGTGCTAGTTTATACCATCACATGTGCTAGTTTATACTTTATTCCATCCTATATGCTAGTTTATTCCATCCTATGTGCTAGTTTATACCATCCTATATGCTAGTTTATACCATCCTATGTGCTAGTTTATACCATCACATGTGCTAGTTTATACTTTATTCCATCCTATATGCTAGTTTATTCCATCCTATGTGCTAGTTTATACCATCACATGTGCTAGTTTATACTTTATTCCATCCTATATGCTAGTTTATTCCATCCTATGTGCTAGTTTATACCATCACATGTGCTAGTTTATACTTTATTCCATCCTATATGCTAGTTTATTCCATCCTATGTGCTAGTTTATACCATCCTATATGCTAGTTTATACCATCCTATATGCTAGTTTATACCATCCTATATGCTAGTTTATACCATCCTATATGCTAGTTTATACCATCCTATGTGCTAGTTTATACCATCCTATATGCTAGTTTATACCATCCTATATGCTAGTTTATACCATCCTATGTGCTAGTTTATACCATCCTATGTGCTAGTTTATACCGTCCTATATGCTAGTTTATACCATCCCATGTGCTAGTTTATACCGTCCTATATGCTAGTTTATACGTACCATGTGCTAGTTTATACCATCCTATGTGCTAGTTTATACCATCCTATGTGCTAGTTTATACCGTCCCATGTGCTAGTTTATACCGTCCTATATGCTAGTTTATACCATCACATGTGCTAGTTTATACCGTCCCATGTGCTAGTTTATACCATCCTATATGCTAGTTTATACCATCCTATGTGCTAGTTTATACCGTCCTATATGCTAGTTTATACCTTCCCATGTGCTAGTTTATACCGTCCCATGTGCTAGTTTATACCATCCTATATGCTAGTTTATACCATCCTATATGCTAGTTTATACCATCCTATGTGCTAGTCTATACCATCCTATATGCTAGTTTATACCATCCTATATGCTAGTTTATACCGTCCTATATGCTAGTTTATACCATCACATGTGCTAGTTTATACCGTACTATATGCTAGTTTATACCGTCCTATATGCTAGTTTATACCATCCTATGTGCTAGTTTATACCATCACATGTGCTAGTTTATACTTTATTCCATCCTATATGCTAGTTTATTCCATCCTATGTGCTAGTTTATACCATCCTATATGCTAGTTTATACCATCCTATGTGCTAGTTTATACCATCACATGTGTTAGTTTATACTTTATTCCATCCTATATGCTAGTTTATTCCATCCTATGTGCTAGTTTATACCATCACATGTGCTAGTTTATACTTTATTCCATCCTATATGCTAGTTTATTCCATCCTATGTGCTAGTTTATACCATCACATGTGCTAGTTTATACTTTATTCCATCCTATATGCTAGTTTATTCCATCCTATGTGCTAGTTTATACCATCCTATATGCTAGTTTATACAATCCTATATGCTAGTTTATACCATCCTATATGCTAGTTTATACCATCCTATATGCTAGTTTATACCATCCTATGTGCTAGTTTATACCATCCTATGTGCTAGTTTATACCATCCTATATGCTAGTTTATACCATCCTATATGCTAGTTTATACCATCCTATGTGCTAGTTTATACCATCCTATGTGCTAGTTTATACCGTCCTATATGCTAGTTTATACCATCCCATGTGCTAGTTTATACCGTCCTATATGCTAGTTTATACCGTCCCATGTGCTAGTTTATACCATCCTATGTGCTAGTTTATACCATCCTATGTGCTAGTTTATACCGTCCCATGTGCTAGTTTATACCGTCCTATTTGCTAGTTTATACCATCACATGTGCTAGTTTATACCGTCCCATGTGCTAGTTTATACCGTCCCATGTGCTAGTTTATACCATCCTATATGCTAGTTTATACCGTCCTATGTGCTAGTTTATACCATCCTATATGCTAGTTTATACCTTCCCATGTGCTAGTTTATACCGTCCCATGTGCTAGTTTATACCATCCTATATGCTAGTTTATACCATCCTATGTGCTAGTTTATACCATCCTATGTGCTAGTTTATACCATCCTATATGCTAGTTTATACCATCCTATATGTTAGTTTATACCATCCTATGTGCTAGTTTATACCATCACATGTGCTAGTTTATACTTTATTCCATCCTATATGCTAGTTTATTCCATCCTATGTGCTAGTTTATACCATCACATGTGCTAGTTTACACTTTATTCCCTCCTATATGCTAGTTTATACCATCCTATGTGCTAGTTTATACCATCCTATGTGCTAGTTTATACCATCCTATGTGCTAGTTTATACCGTCCCATGTGCTAGTTTATACCGTCCTATATGCTAGTTTATACCATCACATGTGCTAGTTTATACCGTCCCATGTGCTAGTTTATACCGTCCTATGTGCTAGTTTATACCGTCCCATGTGCTAGTTTATACCATCCTATATGCTAGTTTATACCGTCCTATGTGCTAGTTTATACCGTCCTATATGCTAGTTTATACCGTCCCATGTGCTAGTTTATACCGTCCCATGTGCTAGTTTATACCATCCTATGTGCTAGTTTATACCGTCCTATATGCTAGTTTATACCATCCCATGTGCTAGTTTATACCATCCTATATGCTAGTTTATACCATCCTATATGCTAGTTTATACCATCACATGTGCTAGTTTATACCATCCTATATGCTAGTTTATACCATCACATGTGCTAGTTTATACCATCCCATATGCTAGTTTATACCGTCCCATGTGCTAGTTTATACCATCACATGTGCTAGTTTATACCATCCTATGTGCTAGTTTATACCGTCCTATGTGCTAGTTTATACCATCCTATGTGCTAGTTTATACCATCCTATGTGCTAGTTTATACCATCCTATATGCTAGTTTATACCATCCTATATGTTAGTTTATACCATCCTATGTGCTAGTTTAAACCATCCTATGTGCTAGTTTATACCATCACATGTGCTAGTTTATACTTTATTCCATCCTATATGCTAGTTTATACCGTACTATATGCTAGTTTATACCGTCCTATATGCTAGTATATACCATCCCATGTGCTAGTTTATACCATCACATGTGCTAGTTTATACTGTCCTATGTGCTAGTTTATACCATCCTATGTGCTAGTTTATACCATCCTATGTGTTAGTTTATACCATCCTATATGCTAGTTTATACTATCCTATGTGCTAGTTTATACCATCCTATGTGTTAGTTTATACCATCCCATATGCTAGTTTATACCATCCTATATGCTAGTTTATACCATCCTATGTGCTAGTTTATACCATCCTATGTGCTAGTTTATATCATCCTATATGCTAGTTTATACCATCCTATATGTTAGTTTATACCATCCTATGTGCTAGTTTATACCATCACATGTGCTAGTTTATACTTTATTCCATCCTATATGCTAGTTTATTCCATCCTATGTGCTAGTTTATACCATCACATGTGCTAGTTTACACTTTATTCCATCCTATATGCTAGTTTATTCCATCCTATGTGCTAGTTTATACCATCCTATGTGCTAGTTTATACCATCCTATATGCTAGTTTATACCATCCCATGTGCTAGTTTATACCATCCCATGTGCTAGTTTATACCATCCTATGTGCTAGTTTATAACATCCTATGTGCTAGTTTATACCATCCTATGTGTTAGTTTATACCATCCTATATGCTAGTTTATACCATCCTATGTGCTAGTTTATACCATCCTATGTGTTAGTTTATACCATCCTATATGCTAGTTTATACCATCCTATATGCTAGTTTATACCATCCTATGTGCTAGTTTATACCATCCTATGTGCTAGTTTATACCATCCTATATGCTAGTATATACCATCCTATATGCTAGTTTATACCATCCTATATGTTAGTTTATACCATCCTATGTGCTAGTTTATACCATCCTATGTGCTAGTTTATACCATCACATGTGCTAGTTTATACCATCCTATGTGCTAGTTTATACCATCCTATGTGCTAGTTTATACCATCCTATGTGTTAGTTTATACCGTCCTATATGCTAGTTTATACCATCCTATATGCTAGTTTATACCATCCTATGTGTTAGTTTATACCATCCTATGTGCTAGTTTATACCGTCCTATATGCTAGTTTATACTTTATTCCATCCTATGTGCTAGTTTATACCGTCCCATGTGCTAGTTTATACCGTACTATATGCTAGTTTATACCATCCTATATGCTAGTTTATACCATCCTATATGCTAGTTTATACCATCCTATATGCTAGTTTATACCATCCTATGTGCTAGTTTATACTTTATTCCATCCTATGTGCTAGTTTATACCATCCCATGTGCTAGTTTATACCGTCCTATGTGCTAGTTTATACCGTACTATGTGCTAGTTTATACCATCACATGTGCTAGTTTATACTTTATACCATCCTATGTGCTAGTTTATACCATCCTATGTGCTAGTTTATACCATCCTATGTGCTAGTTTATACCGTCCTAGTGCTAGTTTATACCATCCTATGTGCTAGTTTATACCGTCCTATGTGCTAGTTTATACCGTCCTATGTGCTAGTTTATACCATCCTATGTGCTAGTTTATACCATCCTATGTGCTAGTTTATACCATCCCATGTTCAATCATTCAGTTTTTTTATTAAAATAAAACTATTAGAACAGAATAAGTGTACGTGTATAAATATTTGACTAGTAAGTCCATTACAAGTAGCATCAGGCACTGAAGATCATAGAATATTTAGAATATTTAGTATTCTAATTATTTCAATCAGTATTATTTTCAAATAATAATTTTTCTGTTATAATAAAATATTATGCAGTTGAGAATGGTTCTCTAATGCCTTATTGAAGCTAGACAAGTCCTGTTGAATGGCATCCAATAACCATCTGCTGCACTAACCATGTCGGGTGTGTGCATACAACCATTATATACATATTGATTTCCTTATTTGATACATTAATGAATTATGATTTTAATTGTTTGATATTAACAACGTTCACTGTAGATATGGATTTGCACTCGGTGACTTAGAGGACTAAATCTCTTGTCAATGTAGTTAGCACTTATTATACGGCATGTATACATATATTTAGGGGGTATATAGCTATATGGCATGCATACATATATTTATGGGGGGATATAGCTATATGGCATGCATACATATATTTAGGGGGGATATAGCTATACGGCATGTATACATATATTTATGGGGGGGATATAGCTATATGGCATGTATACATATATTTATGAGGGGGATTAGCTATATGGCATGTATACATATATTTATGAGGGGATATAGCTATATGGCATGTATACATATATTTATGAGGGGATATAGCTATATGGCATGTATACATATATTTATGAGGGGATATAGCTATATGGCATGTATACATATATTTATGAGGGGGATATAGCTATATGGCATGTATACATATATTTATGAGGGGATATAGCTATATGGCATGTATACATATATTTATGGGGGGATATAGCTATATGGCATGTATACATATATTTATGAGGGGTTGTTGGGTTTTTGGGGGGGATATAGCTATATGGCATGTATACATATATTTATGGGGGGATATAGCTATATGGCATGTATACATATATTTATGAGGGGGATATAGCTATATGGCATGTATACATATATTTATGAGGGGATATAGCTATATGGCATGCATACATATATTTATGAGGGGATATAGCTATATGGCATGTATACATATATTTATGAGGGGATATAGCTATACAGCATGTATACATATATTTATGAGGGGATATAGCTATATGGCATGTATACATATATTTATGGGGGGATATAGCTATAGCATGTATACATATATTTATGAGGGGGATATAGCTATATGGCATGTATACATATATTTATGAGGGGATATAGCTATATGGCATGTATACATATATTTATGAGGGGATATAGCTATATGGCATGTATACATATATTTATGAGGGGGATATAGCTATATGGCATGTATACATATATTTATGAGGGGATATAGCTATATGGCATGCATACATATATTTATGAGGGGATATAGCTATATGGCATGTATACATATATTTATGGGGGGGATAAAGCTATATGGCATGTATACATATATTTATGAGGGGGATAAAGCTATATGGCATGCATACATATATTTATGAGGGGGATATAGCTATATGGCATGTATACATATATTTATGAGGGGATATAGCTATATGGCATGCATACATATATTTATGAGGGGATATAGCTATATGGCATGTATACATATATTTATGGGGGGGATAAAGCTATATGGCATGTATACATATATTTATGAGGGGGATAAAGCTATATGGCATGCATACATATATTTATGAGGGGGATATAGCTATATGGCATGTATACATATATTTATGAGGGGATATAGCTATATGGCATGCATACATATATTTATGAGGGGATATAGCTATATGGCATGTATACATATATTTATGAGGGGATATAGCTATATGGCAGCTTAAATATTTTATGAGGGGATATAGCTATATGGCATGTATACATTATTTATGGGGGGGGATAAGCTATATGGCATGTATACATTTATTTAGGGGGGGGGGGAAAAAGCAAATCTATTTAAGGTTTAGGCGCGATTTTAATAGATAAAGGGATAAATATAGCTTATAAGGGATATTGTGTTATCATATTAGTTATTTTAATTTATTTATGGGGATATAGCTATATGGCATGTATACATATATTTATGATGGGGGATAATGGTATGGATGTATATATATATTTATGAGGGGATTTAGCTATGGCATGTCCTACTATCATTATATGTTAGGAGTTGGGGGGATATAGCTATATGGCATGCATACATATATTTATGAGGGGATATAGCTATATGGCATGTATACATATATTTATGAGGGGATATAGCTATATGGCATGCATACATATATTTATGAGGGGATATAGCTAAATGGCATGTATACATATATTTATGGGGGGATATAGCTATATGGCATGCATACATATATTTATGGGGGGATATAGCTATATGGCATGTATACATATATTTATGGGGGGGATAAAGCTATACAGCATGTATACATATATTTAT